>CM028692.1:49813659-49860203 GCA_016771965.1 Brassica carinata
GTCCTAGTGTCTTAATTTTTTTTACATTGGCTTGTTGTTGAGAAACGACTGAAAAAGAAGGAAACCTCTACGAGGTCGGTGAAGAGGTACTTCGTGCCCTGCTCCATGTATTGTCACTAGAGTCAATCCTTTGTAAACTTGGCTCCATCCACCAACCTGTTGTTACACATTTATACGTTAACTAATTCCACAAAGAACTAAAACTCTGTTTTCGTTTTGTTGCTTCATATACCTGTGCATTGTCGTACCAAGGGTACCATTCGGAGATTGGTTGTAACTTGAGGGCTCTAATGGAGTATCGAGTTCCAGTCACGGGAACCACTGAGTCAGTATCTCCACTGCATTTAAGATTAATGAAACAAGATATCACCATCATAGTACCAAACCTGGATGGATAACAAGACAGTTGATAAAAGATATACCTGAAAACCCATATCCTGAGGCCTGCACCGATGAGCTCCTTGTAGATTGGTAGCATAGAGAGAGGAGAATCCGCCCATTTATCTCCAACGATGTCGCTAAAACACCACAAACTATTGTCACTCTGAAAACAAGAGAAAAGTTGATTGTAAAATTTGATAATCCATTAATTACCTGCAAGTTTTCCATGGATAAGCAAGTCCGGTTGTATTAGCATGCATAGCCTTTTGAACCTCTGGAGAGTTGAAATACATCCCGGAGTATCTCTGTGTGCAAGGGTCATATGCTCTCCACATCCATGGCTGAGTCAAACAGTTTAATAACGAAAGAAACAAACAAGTAGCATAAAGATAATCTGAAATTTTCTACAGTCCATTCTACTTTCTTGGACTAAGAGCTATCTACCTATATTAAGATGTAACATTTTGTATCTAGCAAGAGGCATACTATAATCAGGCTACATATAAAGTGGGCATTGATGAAAACAAAAACTCACATGACGAACCCTCAAGAAGCGTGACCTTAGAGCTGCAGCTTCCTTCTTACAAGTGGCAGTGTAAATGCTGTAGGGATCAATATCTCCTTGCTCCTTGTCTGCAGCTTCAATGGCCTTGCTGCACTCAGGGGAAGGGTGCTCTGAGGATACAAACTCACAAGTGATCCTTAAGTTGTGGTAAGTGAGATCAGATATCAACCCATGAGTCCACCAGTATTCAAACAACCCCACGAAATCATGGTAATCATCAATCACAGCATTCCCCACCTAAAAGATATAAACTGAATCAACACACAGACAAAAGAGGTTTTGTGTGGTTTAGTTTGCTTACAATGAAGCCTTTGAAGTTGATTGCCGGATTGTTTTTCCGGTGAACAATCTGTGACAACTGAGGAACATAATGACCTGCGTAGCTTTCTCCAGCAATGTAGAACTCTCTGTGCTTGTACTGTGGAAACCTCTCAAACCATTTCACAAGAAACACATACGCATCTTCAGCTGCAAAGTTACACAAAACAGTTAGGAGTGATGAATGAGTCAAGTCAAGAGACAAGAGCTTTATATACCTGTTCTCTGATCTCCAGAAGTGTACAAGTCAGAGGTAGTATTCGTATACGAGAAACCAACACCAGCTGGAGACTCGAGAAACAGCAAGTTCGCCACTGAAGAAAAGAAGAAACAGAGGAATCTTCAAATTTTGCACTTAATATTAATTAAGATCAATTGGACCGTTTTGTCCGAAGTCCCTAGTTCGTTAAAACTAATATTACATGATGAGTTTTTTTAAAGAAACACATTAGAAATGGAGAGAGAGAGAGAGAGAGAGGTTATTACATTGGTTCCAAGCGTAAGGATTGTGGTAAAGTGTTTTGCCATCAGGGTTGATCCTAAAAGGACCGATTTCCTCAGCAGCGCCAAAAGCCAAGGAGGAGCAGCCAGGGCCACCGTTGAGCCAGAGGACAAGTGGTTTTGACTCCGGGTGATCACTCGACTCGGTGAGCCAGTAGAAGAGCGCTCTACCAGCTGGCTCGTTGACCGTGACGTAGCCAGAGTAGTGAGAGAAGGAGACGTCGTTGGGCTCGCCGGGAAGATGCGAGATTCGGTCGGTTTCTTGCGCGTCTCTGCAAGAAGAGGAGAAAGGGAGTAGAACGAGGAGGAGGAAGACGACGACAAGGAGTCGCCGAGACATGGTGAAATGATTATGGTGAAGATCTCAATGTTTGTGTCATTACAAAAATCATTCTGAAGTAGTTGGTGGTGGTGGTCCAGACAATTTTTCAATAAGTGAGCGGTTATTTTGTTTTTTTTACAGCATTGACATGTCCGTGGTATCGAACACGTTACCTAATCGTTTCTAATAGAGTAAAAGTAGCCACTAGACCACCGAAAACTAATCTGTATCGGCTCCAATTGATATTTAACAAAATAGAAACAACTCTAAAACCCTACAAGATTCATTTGAGAGAGAGAGAGAGACCTGAGAATCGTGCAATCGAAACGGCGATGGGAAGATCAGCTCTGATTCACTTGATTCGCTCTCAATCTCGCCGTCTCTCTTCCTCCTCCTCCTCCTCCTTCACTTCAGGTTCTTCATCACTCTCCCTCGATCATTGGTTTCGTTGTCTAATTGCTAAAAGAACGTTTTTCGATTTCATGGTTAAAGAACGTTTGCTTGATCTGACTTCATCTAATAAGCTTTGATTTGAATTTGACTTGAGCATATTATCCAATCCACCATAGCTTATCTGAATGAGGAAAAGCATTTTGAGTATTAGCAGTTGTTAAGGCAGTACATAGTTTTGATTCAATGCTATTGATATATAATCTTGATGTGGTTACTGACATTGTGTCTGATTATTTAGTTTAGTTTCATGTTTTTTTTTTGTTTGTGTTAGGATATAGTCGGTCAATAGCAGGGTCATCAGTGATCCCTAAGGTCAGATTCCCTGAGGTTTCATCCTTTAACCAGAGAAGCTGGGCATCATCTAGAGCAAAGACTAAAGAGGTTGACGATGATTATGATGAGCACAAGATCAGCATCGGACCACAAGACAAGAAAGAAGACAACGACGGAGGTGTGGTATACTACGGCCCAATCTCATCAACCATAAAGAAAGTGAAACTCCTCTCGCTCTCCACCTGCTGCCTCTCCGTCTCTCTCGGCCCTGTCATCACCTTCATGACCTCACCCGGACTCAACGTCATCATGAAAGGTGCGGTTGCCTCCACCGTGATCTTCCTCAGCGCTTCCACAACCGCTGCGCTTCACTGGTTCGTCAGCCCTTACGTTCACAGGCTGAGGTGGCAGCCTGGTTCCGACACTTTCGAGGTGGAGATGATGACTTGGCTTGCGACGTTTGCGCCGAAGACGCTGAGGTTCTCGGACATACGTTATCCGGACACGCAGAGGCCGTTTGTGAGTTTCAAGGCGGATGGGGAGTACTACTTTGTGGATGCGGAGAGGTGTCAAAACAAGGCGTTGTTGGCTAGGCTCACTCCTCCCAAGGATGCACATGACTCTGCTTTCAAGAACCTGTGATTCCTGATTCCATTTTCCTCTTCTTTATCATTCTCTATCTTGGGGTTATAACACTTTTGGATCCTTGGACTACCGGAGAATGCAGATAATAAAAGGGTTTATAAATGCTAACACTTTTGGCACTGGTACTTCCCTTTCCAACTGTAAGGAAGTGAGGCCTTATTGTAAGACCTTGAAGAGAGTCTGTGTGTTGGTTTTGAGTTAAGCTAACCATATAAGTCATCGCGGTTGAGACACTGATATCTCCTTCTTGGTTCAAACTTTTTTCATTAATGGATATGTGTGTTTCCTAGTTCCCTTTGGTTCCTTCTTTTGCTTACGTCTGGTTGTTGTGCTCTCTAGCATATACAAATGGGTAAGTTGGTTATGTGTGTTTGGTACCATCAGGCGACACCGTTTTTGGCTGGAGCTGCAGTAGCTGCAGTAGCTGCGACTGCACTTGCTGGTAGATACACAGTCCAAGCATGGCAAGCTTTCAAGGCAAGGCCACCAAACCAAAATTAAGAAATTCGATGAAGGCGGTTTCCAGCCTACCATGACCAGAAGGGAAAAGCTGATCTCATTCTTGTCATCAGGTGACCAAAACTAGTATTTGTGTGATCAATATAATCCTTGCATTATCATTGGTTTCATTCAGGAATGATTACATTGTTTCAAAACACAGTGGGAGTGTTGCTGCAGAGAAGGCGAAGGAAGCACACAGGAAAGTGATGGTTGCAAACCTCCCAGATGCAGGTGGTAACCATTTCTTGGCCTCTTAAAATCAATGAAGCTAAAGACGTTATGCTCGGCAAAAGTAAAGGCGGCGGATCCCCCTTCTGATACACATATCTTAAATCAAATACACTACATTAGAATCATCGCTCTTTGTTATATAGTAAGTCACTGTTAAAGTGTAATTTGTAAATCTTACAAGGTTTTGTGGTCTCTTTGTAACTCTAAAAACGCTCAACTCTTTCTTTCGACTAACCACCACAGAAAGAAAACAACATACCAAAACGCTAAGCAGACGGACGTTTTTGGTCTTTTCAATAAAAACCCATTAATGGAACCAAGCCCACGTGTCATGAGGCTCCACCACCTTCTTACGTCAACGTCTATCCATTCACATAGCAACTCCATCCACGAAATTATTATTTTTTTTAATCCTTTTCTGTAATTTATTATTTATCTGAAGTCTAACTAATTATCTTCCGAAAACATAAAAATATAAGCCCCTGGTAGGAAAAAAAAAAGATAGATTTCGGCTCTTTTATTTTATCTAATCATTATCATGGCTTTTGCTGATTTTTATTTTAAGTTTCATTTTGAATAATGCCTAAAATGGGTTATAATATTCAGAGACCCGTCATGACTTATCCATTACGTGAAAAATCGTATAAATTAATTATGAATTCCCTTTCTAATAAATATCCATGTCATTTTCTTCTCCAAACTTTTTTTTTTAATTTTTGTTTTTTCGGTAAAATAGAAAAAAAAAAAACAAAGAAGAAGAAGAAGAAAGGGTCATCATCCTTTCATGGTTGCCTCCTCTTCTTCTCCCTCACTCCCCACCATATCTGCTCTCCCATTTTTTTTTTAACTCCATTTTCATTTCCCTCAGATTCCATATCGATGATTCTGAATCGACTTTGCTTCCGCATCTGAAGATTCTCTCTCGCTCGATATCGCGGTTTTAGGGTTTATATCTTCTTAGTTCCTTTCGATCTTCTGGATTCGATTTGGTTATCCCATTGGATGGTGCAATGGTGTCAGCGAACGATCCTATCGAGACTTTGTTCAATTCAATCCAAGTAGTGAAAGACGCTCTTCTCCCCATCGAGCTCGGCGTCAAGAAAGCGGCGAGAGACATCGAGAGTTGCTGGATAACCAAAGAGAAGGACTTTCGTTTGGGAAGAAACAGGAAGAAGCGGTTGTGTGCTAATAATGTTGACAGTGTTGAGTGTTTGGTCAGTGAAGAGAGGAAGAAAGGTTTGTCCTTTAAGCTCCCTGTGAAGTCACTCTTTGGGAGTGAGAAGCTGGTTAAGAAGAAAGACAAGTGTTTTGAGAAAGAAGATGATGATTCTTGTACGAATTGCTTCAAGTTTGCGATGACTTGGTCTTTGTTGGTTAGTGGGTTTGTCCATGCTTTTCCTGTTCCTTTTAAGATAGGCAAGAAGAGGATTCATGATGAGAACAGTAACCTTAAACCAAAGGCTTCGTTTGCAAACCGGAAAGGAATGAGGAGGAACCAGTCAGCTAAATCTGTAGAAAAGGAAGGGAATCCTTTTTCGATCGAATGCGCTATGGGTTTCGTTGTTGAAATGTTGGCTCATAATCTCCAGAAGCTGGACCAGTTCATCCAGGACGGTTTACAGACTGAATCTTGTTGTACCGAGGAAGCTAGTCCGCTTATCTTTAACATATGGGATGCTAGGAAACTTGATGTTAATGGGTTCCTGGGGAACCTGATGTTTGCTAGAGTTGGAGATGTGGCGTCAGGTATAGTTGGTCTGGCATCTCCTATGAGCGAAGAGGGTGATGAAAGTAACGTTAGTAAGGAGGAAAGTGTTGCTGATTCTCCACAGAGCCTGGCAAGTGGGCTACTGAGTATACCTTTGTCGAACGTAGAGCGATTGAAATCCACACTGTCCACGATTTCGTTGACAGAGCTTATTGAGCTTTTACCTCAGTTAGGACGACCTTCAGGAGACCATCCGGACAAGAAAAAACTAATCTCTGTTCAGGATTTTTTCAGATACACCGAGTCTGAAGGTATGAGTCTTTTTAAAAATTATTTAGAACTTTTCGTTGCATATTGATAAGCAAAGAGAGGAATATGTTGGCATTACAGATTTTATTACTCATCTTGCTAAAGCTTGAAGTTGACTGTTGAAGAGGCAATTTGTGTTCGTTAAAATCATTGAGAAGGAGTACCTGGTGCTGATATGGCTATAGACATACTATGTCATCATCCTAAATTAATGTTTCGACTGTTACAGCTTAAGTTATGTGTGTCTGCTAATATAATTAACACATTTCTTATTTGCTTTTGAAAAAATTGGATTAACATTGGGTGTTGACGTACTGTGCTACAATTATTCAATTATAACTTACTGTGGCTTTCCAGGCAGGAGGTTCTTTGAAGAACTAGATAGAGATGGTGATGGTAAAGTAACTTTGGAAGATCTGGAAATTGCAATGAGGAGAAGAAAATTACCTAGAAGATACGCCAAGGAATTTATGAGACGAGCCAGGAGTCATCTTTTCTCGAAATCGTTTGGTTGGAAGCAGTTTTTGTCATTGATGGAACAGAAGGAGCCAACCATCCTCCGTGCCTATACTTCTCTGTGTTTGACCAAGTCTGGTACTCTTCAGAAGAGTGAGATATTGGCATCACTAGATAACGCAGGACTTCCTGCTAATGAAGAAAATGCTATAGCCATGATGAGGTTTCTGAAGGTTGATACTGAAGAGTCTATCTCATATGGACATTTCCGTAACTTCATGGTTTTGCTGCCATATGAGCGGTTACAGGATGATCCTCGGTAAGTATAAGTCTTTGTTGTAGAACACTTTAAACGTTTAATTTTTGCTATCCTACTAACGATGATTGGTGCGAATTTTGCTCGTGTATAGTAACATCTGGTTTGAAGCTGCAACTGTTGTTGCTGTTGCACCTCCGGTGGCCTTACCTGCTGGAGATGTTCTAAAATCTGCATTAGCGGGAGGACTTGCCTCTGCTCTCTCCACTTCCCTATTGCATCCGATTGACACAATCAAGGTGAGTCCTCTTATTGCCCTGGTGTCTTGTGGCATATTGTTGATTTGATGGATCCATTGTTCATTTTCGTTACCAGACACGTGTGCAAGCATCAACCTTATCGTTTCCTGAAGTAATAGCCAAGCTTCCAGAGATTGGTGTCCGGGGAGTTTATAAGGGTTCTATTCCAGCAATTCTAGGACAATTTTCAAGGTCTTTTCAGTTGTTCCAAATCAAATATTATTTTGGCTTCTATTTGTTAATTTTTATTTCCAGTGTGGCTTAATCTCTTTCATTGTTGTAGCCATGGCCTGCGGACAGGAATATTCGAAGCAAGTAAACTTGTGTTGATCAATTTTGCTCCCAATCTCCCAGAAATTCAGGTGATGGTCATACTGTGCTCATTGTTTGGGTCATTATGGGTTCATATCGATATTTCATTACTGAAAAGTTTAGAGTATTATTTTCCTACAAACCTCCGCACTGCTTGGGTCAATATGGGTTCATATAGATATGGCATAGCTTAGTGAACTTTATACTAGATGCATCCTGCAAAAATCCAATAACAAGGCTATTTCATTGCTATATGTAGCTTGTTTAATGCTTTTGTCACATGGGAGAACATTGTATGCTCACTATGAATGTCATCTCCTTTCTCATAAAGTACTAGTAGCTATGTCGAGGTCTCTTAAATCTTTAATGCTGGTCTGATGAAGTTGCATTCTCTGCATTTGTGTTTTCTAATCTGTGTTTTTGTACTGAATAAGAAATGTTGGGCATTTGATGCAGATTCAATCCATTGCGTCATTCTGCAGCACGCTATTAGGCACAGCTGTGCGGATTCCATGTGAGGTGCTGAAGCAACGGTTACAGGCTGGCATGTTTAACAATGTAGGGGAAGCCATTGTAGGGACGTGGAAGCAAGACGGTCCAGGAGGGTTTTTCCGTGGGACTGGCGCAACTCTTTGCCGTGAAGTCCCACTCTATGTTGTTGGCATGGGACTGTATGCAGAGTCCAAAAAGGTAACAAAGACCGAGATAATAAAAATTGGTGATGTGAAGACTGTAAAACCGAGATGATAAGATTGTGTGAGGTTTTTGTAGATGGTGGCGCAAGCGCTGGGAAGAGAACTAGAGGCATGGGAGACAATAGCTGTTGGGGCGTTGTCAGGAGGTATAGCAGCAGTTGTAACAACGCCGTTTGATGTGATGAAGACGAGGATGATGACTGCAACACCAGGGAGACCCATCTCAATGTCAATGGTTTTTGTCTCAGTTCTGCGTCACGAGGGCCCTCTTGGTTTGTTCAAAGGAGCAGTGCCGAGGTTCTTCTGGGTGGCTCCTCTTGGTGCCATGAACTTTGCTGGATATGAACTAGCCAAGAAAGCTATGCAGAAGAACGAGGAAGCTATGTTGGCTGGTCAGAAGAAGCTTTGCTGATGGGCTTTTCTTTTTATAGCTTTGCTTTGCTGCTACGAAGTTTTTTTGGGGGGCAGCTTGAGCCGGAGGAGACTACTCTTTGTTAAATGCTACTTTTGCAAATTTTTGACCCCAAAAAAAGGAAGTTCGATTGTTTTGTTGTGTATCGAAGACCGTTTCATTTCATCTTTTCATTGCAAAACTTTTGGTTTAGAAAATGTTACCTCAGCAATGGTGTTGCTGTAAGCATTGAAATCCCGATAAGACAAAGCGGTCCCTTGTTTTCTTGTTAGTTTTCTATTTAACCCCCATAGTATTTAAACAGACGAGAAACCGCCCAATTGAGTTTTATATTGACTGAATAAGAAAGCTTAGCCAACAATGGCGGAATCTCCGGTGAAAGTCAACCTGATCCCAGTCGAAGCTACACCTGAAAGCTTCGCAGATTATGGTCAGATCATCGAAGCCTCCTCTGATAATGATCACTTCGGTCCTAATGATGCTCAACTTGATCTCTCCAGAGGAATCCCACGGTACTCTCTCTCTCCGGTCTCTATCTGATCAGTTTTTGTTTGATTATATTTGCACCAAATGATTGTGTTGATCAGTTCCAAGTAAAAGACAAAACTTGCCTCTGTCTAATTTTCAATTTGTGTCTTCTTGATTTGTGATCTTGGTTCCTGCTCTCTTAGTTTATGTATCATGCGGCTCAAAGATCGATCCTTTGGCTTCTCAACGATCACTCACCACGCGAACGTGACGCAGTGTCTGGGATCAATAGGAGGTCACGTTTGGTATCTCGGCGTAGCTAAGCCGTCTCTTATTGAAGATGTTGATGGAGAAAGAGTTGGAGATTATTTAGAATCAAGGTCCGTTGATCACTTGTACTCTCCTCCTTCGGTTGGGGAGGTGCGCGTCTTCAGGATTTCCGGACCAAAGTTTGTTAAACTGAACCGTGGTACGTGGCATGCTGGACCGCTGTTCGGAAACGGCTCCATGGATTTCTACAACCTAGAGCTTAGCAACACAAATGTGAGTGTGAGGGGGTTTTAGTGTTATAAAGATGTGAATAGGTGATTTGGGTTTTTGACATTGTTGGTGTGTTCACAGGAGGTGGATTTCACGACACATAGTTTCAAGAAGAAGAACGGGGTCACCTTCCGGTTTGATCATAAAGAGGACAGCTCATCATCGTCCTAAGTCAAATCATGTAATCAATGTGGTTCAGTTTTCATGTCTTGTAAGCAATAATATAATGAGAAACGTTTTCTTGTACAAATTGGTTGTCTGTTATTTATATACAACAATTGATCAATGATAATTCAAATAAATAAATAAATATTAATTTCATGGGTCAAAAGATAAGATCCAAGAACATGATATAAATTGAACTGTTAAAATTTTTCTTATACTTCCCTGATATTATTTTAAATGGTTTTTAAAGAAAAAACTTTTGTTGCAAAGTAACCGATGTTCTCGCTATTGTAGATAGAATTTAATGACATTTGAACTTTGTTTACAAAATATTGTATTTTTATTGTTAGTTTAAGTACTTTCGTTTAATGATATTTTTATATAAGTCATGGTCGTTACGTAAACGCAGCGGTAGAGCCTTGCGGCAAGAAAAAAACACGGAGAACAAAAAATTTAATGAAAAATATCACCGTGGTGAAAGTAGAATAGGAAGCAGAAGTTGTCGCTGGCGTCTCAAATAATAACGGAGTTTGACGCTGTTTTATCCAGCGATCCATAATTTCTTCCGGTTTCTCCACTTTTTAACGTCAAAATGATCGCTGCGGCTTTCACAAGCAAAAAAAATTTCACGATTCCTTCTGTATTTTTGATCGTCGTCGCTGCCGCAGCGTGAACGCGCCGAACATGACTATAGTTAAAATAAATTGTAAAAAATTTGTATTTTCTTAATCTATATGCAAAAATCTTAAACATCAATTCTATTGAAGTAGAGTAAATGTTAATTTTAAGATTCAAAGATTGGTGAGATGGTGAATTTCAATGTATGATATAAATTGAATTTTTCAAAATTTTATTATATTATTTTGAAATGTAAGAGATTAGTGAGGTTAAATGCATGATAAAAATTAAAAGAAAAATAAAAATAGAAAGATAGGATGAAGATTGGTGATAAAATAAAGTCCAAGGCATGACACATTTAATTTTTCTAGATTCTATTATTCTATTTAAAAAAATTCAAGATTGGGGAGAGGGATGAGGTCCAATACATGTCACAAATTGAATTTTTCAAGATTTTATTGTCTACTTAAAATATTACTATATATATAGATATATGCTTATAAATAGACATGGACTATAGCAAGTGTCACACCACCATAACTTTGTTCAAAAATGAATTCTAATATCAGAGGTCACTCTCCTTTTGTAAACTCCTCCTCTTCTTCTGACTCCTCTTCTTCCTTTCTTGGACTGTCCAATACTGTTGAGCTTACTCGCTAGTGGAAGTCCAAGTTGGCTTACTCGCTCATGGAGGTCCAAGTTGGCTTACTCATGATATCATTTTTGTTGATGCTGTCTCCTCTACATCTACATACTCAAGATGATGAATCTGCAATGACTTCACCTAATGGAGTATGAAACCATTTATATCTCAAAAAACTCTTTCCCTTTGTAGGGTTTTTTCTTTGTTTAAGCACCTACTGGTGTATGTATTTTTATATTTGCTTGTTCTTTTTGTTTCCCTCAGAACATTGGTTTTGGGGATCAAACTTTTGGAAGTTATTTCAATGACAAAAAAAAACCAAGCGCTGATGACACAATTTCCTTAAATACCTATTTGTGATAGGCATTATTTGTTTGGTTACTGATGTAATTTGGTTCTTGATTTAGTTTATATATAGTTGAATAAAAAAAATAGAAAGTAAAAAGCATCAACCAAAACATGTTTGGATCCAAAACATGTTTTTTTTGTTAGGTCAACAAGTTTAATCTTTGAAAACTTGAAAAATAAACTATTTAAACTTAATAGTGTGTTCTGTTTGACAGAAAATATTGAGAGTAGATATATAATTTTAGTTTAGTGATATATTTTAAGTTATCAGATTTTAGTTTACATGACATTCTTTATTTTATTAAAATTTGAAATAAATTAATTGGAGATGTTGTATATATTACTTGAATTCTTAAAAGTATTCCTTTCATCTACTTCTTTGTAGTAAATCAAATTAATGATTCTATTTAGTTTTCTATACCATTTTCATCCTTCTATGTAACAAAGGAAACCCATTCTTTTTTTTTTTGAAAAAAAAAACCCCCATTCATCGTTGCGCACACAAAAAAAAAGGAACCCCATTCATTTAGAGTTCTTTATCTCTAGTGAGTCTTTACATGTTTTCTGATCAGACCACTATGAGTTTTGTTGTAACAAGTATGCATCTTTTGTGGTAAGTCGAACAACGTGTTGTATGTGTTTTAAGCGAAAGTTCAGTGATTTTTCATTTCAAAGGTAGCGTAAAATGAAGATTGAATTAACAGCTGTTTGTTAGAATTTGAACTAATCTTGAAAAAAAAGTTTTATTGTTTTCATAATACACAAAGTGTCCTAAGTTTGATGAAAGTTGAAGGAGGGAGGGTACCAAGTGGTTGGTCAGTTTGATGTATGGATGCTTTTCCAAGTCATTTTTCTACGTAATGTATGCTTCCAAACTCCGTGACTAAACAAGAAGTAAAGCAACCACACACACACATAAGAACACATTACAATTTTTTTTTAATTCGAACACTATAGACATCTTAATTGCTAGTCTCAATGCTTCTGTCTACCTAATCAAATCGAATTCGTAGAGAGCAAATAATAAAAGTAAAGATAATAATTATTAAGAGTAGGTTTATCATCCAGACACACACACAAACGGCTCATCATACATACTAATGAGCTCTGACAATAAGCATAAGTAAGAAAGCCCCAAGGTTGCATTGTACAATCTCACACGATTTATTAATTATTAAACACCAAAGATAGATCTTTGAGAGAGATTTCTAGACAGAAACCCTCTGCTTCTTAAAAGCAGCGACCTTGTCGTGGATCTCGCCGGCAAACTCAATCATATGAGCTACATACACAATAAACACAAGAATTCATGACAAGAGGTTTTTACCAAAGAAACAATTAGAAACAAATTTTTCAATGTACCTGGGACAGAGTAGCCGTAACCAATTCCACCGCCGGGAGGGGGACGGTTAGAAAAGATTGTAGCTACGCCCGTAACAGCTATTTCGAATCCTCCCACTTCATTTCCAGAAAGATCCAGCGCCCTAGCTTCTCCATCTTCTTGGTAAAAATAGATATTAGTCTTCTTATCGAGAGTAGAGACAAAAACATGGGTGATCTCTCCACAAGAAGAGAAGTGTTTTCTCAAAGCGCTCTCGACTTCATCAACAGGAAGGGAAGTGTCATATCCCCTTACGGCAACGCCAAACCAACTGCAGTAATTTTTGCATATATGTTATCAACAACAACTATACAATATAACAATTTACAGATAATAGACCAAAACAAAAACAAAAAAAACAACTTACAATCTGCGGTCATTCCTTATTCGGTCAGCCAGAGTGGATCTATAAAGGTCTGCCTCCTCGTCTCTTTCCTCCTCGGGTTCAACTTTAACAAGAGCATTCCATCCACCAATGTCAGTTCCATTAAGTTGCAAGGCCTTCTCTTCTGCGCCATCTCCGAGAAGAATAACCAAAGCACGTCTGTTCAAACAAAACACTGTTATTATAGCTTAGGCTGCAAGAAATTCACAACACAAATATTATCAAAAGATACAACAAACCTATCGAGATTAGGGCTATGATCAGGGTCTTTGCGAAGAATAACATTAAAGACTTCGCCACATGAATTGAAGTGATTAACCAATTCACTCTTGATATCATCCTCAGGCAGACATGTGTCGTATCCCTCCACAGAAATTATAGCTCTAAATTCCAACCAACAATTTAACAATTTAACACATACACAAAAAAAGAATTAATTACCGGGGCTTACATCTGTACTTCTCGAAAGAGGCCTTTCTAGCAGCCACAGCCTTTCTAGCGGATCTCATGGTGAAGAGGCAATAACCCTAAGCTGCCGTACGCGTTACGATACTTTTCCAGTTTTAGGGATTTGTGGGAGAGAGGAGGAAGATATTTATTCATACACATGTCAACTACAGCTTTGGACGCACCCAGAAAATAAAATTGGGCCTTTCGGTCTTAGCCCATTTAGGTTTTGATTGTGGATTAGGACCAATTGGAAAACTCAAAATTTATATTTCAATTTTTTTTTAAAAACAAATTATCAATGTTAATCTTGTCTTTGAAAATATATATATATCTAGGGGTTGTCCCGTCCTACATACAGAAAATTATAATGAAATTTATTCTATATAAATATATTAATTTATGAAGCATTTAAAAAAGTTTCTGTCAAAAAAATCCTAGCTTGAGTCCGGCCAGTGTCCGGTGGCTTTCGAGCCCCGGCGTTGTGCCTTTTTAGTTGTTTTTTTGTCTTTTAGTCTCACCTCTCGTTCTCGGTGTGGTTTGTTATGTAGAGACTAAGTATATATGAGGATAGATTAGTAAATACTTCAGACCAGACCTAGACTCTCTTGTACACTATATATATTGTAATCTATCGTTCTAATAAGATCAATTCATTCCCTAATCTATATGGTATCAGAGTTCCGATACCTAACCTAAATTTTTTTTTCTTTTAGCCGCCGGCTCTTTCTTTCAAACACAACGATCATGTCTTCTACACCAACGTTCGCCAATGAAACCGTGTTGGTTCCAACTCAACCTGGAGCTTAGCAACGCAAATGTGAGTGAGGGGTTTTTAGTGTTGTAAAGATGTGGATAAGTAATTTGAGTTTTGACAATGTTGGTGTGTTCACAGGAGGTGGATTTCACGACACATAATTTCAAGAAGAAGAACGGGGTCACCTTCCGGTTTGATCCTAAAGAGGACAGCACATCATCGTCCTAAGTCGAATCATGTAATCAGTGTGGTTCAGTTTTCATGTCTTGTAAGCAATAATATAATGAGAAACGTTTTCTCGTATTCAAAGTGCTAAGACTGTGTGTACAAATTGGTTGTTTTGTTGTGTGTATCGAAGACAATTTTCATCTTATTAGTTACAAAACTTTCATTTGAAGAGGTTATACTCACAACATTTTCAAAAGACGCTTTATAATTTAAATATGAAATATTTTGTCATCCAAGAAAAGTTTCAAAGTTTCAAATTTAAAATTTTATATTTGTATTTACATTTTAGTCTTTACAGTTAAATATTATATTAAAAAAATTAAACACATTTACGATTACCAAATATTTTTTCATTTATCCTTTTAATGTCTAAGTTTTTTACTTCATAATTTTTTATATAGATTTGAGTTTTACACATAAAATTTAATAAAATTTCAAAAATATTTTAAATATTTTAAAATTAGATTCAGAAATTATCAATAATACAAAAGATTATCAACAAAAAAGATAATAATACAAAAGAAATATATATATATATATATTTCTAATAGAATACATACATACATATAGTTATCACACAAACTTAAATTTTGTTGGAATCTCTAAATTCCTAAAATACTGTATAAACAAATTTTGTGTAAACAAAAATGTTGTTGTACTTCTAGTTTTCCAACTCTATTTTTTTCATTGTAACTCTTACTTATTTTCTTCCATAATTTTCCGGGAAATTGAGTATTGTTATCAATCGGATCTTGTGATATTTCGAAGTACACATGGGATAATAATTTATGTTATGTTGACTGGATGATGAGTGTTGACTTTTTCTATATGTTGTTTTAGAAAGGAAGAAAAAGATTGGAGTTGTGATTTTTTACCGTTAAAAATATGTTATTTATTTACAACAATTGATCAGTAATAATTTAAATAAATAAATACAAAATAATTTCATGGGTGGAAAGGTAAGATCCAAGAACATGATATAGATTGAACTGTTAAAAAAATTTTATATTTCTTCGTATCAAATTAAATGGTTAAAAAAAAATTGTTGCAAAACAATCGATGTTCTCACTATTGTAGACAAAATTTAATAGCATTTGACTATTATGACTGATTACAAAATATAATACTTTTTTTGTTTAAGTAGTTTTATTTAATGATATTTTTATATAATTAAGATAAATTGTATAAAAGTTGCATTTTTTTAATCTATATGTAAAAGCCCTAAACACCCTTTCTATTGAAAGAGAGAGACAGAGAGTATTAGTTTTAAGATTATAAGGGCATGTGCATTGGGGGATTTAAGGGGGGGTTCACACGTTTTTTGAGAGGAACAGTGATGAACTTCGGCGATGGAGTTCGTCGTGGTGAACCGGTTCGATCGAGTTCACCCGCGTGGTGGATGATTGGGATATTTTTTTTTTTTTTGAAAAAAAAAAAAAAAAATCCAGCTGGCAATCCGCACCTCAGTATCACTGATGTGGATGCTCTAAGATTGTGAGATGGTGAATTTCATTGTATGATATAAAATAATAAAACTGAAATTTTTCAAAATTTAATTATATTATTTTGGAAGATATGAGATTGGTGAGGTTAAATGCATGATATAAGTTGAAAGAAAAAGAAAAATAGAAAGATAGGAATATATGATGTAGATTGGTGAAAAAATAAGGCTCAATGCATGACACAAATTAAAATTTTCTAGATTCTATTATTTTAGTTTAGAAATTCAAGATTGGGGGGAGAGGGATGAGGTCCAATGCATGTCACAAATTGAGTTTTCAAAATTTTATTTCTCTTTTTAATATTAACTAGATTTTGACCCGCGCTTCGAAAGCGCGGGTTTGTTGGATTATAAACAAAAACACATTTTGGTATGAATTAATATTTTGGGATTGTTTTCAAACTTTTAGATGTTATAAATTCATATTATATCAAAGAAGAAAAATTATTTAAATCTAGTTAGTTTATTTGACATTTTGTATGTATATTTTATATAAATTTCTATTAAATATATATATATTTTATCTGCACCCAAAACCCGGACCAAAACCGACCATGAAATATATATTTAATCTGGGTCAAGGTCCAATACAAAGTACCTATTGGGTAAATAATTGGACCCGCGGATCTTGGTTCGATCTAATTTCTATCTGACATCCGGACCTGTTGTCGAAGCCGTAAAACCGATGACCGGTACATAATCTGGTTCAGATTTAATGAAAAAGTGTTTAATTAAAAAATTCAAACACTTAAAGTTTGATATTGACTTATAGAAATAAATTGGTATTGATTGTTTAAAAATTTTAAGTTTGATATTGACGATTTTTATGAAAATCATGAAGATATTTCAAGAAGTTACAAAATTTAGAAAGTAATAAATGTTTTCTAATTTTGTAAGGTTATTTTAGTTTGTAATTTGGAAAGTTTGGTATTGAAAAAATTAGTTAATATTAGTATTGACTGCTTAAAGATCTTCCAAAAATATTTTATCTTGTTCCTTAGTTTGTTGCTAAAAATATGGAAGATATTGGAATGTGATTTTGAAAATTTATGGAGATAAATAAATTCAAACCGTAAATGCTACATATGAAAAGTAAATAGTTAGTTTTGTTACTGATTTTGATAGCTAAAATCATAGCATGATTTGTATTTAAATAGTTGAGTTTAAACATTCTGAATTTAAAATCATAACATGTATTCGGAATATATTATAAGTTGACATGTTTAATAATAATTTTTTTATATAATATACTATTTATATTTCAGTTTGTGTTTTTATTTTCACCATAAAAAATGTAAATAAATGTGTAAATAAAAAGAGTTTTAAATATGTTATTCATGTTTATAAACAATTCTCATTTGTTATTAATTTATTGAAAATACAATGGTTAAATGTATAAATAAAAGGAAATACACATCTCTACTATCCATGTTTCCAAACATATTTTATTTATTCTACTATCTTTGTTTCCAAACAATCCAATTGTGTACTTCAACTTTAATAATATAGATTTTTTTATATAATATACTATTTATATTTCAGTTTGTGTTTTTATTTTCACCATAAAAAATGTAAATAAATGTGTAAATAAAAAGAGTTTTAAATATGTTATTCATGTTTATAAACAATTCTCATTTGTTATTAATTTATTGAAAATACAATGGTTAAATGTATAAATAAAAGGAAATACACATCTCTACTATCCATGTTTCCAAACATATTTTATTTATTCTACTATCTTTGTTTCCAAACAATCCAATTGTGTACTTCAACTTTAATAATATAGAAGTGTTTAATTAAAAAATTCAAACACTTAAAGTTTGATATTGACTTATAAAAATAAATTGGTATTGATTGTTTAAAATTTTAAGTTTGATATTGACGATTTTTATGAAAATCATGAAGATATTTCAAGAAGTTACAAAATTTAGAAAGTAATAAATGTTTTCTAATTTTGTAAGGTTATTTTAGTTTGTAATTTGGAAAGTTTGGTATTGAAAAAATTAGTTAATATTAGTATTGACTGCTTAAAGATCTTCCAAAAATATTTTATCTTGTTCCTTAGTTTGTTGCTAAAAATATGGAAGATATTGGAATGTGATTTTGAAAATTTATGGAGATAAATAAATTCAAACCGTAAATGCTACATATGAAAAGTAAATAGTTAGTTTTGTTACGATTTTGATAGCTAAAATCATAGCATGATTTGTATTTAAATAGTTGAGTTTAAACATTCGGAATTTAAAATCATAACATGTATTCGGAATATATTATAAGTTGACATGTTTAATAATAATTTTTTTATATAATATACTATTTATATTTCAGTTTGTGTTTTATTTTCACCATAAAAATGTAAATAAATGTGTAAATAAAAGAGTTTTAAATATGTTATTCATGTTTATAAACAATTCTCATTTGTTATTAATTTATTGAAAATACAATGGTTAAATGTATAAATAAAAGGAAATACACATCTCTACTATCCATGTTTCCAAACATATTTTATTTATTCTACTATCTTTGTTTCCAAACAATCCAATTGTGTACTTCAACTTTAATAATATAGATTTTTTTATATAATATACTATTTATATTTCAGTTTGTGTTTTTATTTTCACCATAAAAAATGTAAATAAATGTGTAAATAAAAAGAGTTTTAAATATGTTATTCATGTTTATAAACAATTCTCATTTGTTATTAATTTATTGAAAATACAATGGTTAAATGTATAAATAAAAGGAAATACACATCTCTACTATCCATGTTTCCAAACATATTTTATTTATTCTACTATCTTTGTTTCCAAACAATCCAATTGTGTACTTCAACTTTAATAATATAGAAGTGTTTAATTAAAAAATTCAAACACTTAAAGTTTGATATTGACTTATAAAAATAAATTGGTATTGATTGTTTAAAAATTTTAAGTTTGATATTGACGATTTTTATGAAAATCATGAAGATATTTCAAGAAGTTACAAAATTTAGAAAGTAATAAATGCTTTCTAATTTTGTAAGGTTATTTTAGTTTGTAATTTGGAAAGTTTGGTATTGAAAAAATTAGTTAATATTAGTATTGACTGCTTAAAGATCTTCCAAAAATATTTTATCTTGTTCCTTAGTTTGTTGCTAAAAATATGGAAGATATTGGAATGTGATTTTGAAAATTTATGGAGATAAATAAATTCAAACCGTAAATGCTACATATGAAAAGTAAATAGTTAGTTTTGTTACGATTTTGATAGCTAAAATCATAGCATGATTTGTATTTAAATAGTTGAGTTTAAACATTCTGGAATTTAAAATCATAACATGTATTCGGAATATATTATAAGTTGACATGTTTAATAATAATTTTTTTATATAATATACTATTTATATTTCAGTTTGTGTTTTTATTTTCACCATAAAAAATGTAAATAAATGTGTAAATAAAAGAGTTTTAAATATGTTATTCATGTTTATAAACAATTCTCATTTGTTATTAATTTATTGAAAATACAATGGTTAAATGTATAAATAAAAGGAAATACACATCTCTACTATCCATGTTTCCAAACATATTTTATTTATTCTACTATCTTTGTTTCCAAACAATCCAATTGTGTACTTCAACTTTAATAATATAGATTTTTTTATATAATATACTATTTATATTTCAGTTTGTGTTTTTATTTTCACCATAAAAAATGTAAATAAATGTGTAAGTAAAAAGAGTTTTAAATATGTTATTCATGTTTATAAACAATTCTCATTTGTTATTAATTTATTGAAAATACAATGGTTAAATGTATAAATAAAAGGAAATACACATCTCTACTATCCATGTTTCCAAACATATTTTATTTATTCTACTATCTTTGTTTCCAAACAATCCAATTGTGTACTTCAACTTTAATAATATAGATATATAGATATATGCCTTTAAATAGACATGGACTAATACAATAAGTGTCACCCACCGTAACTTCTGTTAAAAAAATAAATCATAATACTAGAGGCCCGTCTCCTTTTGTAAACTCCTCCTCCTCCTCTTCCGAGTCATCTGAATTCGATGAATGGTTAGAAGATGAGAATGCAGCGATGATAGCAAGAAACAACTATCTAAAAAGATGAGATGAATGGTTAGAAGATGAGATGGTTCGAGTCATGAGAATTCGATTGAAGAACAAATCGCAATCAACATGATAGCAAGAAACAACTATCTAATTCACCAGCTCCTCATCCAACAAAGCGATCAGGTAAGTCGATCGAGAATCTATTCGATTGGAGTTACTTATCGTGCGTGATAAAGAAATGCTCACTGTAATTCGTTGTTTTCATTTTAACACCATAGTATTTAAATTCGACAAGAAAGTCCCCAATCGAGTGAACATTATTTTTCATTTTGACCCCATACTATTTAAATAAACAAGAAACCCCCCCCCCCCCAATTGAGGTTTTATAAAATCGAGTGGATAAGAAAGCCTAATCCTTGGCTTTCGTCATCTTGTGGTGTGAGAGCTAGGCAACAATGGCGGAATCTCCGGTGCAGGTGAACCTGATCCCGATCGAAGCTACATCTGTGAGCTTCGCAGATTATGGTCAGATCATCGAAGCCTCCTCAGATGGTGATCACTTCGGTCCTAACGATGCTCAGTTAGATCTCTCCAGAGGAATCCCACGGTAACTCTCTCTATCTGTGTTTGATTATATTATATTTGTACCAAATGATTTTTTGTTAGTTAGTTCCAAATAAAGACAAGAGTTTTTGCTGTGTCTAGTTTCAGTTTGTGTCTTCTTGTTTTTGTAATTAAAGTTTCTTTGTTACTGTCTCTCTATTAGTTTCTATATCATGCGGCTCAAAGATCGATCCTTTGGCTTCTCCACGATCACTCACCACGCGAACGTGACGCAGTGTCTGGGATCAATAGGAGGTCACGTTTGGTATCTTGGCGTAGCGAAGCCATCTCTTATTGAAGATGCTGTTGGAGATGATAATGTGGAGTCAGGGTCCGGTGGTCACTTGTACGCTCCTCCTGCGGTTGAAGACGTGCGCGTCTTCAGGTTTTCAGGACCGAAGTTTGTTAAACTGAACCGTGGTACGTGGCATGCTGGACCGTTGTTCAGTGACAGCTCCATGGACTTCTACAACTTGGAGCTGAGTAACACAAATGTGAGTGAGGGGTTTTGTAGTGTTTAAAAAGATGTGAATAAAGTGGTTTTGATTTTGATATTGTTGGTGTGTTTTTGTCACAGGAGGTGGATCACACGACACATGATTTCAAGAAGAAGAATGGGGTCATCTTCCGGTTCGAGGATAGCACATCGTCCTAAGTCAAAATCCTATATATGATCAGTGTGGTTCTTCTGTTTTCCATGTCTTTGTAAGCAAACAGAGTGAGAAACGTTTTCTTTGTATTCAATGTTCCAACACTGTCTCTGTGTACAAATTGTAACTCCTCTAAATCTTTTCATCTATTGACTCACTATCCAAAAAATCCCCAACAAATTGCAGCAACTTCGTGATATGCCCATTATATGATGACTATTTCATATAGGTCCTCGACACACCTCAGATGTTTGTGCTTTTGTTTCACGTCCAACTCTTCTTCGGTAGAACAGAAGATACGCAGCTTTGCTTCTGACCACAGATTCGTTTACGAGTGAAACATAACTGTCATTGAAATGATACCACTTGTTGTAATCAATCAACTGCAGGAACAAACAGTGGCACATAGAAGTTAGATAAAAGGAGGGCTCATCAGGCGGCAGCACGCACAAAGCAAAAATAGATAGTCATGAGAATCATCAAATAAAGTCCGCTGACCTTAGCGCAGGCAGTGTAGTGGCGAACACCAACAGTTCTTCCAATATGTAATGATTGCTCACTGCATACAGCTCATACAAGTATAATGACTGATCATCATTCTTGTTTTTCACGTACTTGCTCAAGTCTAGATCGTTGATTGGGAAATCAACAAACGTATCTATCTTCTTCACGAAATGTTTGCTAGTCTTGAACCGTTTTAAATGTAACACGAGAATATCTGGCAGCTTCCAAAGGTCAAGCTTTTTGTTAGCGTGTTGATAGTGACCACTAAACTGTGGAGCAGCTTTATCCAGTGTTGTCTTGTAAAAGCTCGGTGAAACTGCCTTCTTTCCTGACGACCATAGTTCCTTCAACAGCTCACCAAACGCCTTAGCAAGCTCACCCTGATTATCTTTACTTAAGTCGTCGTCATGAGTGTAATCTCGCAAGAAGTATTGAAGTATGGGAGGTGTGTGTGCCAAACACTGAAGAGTGCTATTCATATAGCAGGTGTTTCCCAAATTAACCAGTCCTGCTAGACCTTGCTCATTTACTGCAGCAGAGCTCACATAAACTTCAAGAAGAATCTGCATACGAATCAATCATTTAAGAGAATAGAATGGTGATTCATCAGGAATCAATTTGGCCTGACTCTTTTGTCTCTGATTAGATACTTACATCTTGGTCCATGAGAAGACCTGATTCTTCCAGGCTCTCGTTAGATAAAGGAGGGCTCATCAGGCGGCAGCACGCACAAAGCAAAAATAGATAGTCATGAGAATCATCAAATAAAGTCCGCTGACCTTAGCGCAGGCAGTGTAGTGGCGAACACCAACAGTTCTTCCAATATGTAATGATTGCTCACTGCATACAGCTCATACAAGTATAATGACTGATCATCATTCTTGTTTTCACGTACTTGCTCAAGTCTAGATCGTTGATTGGGAAATCAACAAACGTATCTATCTTCTTCACGAAATGTTTGCTAGTCTTGAACCGTTTTAAATGTAACACGAGAATATCTGGCAGCTTCCAAAGGTCAAGCTTTTTGTTAGCGTGTTGATAGTGACCACTAAACTGTGGAGCAGCTTTATCCAGTGTTGTCTTGTAAAAGCTCGGTGAAACTGCCTTCTTTCCTGACGACCATAGTTCCTTCAACAGCTCACCAAACGCCTTAGCAAGCTCACCCTGATTATCTTTACTTAAGTCGTCGTCATGAGTGTAATCTCGCAAGAAGTATTGAAGTATGGGAGGTGTGTGTGCCAAACACTGAAGAGTGCTATTCATATAGCAGGTGTTTCCCAAATTAACCAGTCCTGCTAGACCTTGCTCATTTACTGCAGCAGAGCTCACATAAACTTCAAGAAGAATCTGCATACGAATCAATCATTTAAGAGAATAGAATGGTGATTCATCAGGAATCAATTTGGCCTGACTCTTTTGTCTCTGATTAGATACTTACATCTTGGTCCATGAGAAGACCTGATTCTTCCAGGCTCTCGTTAGATAAAGGAGGGCTCATCAGGCGGCAGCACGCACAAAGCAAAAATAGATAGTCATGAGAATCATCAAATAAAGTCCGCTGACCTTAGCGCAGGCAGTGTAGTGGCGAACACCAACAGTTCTTCCAATATGTAATGATTGCTCACTGCATACAGCTCATACAAGTATAATGACTGATCATCATTCTTGTTTTCACGTACTTGCTCAAGTCTAGATCGTTGATTGGGAAATCAACAAACGTATCTATCTTCTTCACGAAATGTTTGCTAGTCTTGAACCGTTTTAAATGTAACACGAGAATATCTGGCAGCTTCCAAAGGTCAAGCTTTTTGTTAGCGTGTTGATAGTGACCACTAAACTGTGGAGCAGCTTTATCCAGTGTTGTCTTGTAAAAGCTCGGTGAAACTGCCTTCTTTCCTGACGACCATAGTTCCTTCAACAGCTCACCAAACGCCTTAGCAAGCTCACCCTGATTATCTTTACTTAAGTCGTCGTCATGAGTGTAATCTCGCAAGAAGTATTGAAGTATGGGAGGTGTGTGTGCCAAACACTGAAGAGTGCTATTCATATAGCAGGTGTTTCCCAAATTAACCAGTCCTGCTAGACCTTGCTCATTTACTGCAGCAGAGCTCACATAAACTTCAAGAAGAATCTGCATACGAATCAATCATTTAAGAGAATAGAATGGTGATTCATCAGGAATCAATTTGGCCTGACTCTTTTGTCTCTGATTAGATACTTACATCTTGGTCCATGAGAAGACCTGATTCTTCCAGGCTCTCGTTAGATAAAGGATCCAAGAGTTTGACTTTCCTCCTGTTGAAGTAATTCCAGATGCGAGCCTGCTTTATACATAATCATCAATGTGAAGCAAAAAAAAAGAACACAATCTCCATAGTAATAAATGACTGAGAGACTTCAATGAAATAACACACACCTTTTCTAGAGATACCCCTGTCTTAGCACAAACCTTCACATAAAGCTCCCTTATAGAGGCCTAAAACAACAACCCAAGTAAGGAAGGAACGAACCAAAGTGGAGAGATCTATGCAAATATATATACCTCTTTTGCCAAACGTATTTCAGTTACATTGTTAACGTCTCTAGCATCTGACAAAAAGAGGTAGATCAAGGTCATTGGTATTGGAGGACCTACGTTATACCTGAAAAAAAGCATTTTGAATCAACAAACAGGAGACCATGCATGCATGAAGCAGAGAAGATAGAGAGACTTATATACCATTCAAGAAGAGTTTTCCAAACTTGTTGAGGAACAAGAACGTAGTCTTCATCTTCAACGAGGAATCTACGAAGTTTTGGACCACCATCATCACCTGTGGTGTCGTCGATGATATCATGGTTATCAATCGGTCCAGGCCTAGGAGCTCCTCCTAAGGCCCAATATATTTCTGCCAGCTTGTGTACCACCTGCAAATACACAAAAAACGTTAACTTGTGTACCACGTAAGAGTCCACAAGACTGTTCCCCCTCTCAGAAGCAGAATCAAGATTGAAAGTAGGAGTCTCCTTCGTTCAAGTAGGTAGTCAGTTGCGAAACGATGCGTTTCTCGTCCTCGGGAAGACGAGGACGTAAAGGAATGTCTGCGTTGAAAGCTGTGGAGTTAGGGATCGTCATCTCTTCGGAAAGATGACTGATCAATGAGGCAGAAAGAACGAAAGAAGGAGTCTTGATTTGTATTTACGCGAGAGAAAGAAAGAAGAAAGTAAGAGAGAAAACTCTTGAATTTTCAACCATCTTTTCCCTCTAATTTCGTTTTATGTCTTTTCTTTGCCATTAAGTTTCCTATATATATATTTTTTTGTCAACATAAATATTGAAAGGGAAAAGGCAGTGTTCTCAAAAATGAAAACACCAGTTTTTTTAAATCAATGCTAGATTTAGACATCGAGATGCATATATGTTGCTTTAGAGATTAGCACTGGTGTAGTTAAGGCTGATCTCAATATTTTGAAAAATGATTTCAAAGAGGAGATGGCTGCGACAACAACAATTCTCAACATGAATCTCCAACTATAAAGAGAGAAACTAGGACCAAAGAATTTGTTTATTAAAATGTTTTAAGCTAAACCAAGAAAGAAGATACAAAATGGAGTAAGAATTGGTAATCACTAGTCTAGAGTTTATAGTCTTTTTTCTTTTTTTAACTCCCTCTTTAACCGAACCACCAGCTTGAATTACGTAACAACAATAGAGTGAGTTATAGTCCAATGCAGCAACTTCATGATATGCCCATTATGATGAGTAATCCATATCGGTCATCGACACAGCAGCTGATTGTGTTGCTGTTTCACTTCCAACTCTCCGGTAGAACAGAAGATAGGCAGCTTTGCTTTCGATCTCGGATTCGTTTACTGGTGAAACATGACTGTCGTTGAAATGATACCACTTGTTGTCATCATCATCAATCAACTGCAAGAAACATATACAGGTTATAGAGATAAAAGGACACTCATAGAAAGCACAAAAACGAATAGATAGTGAGATCATAGACCTTAGCGTAGGCAGTGTAGTGGCCAACAGCAATTCCACCGTGATGATTGTTCACTGCATACAGCTCATACAACAAGTATGACTCGCCATTCTTGTCTTTCACGTACTTGCTCAAGTCTAGATCGTTAATTGGGAAATTCACAAACGTATCTATCTTCTTCACGAAATATTTGCTAGTCTTGAACCGCTTTAAATGTAACACGAGAATATCTGGAAGCTTCCAAAGGTCAAGCTTCTTGTTAGCTTGCCTCTTCTCTTTGCATTCCGGACAATCCCTGGGGGTTCAGAAAGAATGGTCAAAATCTTTAAGTAGGCCTTCAAGAATTATTGCAATCAAGGGACGAGAGAGTTGCTATTACCACATGTTATCCGGTCCTAGAGGTTCTTCTGCTAAGTATTTCTCCAAACAAGAAAGCAGAGATATTGACTGCTGCTCAAGTGTTGAAGGCAAAGGTAAAGACAAGCACATGAAGGAGTCATAAGTGGTTGCTGTATTCCCACAAACTTGACAAACCAGACTTGACGTGCATTGACCCTGAAAGAAAGAAATCAAACAGGTCAGGAATATAACAGACAAAATCTTCCAGGTGTGAGATACTTACTTGGCAGACGTTAACTATGTCAGAAACTTCATGCAGTCTAGCTAATAAGGAAAGAAGCAGTTCCTGAAGGCAAAACATTATATTATACACACCATAAAACACAGGGACCAAAAACATAAAGCTCTCAATCAAAGGAAAATAAACTAACATGAGAATCGTGTTGATTGTAACCAGTAAACTGTGGAGCAGCTTCATCCAGTTTCGTCTTGAAAACCCGCGGGGCAAATGCCTTTCTTCCTGACGACGACCATAGTTCCTTCAACAGGTCACAGAACGCCTTAGCAAGCTCGCCCTGATTATAATCTTTATTGAAGTGGTCGTCGTCATGAGTGTACAAGTATTGACGTATGGGAGGTGTGTGTGCCAGACACTGAAGAGCGGTATTCATATAGCAGGTGTTTCCCAAATTAACCAGTCCTGCTAATCCTTTTCCAAGACTACTAGTACTACTCAAAGAATGTCCAGACACTGAAGGTTCTTCCAGAGGTACTAGAGCTAGCTCATTTACTGCAGAGCTGCTGCTCCCATCAACATCAAGAAGAATCTGCAGCAAGCAAGTCATTTAAGCGAAATAGAATGGTGATTCATCAGGAATCAGTTTTGGCCTGACTGACTCACTCTTTTGTCTCAAGATACTTACATGTTGGGTGATGTGAAGACCTGACTCTTCAAGGCTCTTGTTAGATAAAGGATGCAAGAGTTTGCCTTTCCTCAAGTTGAAGTAATCCCAGATGCGAGCCTGCTCTAATCATCATCAATGTGAAGCAAAAAAAAAAGAACACAATCTCCATAGTAGTAATGACTGAGAGACTTCAATCAAATACACACACCTTTTCTAGAGATACACCTGTCTTAGCACAAACCTTGTCATAAAGCTCCCTTATAGAGGCCTTAAAAACACACCAAAACAGGGTAAAGGAAAGAACCCAAAAGTGGGAGAGAGCCTTATAGTAGCTATGCATATATATATATATACCTGTTTTGCCAAGCGTATATGAGTTACATTGTCAACGTCTCTTGCATCTGACAAATAAAGGTAGATCAAGGTCCTTGGTATTGGAGGACCTCCCTTATACCTGAAACAAACATTTTGATCAACAAACAGGAGACCATGCATGAGCAATAAAGACTCTTCACTCACCATTCAAGAAGAGTGTTCCAAACCCGTTGAGGAAGAAGAAGGTAATCTTCGTCTTCAACCAGCAATCTACCAGTATCGATGATATCATCAAGGTTACTAATCGGTCCAGGCCTTGGAGATGGAGCTCCTCCCCCAACATATCTCTGCCACCTTGTGTACCACCTGCCAATAACACACACACAAACGGTTATCTACAAGACTGTGTTCGCTCGCAAAAGCAGAATCAAGATTTGGAAAAAGACCTTTTGGAGATGACGAAGTACGAGGATTCTCCTTCGTTGAAGCTGGTAGTAGTCAGTTCCAAGACGATACGTTTCTCTTCCTCGGCCGTGAAAGCTCTCGAGTTAGGGATCATTGTCATCTTCGAAAGATCAGTGAGGATACTTTACGCCAGAGAAGAAAGAGCAAGTCTTGATTTTTCAGAAGACAGTGCAGAGAGAAAACTCTTTGAATCTTTCTTTTTTCCCTCTTAATTTCGTTTCGTCTTTTCTTTGCATTAAATTTCCTATAAATATCTTTTTTATCAGACATAATAATCCATCAAAAAAGCCCGTAAAGGACAGTTTCTAAGCTCAAATTCGTTCATAGGCCCATCCATTCTTAGAGTAGAAATTAGGATTATTCTTCAAAAACAAACTCACACACACACATAAACAAAAGCTTTTAGCATAAAAATATAACACAATTAAAAATGACTATATAACTAAATTATTCATAATGAATAGTACATTAAATCATACAGATAAATATTTTAACTTAATATTCTATTATTAAAATTTTATTTTCTAAATTCAAAATTCAAAATTCTGTATTCTAAATCTTGATCTTTCAAAAACCTTAGTCACCATCCCAAAAAACTAAACCATAATTCTTAATCAAATTAATCATACATATATCTATTTAAATTCTTTGATAAAGATATTTTAACTATTTTTCGATTTTTCATGTACTATTTTTATCCAAACCAATCTCCTATAAAAACCAATTTATATAGTTTTATAAATTCAAGTTTTTTTGTTTGAATTTGATTCAAATCTCAGATTCAGTGATAAATGTCCATAAAGCCTAGGCTTGATTTCTTAAAATTGTTGAACTTGCATTTCAAATCCAAAAAAAAAAATCTCCTGAATAAGTTTTTAAAAAGAAAGAATATCTTGAATATTCCCTTGGCAAATTAAAAAAAAAAACGAAATTAGGTGTTCTAGACTAATGCTATGTGTATTTTACTTAATTTAATAAAGAATATTCGGGGGTACTACTGACAGGTAGTGATAGCTGTTAGATACGCTACACGTATGTCTTCTACACTCCTCAGGGATCATCGGATCTTTATCGCATAAACTAAAAAAAGGCAAGGGACACAACACATATGGTCCGATCTCAAACCTGTGGTGACATCTGATTCTCTCTGGGTACGTTCACTCTCTCTTCCTCCACAGTCTCTTCTTCTCCTTCTCTCTCTCTCTGAATCTCACGTAACATTGTGTAGAATCTCAAGTAATCATGGAGAGGCTAACATCTCCAGCTCGTCTCATGATTGTCTCGGATCTTGATCATACCATGGTAACAAAAAAAAGCCACCATTTTTATCAAAAAAGGTTCTGTCTTTATTGATGGGTCATGTCCGTTACACGTTTTTTCTTGCTCCAGGTTGATCATCATGATCCTGAGAACCTCTCTTTGCTCAGATTCAACTCACTCTGGGAACACG
The DNA here is from genome assembly GCA_016771965.1 of Brassica carinata. Lineage (NCBI taxonomy): Eukaryota > Viridiplantae > Streptophyta > Magnoliopsida > Brassicales > Brassicaceae > Brassica > Brassica carinata. The sequence goes on from CM028692.1 coordinate 49,843,042, forward strand.
CTTATCGCCATGACTCTCTTCTCGTCTTTTCGACCGGAAGATCACCGACTCTGTACAAAGAGCTCAGAAAGGAGAAGCCTTTGCTGACCCCTGATGTTACTATTATGTCTGTGGGGACTGAGATTACTTATGGTAACTCCATGGTTCCTGACCATGGTTGGGTTGATACTTTGAATCATAAATGGGATTTGGGGGTTGTTAAAGAAGAGAGTGGAAAGTTCTCTGCGTTAACTCTTCAGGTACTACTTCAACAAATAAAAAAATGAGTCTATTATCTTGCAATCTACTTGTCAATGGGACAATGACAAGAGTGTGGTTGGTTACTGTAGGCAGAAACTGAGCAGAGGCCACACAAGGTTAGCTTTTATGTTGACAAGAGTAAGGCTCATGAAGTGACCAAGGAGTTGTCACAGAGGTTGGAGAATCGTGGGGTATGATTTGCTTTGATAATGCTATAGTTGCAATCAATGTTCTAAAATCAGTTTAGGCAGCGCTTAAGCGTCCCTCTAAGCGGAAAATTGAGCTTAAATGAAACGATTTTTCTATTTAGGCGTCCAAAAAATCAGTCTAGACGTCCACCTCACCAATAATTCTTTATAAAGAGCGATTTCTTGAACATTTGTAGCAACTGAATTTACCGTTCTTATTGAGATCATTGTGTGTGGTATTGTTTGTATCAGTTGGATGTCAAAATAATCTACAGTGGTGGCATGGATTTGGATATCTTACCACAAGGTGCTGGAAAGGGACAAGCGCTTGCATATCTCCTGAAGAAGCTCAAGAGTGAAGGAAAGCTCCCTGTTAACACTCTTACCTGTGGAGACTCTGGGAACGATGCTGAACTCTTTAGCATTCCTGATGTTTACGGTGTCATGGTAAGCAATGCACAAGAAGAGCTGTTGAAGTGGCATGCTGAGAATGCCAAAGACAATCCAAAGGTGATCCATGCGAAGGAGAGGTGTGCAGGTGGGATTATACAAGCCATTGGTGAGTTCAAGCTCGGTCCGAATCTTTCTCCGAGAGATGTATCTGACTTCTTGGAGTGCAAGGTGGAGAATGTGAACCCTGGTCATGAGGTTGTGAAGTTTTTCTTGTTCTATGAGAGGTGGAGACGTGGTGAGGTTGAGAACTCAGAGGCGTACGCGGCGAGCCTCAAAGCTTCATGTGTGAGTGTGTAAAACAGAGTTTTTGATAATGTATTTGCAGTGAGATAACTTATCTGACTATTTGAATGCCTTTTGTTGTCAGCACCCTGGTGGTGTGTTTGTACATCCATCTGGTGCTGAAAAATCTCTGATAGATACCATTGATGAGCTGAGGAAGCACCATGGAGATAAACAAGGGAAGAAGTTTCGGGTTTGGGTTGATCAAGTCTTGGCAACAGAGTCTGCTCCTGGGACATGGATGGTAAAGCTTGGTAAATGGGAGCAGAGTGGTAAAGTCCAAATCTCTGTATCAATTATATGAACTCAAAAGCCATGAGAGTCTAACTTAACTTTCTCTTGCAGGTGATGAACGCATAGGCTGCACAACGACTGTTAAATTCACCGCAAAGGTATGAGGTTGTGTAATAAGAGTAGCTACTGGAGTTTTGTTGATGATTGTATGTATTGTGGAATGTGCAGGAAGGGGAAGGGTTGGTGTGGGAACATGTACAGCAAACTTGGTCTGAGGAATCAAAGTTGGATGATAGCAGCTGGATTATCTGAATCCACCAATCTCTCTCCAAATTAAAGACTTCTTCTTCTTTCGTCACTTATGAATCTCTGCCATAAGTCATTGGAGCTTCGGCTTGAATACACAAGATAAAACATTGGCTTTATAAAACTTGGATCCCAAAACTCATATATATCTCCAAGTTAACTCTGTTTTGGATTCGGTAATGGTTTCTGATTCTTTTCCCACAAGCAACACTAACAGCACAAACGTTTTGAGCATATCTTTATGAATAGTTTATAACAATATATTGTAGTCTAGAGATTTGTTTTACAGATAGGAAGAGTTATGAAGTTCGAAGTGTACTCCTAAATTAAGAAGACACTTCAACAGGATTCTCTTGAACTTAGGACAACCCCAATGGGGGTATGTAACACAGTTCTATTTATTGGAAAATGAAAAAAAAAATTGGAAAAGTAGAAAGAGAGAGAGAGACATAGGTTTTTGTTGGTTAAGGGCATCTCCAACAAACGCTCTCATTTTTTATGGAGTCCACCCTTAAAATAAAAGGATGAAATGATGGTTTTCCAACAATCACCCTCAAATTTATTTTATAAAGAATTAATAATTTACATTTCAGTTCTTAGTATTAATAATATTTATAAATAATCATAAACTTTCAAAAGCTAATAAAACATACTATTTGTAATATATCAAAATAAAATATTTTTGAGAAAATAAAGTAATAGACAGTCAAATATACTTATAAATAGTATAAAGTATTAATAAAATAATTTTAATCGAAATACATTTAAGAAAATATAACTATAAGTACTAAAATATGATATATAAAAAGTTATTCATACTATTGTGAAACATATATAGTTGTATGGAATAAAGTGAAAATTAAATAGTATTTTAAGGAGATGAATAGTGCACCTTCAAATTTGAGGGTGTACTATTTATCCCCTTAAAATTTGAGGGGATGAAGGGCTATTGGAGTACAGAAACTTTAAAAAAATGAGGGGATAAGGATCTGTTGGAGATGATCTAAGTAATTCAACAAAAAAACAAGATATTTTTCTTCACTAGGTTACATTTTTAGATATTTTCTTCAATAGGTTGCATTTTTACTGGTTCATATTATTTTTGCCATTTAAAATTTAACTATACAACTCAGCTTAAGAAACTGTATATACTATGTGTGATATCTAAGTCTTTGTGGACTTGATCCCGTGTTGCTATTGCTCACTTTAACGGATTAAAACATCAAGTTTTTTAGCGTCCTAATAAAATCCTTATTTTTACGCATAAATACATTATTTCGTGTGTTGCTTTCATGCACCAAAAGATAATCTTATTTCATTACACAGAGAGAGAGCAGAAGTGTAGAAGATAACATTTCAAGTTGACTTGGATCAGAGAAAAAGGAATTACACTTAAACACATACGACATGGACATGCTGTAAGAACTCTCCATCAGCCAATAACTTGTCCAGAACGTGAGACCATAAAGACGTATGAATCTCCGTGCTTCCTTTTTCAGTTCCCGGGTAAGCAAGGATTTTACCATGGCCAGCAATTCCCGGTCCACCTCGAACCGCAATCGGTTTCCCCCAACCAAAATCATTTCCGAACACATTGAACCGTGGGGAGCCAGCAACAATGAGGGAATTATTTACCACCAAAAGATTCGGTATTTTCGGATTCTTCACCCAATTCTCAGCAAACCGTCTTAATTCTTCATTGGTTTGTGACCCCACAGTTTTGTTTAGTTGCAAAGCAGTCCAACCCAGCCCATTACTAAGCATTTCTCCGGCGGTTGTGGTGGTCGTCGCCAGTCCGACCATGTTTCCGAAACACTCTTTCTGGACTGGAGGGTTTAGCCTCTGTCTAATATCCATTGCCAACTTGCAATGAATCACATCTTCCGGATTGAGATCACTGTTTCTGATTATTGATCGCCACATATGCGCCAACACGGCTTGAAACGACGAGATAACCAGATTGTCATCAGAACCAACAGCCTCGCCGTTGGCTTTAGCTTTGAGCTCAGAGACGTGTCTACTCGTGAACCGAAAAATCTTCTTTTGTAACGATAAAGCAACAGGCCCAGCTACAGGTGACGATGGTACCGTCTCTGACATGGGAACTCGAATCGGGTAATCAATCCCGCCGAGAAACCATCCACAGAGAGACAATGGAGGAAACTTTTTCCGGCCGGTAGAAAAAATCTCCGTCCAAGTTTTGAAGAAACTCCAGACTGAAGCTCCGTCTGTAACCAGATGGTTATAACCAAATCCGATGAAAACTCCATCTTTTAACTCCGTTACTTGGAACGCAATTAACGACTTGGAGACCCCTTCCCAGCTTTTAACTCCGTTGGCTGGAAAAAACTCGCTCCAGTAATTAGGGACATTAGTACCATTGGCCTGCTCTAAAACATCACTCACCAAGACACTCACCGCCTCTGCATGCACTAATTTGACACCTGAACCGTCGCAATCTATGAAAAACGTCCTTGTTTCGTCATCTTCGTTGTCCATCTTGACTAGACGTCCCGCATATGGATAGAAAATCTTCAATGCCGCTGATAGAGAAGACTTCAGTCGAGAGATCATACGGGTTTCCGGGTCGGGCTTCGGAAAGATAAGAGCTCTTTGAGCGTATTCGGTTCGAAGGAAGGAGAGATCCCATGGAGTGAGATGGATCTTAACCCGATCCCTTGCATTCTCGTAGCTCTCTGGTCGAACTATGGTGTCAGAGATTACTAGGATATTTACCATTTTTTTTCTTTTGCTATACCAATGAGATGGGTGGTAGTAGTGAATACTGATATAGATTGCGAGGGAGCTGCAAACGTTTAAATGGTGCAATTATTACTAGCGGTGGACACGCGAGTGTTATCCGATCTCACCTAACACTACAAAATTTTCCACGTTGTCTATATATGTGGATAATAGATTATTCGATCTCAGTTAAGTGCATTTCTAAGTGCATCTCCAACCCATCTCTATTTTTTTCTTTATAATGGAGTAAAAGTGAATATGAAGTAACAAATGCTCCAACCCAACTCCATATCTCACTCTATTTTGAAATTTTACTCCATAAATGGAGTAACCTATTTTTTGTTTGTTCATTACTCCATTACGGAGTGAAGAATGGAGTAGGATTGGAGTAATTTTACTCCATATCTACTTTTACTCCATTTTGGAGGAAAAAATAGAGTTTTACATTGGAGATGCTCTAATAGTATATCAAAAATGAAGAAAACCATAAGAAAATGAAGAATTTTTTTCACTAATCCTATTTACTAAAATAGAAGTTATGATTTATTTCATGTGTGATTTTGTTTTTATATAAACATCATTAAAAAGTTGTTTAAACTCATCTCCAATGTATTTCTCTATTTCTATCTTTAAATTTGAGTAACTTTAAAATAGAGATGTTAGGCCTCGGACTTATTATCCGGAATCCGGATTCGATCCGAGATTCGTTTTGGATCCATTCTGAAAATAGAATATCTGAGGCGCCCAAATACGAATCCGGATAGTAAAATCAAGGATCCGTCAAAACCAAATCCGGATCCGGATATCTTAATTTTTAGGTCCGAATATCCGGATCCGGATCCGTACTTTAAAAATATATTAATTTTTAAAATTTTTATTAATAATTATATTTGATATATTAATATTTATTCATAAAAATTAATTTTATAATACTATATTTTAGAATTTTTATATTTTTTAAAAATATTATTTTTCATTTTATTAATTATTTTTACGAATTTGAATCCGGATATCCGGATTCCGGATATCCGGAAGCCCTAAATCCGGATGCGGATACTAAATCCACGGATCCGGCGAATCCGAATCCGGATTCGGATACCCCAAATTTCCCGGATATCCGGATCCGTCCCACCCCTAATAGATGTGTTTTCTTTAATCTATTCTTTTATTTTTTCCTCAAAAAAAATATTCTTAAAAAATTCTATTTCTATTTTACAAGAAGTACCTTTTATTTATGAAAGTTGAAAATAAACCTTATTTAGTTTTAGTTTTTACAATATTTTCAGAAAATTATAACTTTGTTTAAGTTAAAATTTCATTATAAGATTATTAGGTAAATAAAAGTGTGATTTTATGGTGGTGATTGGTCGAGCTATATGAGCTGGCTTTAGGTTTAAATTTTATCTACAGTCTTTAAAATCACCAATAATATTTTATATTGGTTTTTAAAGCTACAGCGAAAAATAGCTGTAAAAACTTCATTTTCTAAAACCTCATCTTTTTAGATGTAGGAAATATAAGGTTATAACAATAAATTTTATGGCTACATCCTTTACATATAAATAAAAAATCCTACAAAATTTTACTGTAAATTTTCTACCGTTAGAATCCAACCAATCACTCTTTATGATTATAATAATTGTATTTTCTTATAAAAATAATTGCTTAGTTATAATTATAAAAGTCTGAAAGTCAAAAGACTGTTACGAAAATAAAAAGAAAAAATATAACTCTGTAACAGAGGAATGCATATTTAAATTATTTGAATTTGCAATGAATAAAATAATAAAATCTTGGTGAGCTCAAGCGTGGTCCAAACCTTTCTTCAAGAGATATCTCTGACTTCTTAGAATGCAAGGTGGAGAATGTGAACCCTAGTCATGACTCATGACCGGGTTTGTATACAGTTATATGAAACATTGGTATGTGCTTCCATTCTATGCAGAGCCAGTCCTGAGATTTTGGGAGTCTATTGCAATGTCAATGTAAAAAGTACAATACAAATAAATATACAAAACATTATGTTGACAAAAAAATACAAAACACTATAAATACTTATTTTTTCTTTTTCTAAAAAGTACATAATATAAAAGATAAACTAAAAATTAATGAAACTATGTGTTTTATGAATTTTTAAAATTAAGAACTTTTTCTTATAAAACAAATATTTTTAATAAAATTGTAGTTTTTTATAAAGATTTATATTTTATAAGTAATTTTATAAATAAAATTAATAAAAGTATATGTTAAATTAATACTTATATACGATTATAGATTTAAACTCTATATTTAGTTATATATATATATATACGTCTATCTGTATATAAGTCGCAGCGGATCGAATAACTACCTCTAATTTTTTTAGTATTTGTGATTTGCTTCGTTTTTGACAGATATTGATTTTAATATTTGCTTCGGAGACTTACGAATATTTGAATTTTTCGGATCGAATCGGAACAAATAATGAATCGAATCAAATTTAACGGATAAAATGCTCAGTCCTAGTAAACATTATGTAAGTTATCGTCAATTGCTCATAAGTGACGCTGGTGAGTACTCTTGCCATTTGTTTTTCATTTCGTTTTTTAACTGACTACTCAGCATCTATAATATAATAACTCAGTGGGATCTCACAAGGGCCATGACACCTAAGCAACCTCCCTAATTGACACATCACCTAAAAAATTGTGAAAAAAAAATTACTCGATTTCTTAAACAACCCGGTGATTACATAATGGAATCATGAATCTCACATCATCACCTCGGGAAGAACAAAATAAATACAAAAGAAAAGAAGCTGATTAGATCTAGGAATTATGAAACTGATTACTTGTTGCTCAAGTAATAAAAAGAAAGACATTTAAACCTCACGCATGAGATAACGTCCGTCAAGGGCAGTGGCTCTAGTGATTGACCGCAAACCTTGTGGTGACGAGATGATTTGGTGGTGACAGTAACATGAAATGAAATTCCGGTTCCGGTTGTCTCATCTCCACGTCTACACAAACCTAGATCACAAATAAAAGCTACGGCCACTGATATCCGATGTAAAGGCTGGTCTAACGGCATGACACGATGACGGCTCCAATGGCACCACTGTAACTCCAGCACAGCATGGTGGCTCCGGTGAAAGACTTGTGGATCGGTACCGGTCCTGTCGAGATGCGGCGGCTCTGGATCTGCTATCGTCTTCTCACCTTACTGGTTTGACGGTTCACATCAACATAGGAATAGTGGTGGTTGTATTAGCTGGTTGGAGGTGGTGAAAGACCACAACATTCACGAGGTGTGACAGCTAGGTTAGATTGAGGAAGGAGATGCATACATTTTATATATGTATGCACATTTTGGTTAAGCCAAAAGGAATAAAATTGGTTTGGTCCAATTTAATTAAAGAGAAAAATCAAATCAATTTTGGCTAAGAAACCGGGTCGTTTATTATAGCTTATATTAATGCAAAATAGATGTTATTAAATATGTGGCTTATACTACCACCACAATTTATTGCTGAATAAAAATACGATGTCTAAAAATAAATGAGAAATTACTAAATCTTTTTCACTTAATCTTCTTCAGTTAAAATAATCCATGAAGCGATGGATTTCCTTGCGGATGAAACAATCATCACACACTTTTAGTTTGTAACCCGTTTTTTTAAATGTATATGACGTTTTTTTAAAATGTATATTTACAACCCGTTTTTATATTGGGAAATTGGACTGTATATCACAAAAAGAAATTATAATTCACTCTATAACTATTTAACCTAAGTTGCTAGGATACAGCGTATATAATATGTATAAATGCATTTTTACCCCCGACGATTAACCGGTTCCACCGTTTGGCAAAAAGAAAAAAAAAATTAATAAATCTTTTTACTTGATTCTGTTTTTACATCGTGTAAGTTCTCCAACCTTTCATCTTCACACCAAAGGTAAAGTTACCTTCTCTTCTATTTGTCGATTACTTTCACAGAATCTCTCACAATTCCGGAGAAACTCACCGACAATCATTCCGGTGGCGGTGAAGGGCATCAGTAAGTGATTACGAATAAGGCTATTGGAAAAGGGAGGCGTTATTTTACGATCTGTTGTTCCGCTATTACGAATCGTCAAGGCAGAGGCGAAGTTGAGGTTTTAAGTTCGAAAAGGTTAGTTCTTTCTGTGGTCATGCCCTTCTCCTTTCGTTGATGATTCTTCACTCATTGCATGTCGAATCGGGTTCTGTTTCGAAAGTAGATCTGATTTTGGGGGATTATATTTCTATGACCTTTATGTAGAATTTACCGAGTCGTTCCTCTTTACACTATGTAATAGTCAATTTCTGGTCTTTTTATTCCATGTCGAAGTTAGATTCTAATGCGTTCTAAACGGTTTTGTCTATTACTTTGTTCTATTCTATGTTTTCTTGTTCTATGTTATATTATCTCGTGTTCTGTTTTATGTTTACCTTGTTCTATGTTATATGATTCGTTCTGTATAGAGAAATGTGATTTTGGGTGTATATGTATAAATGCTTATTGGTTCAATGGCATGTATGTGTCATTTGTATTTTATGTCGCCCTTCTCCTTTCATTGATGATTCTTCACTCATTGCATGTCCAATCGGGTTCTGTTTCGAAAGTAGATATGATTTTGGGGGTTTATATTTCTATGACCTTTATGTAGAATGTGATTTTGGGTCTATTACTATGTTCTGTTCTATGTTTTCTTGTTCTATGTTATGTAATACGTGTTCGTTTTATGTTTACCTTGTTACATGTTATATGATTCGTTCTGTATAGAGAAATGTGATTTTGGGTGTATATGTATCGTAACTGTTAGTTCAATGGCATGTATGTGTCATTTGTATTTTATGTCGCCCTTCTCCTTTCATTGATGATTCTTCACTCATTGCATGTCCAATCGGGTTCTGTTTCGAAAGTAGATATGATTTTGGGGGTTTATATTTCTATGACCTTTATGTAGAATGTGATTTTGGGTCTATTACTATGTTCGTTCTATGTTTTCTTGTTCTATGTTATGTAATACTGTGTTCTGTTTTATGTCTACCTTGTTCTATGTTATATGATTTGTTCTGTATAAGGAAATATGATTTTGGGTGTATATGTATCGTATCTGTTAGTTCAATGGAATGTATGTGTCATTTCTATTCTATGTAGAAGTCGTATTCTATTTTGGGCTAATTGTTTTTGTGCAATGCTTGTTGTCGTGTTCCTGTTTACAAGTGTTCATGTTTGTTATATTCTATTCTATGTATATATCAAGGTTTGTTATATTCTATTAGAACTGACAGTCTTTGCTATTTGTCTTCTCAGGATCACAATGGAAGAGTTGGAACTGCCAAGCAGATTGTTTGAGACTGGGTTTGAGCCAGTTGGAAGGAAAAGGGTTAATAGTTACTTCAACCTTCGGTGGATAGATCTGATCAAGCTTGCGTTAGATAAGGATGATTTGGAGATGTTGCAAGGAACACAGTTTGCTACGGTCCTTCGGATGGGTGGCCATACGTTCTCTGTCATGTTTGCTCATTATTTTCTCTCACGCCAGTTGGTAACTGAGAAGGAGTTAGAGTTATGGTGGACGTTTGCCGGGAAGCCAATCCGCTATGGGATAGAAGACTTCGCGTTAGTTACTGGTCTAAACCGTGAAGAACCTTCTGCCTCTTCTATGCATGGAAAAGAGAAAGTTCTTGTTAGAGTGAAAGGAAATGCCAGAGGAAAAGGGACAACGTCAAATTCATCAATATGGGAAGATTTTTTTGGTGGAGAAGACAAACCCACCCCTAACTGGATAATGGATAGGCTGATATTGGGAAAAAAATACAAGGATTCGGTGACGCGGTTGCGTTTAGCATTGCTGGTTCTTGTTGAGGGAATTTTGTGTCCAACGTGTGGGTCAACAAAGATTTGTCCTGAAGTTGTGAACAAGCTTGCTAATTTAGATGAGTTTCTTAAATATCCGTGGGGCCGAGAATCATTTTTACTCACTGTCAAAAGTGCAAAACCACGGTCACCGCTTCAGTATGTGCAAGACACCATTGCGATTCAGGGATTTGTCCACGCAATGGTCCTTGTGACCTTAACGGCTTGTCCTGCGATCTTAGTCAAGGCAGAAGATGGGGCGTCGATTGCTGATGATAATAGAAGCTCGGAGGAGATTTTAGAGAGTTTGGTGTCTAGGAAGCTGGCTGTTAATGTTCCTTGGGCGAAGACTGTTGATCAAAAGGGCCAGGTGCGTCTCTTGTTTCGATCGAGTAGTCGGATTAAAATATATTTCGCAGAGTAGTACATATCTTTGGATAGAATAGTCTTGGGGATTGTAGTTATTGATTGAAGGTAATTATACAGTTTAGTTATGACCAACAAAATAGTATAGAAATTTGCACATTTTATTCTATTCAACGTTATTAATAAATAATATAGTTTACACTTCGGGTTTGGGTTTACTGGTAAGGGTTTTAGGTTTAGTATTACAAGTTGGGTTTGGGTTTTTTGTTTAGTATATCTTGTGTGGTTGGTTATGCTTATATCATATTTGTGTGATATGGCATATTTTTTATACATATTCTTATTATCTTTTTCTTCAATGGCAGGCTAATGTTCGGGCGTGTGTTAATTCAGATGCACGTGCTGCTATTTTACGTTGTGGTTTAGAGGATGAGGAAGATGATAAGGTTGGGTACATGGTTTCTCTGATAGATGATGAATATCCATTCGAACACAACATATGGACCGGTGGAGTTAAAGCGGAGGACGTGAAGCAAAAGAAAGTTGTTATAGAAGATATCGACGGAAGTGAAGGGAATCAAATGGATGAACCTGTGGGTAAAGAGGATTCCCGTACTGGGATTGATAGTGGAGTGGACAGAAGGGAACGATTGGCTACACCTCCGAGTCCTCCGCACGTTGACGTAAGTCGTGGTGTTGACTCCACCGGAATACTACGCCTTGAGCGGCAGGTGCAGGGAATTAAAGACCATTTTGATCTTGTTACTGATGGCATCCGAAAGGACCTCGCAGCAGCAGTAAAAGCCATAGGGAATTTGGAGAGAATCGTTAAGTATGCAGTTGAAAAGCGTGGCTTCTTCTCGTCAGAGGAAGCTAACATGGATGACATGGCTAATCTTCGGAGTCCCTTTCGTGGTCCATCTCCTTATGGACTCCAATCTACCAACCTTCCCGCTGAAGGTGGAGGGCATGTGCACAACAGAGAAGAAAGAGTTGAACCCCTCATTACCGAGGATGGAGCTGTTGAGAAAGTAAGTTATTTGTCCCTATAACCTCTGACATGTTTGGTCTTTATAACATGTGCGTACCATATGCTAATCAATTTGGTGTGTATTAGGATTCTTCGCCCTTACAAAATGCTGCATCGGAGATTCCGGCTAGAAATTCACCTCCACTCGTCCCGTCCCATACACCCGTTACTTCAATCGAGAAAGTAAGCTACGATCTAGTATAACAAATGTTCTATTAGGTCTATATGAAATAGGTCCATTCTATATATCAATATGTTCTATGTTATGTAGCTACTTGTACTACATGCTTGGTTTCCATACTATCTAGCAGATTGCCGTTATCTGCATATGCTAATAGTATTTGTGTTGATTCCGATTCCTTGCAGTTACATAACGCTGCATCCGAGATTCCAGCTGGAAATCAACCTGAAGTCGTCCCGTCGGTAAACCTCGGTACATCACCTGGTGTAGTTACCGATGTAGAGAAAGTAAGTTACTCTTCTGAGTATATAATTTCATTCCCATTCTAATTTTAATCAAAAAAAAATTGTTTATCAGGCAGCTGAGAGCATCCAGTCATCGTCGTCCCATAATGGTAGCACTGACGACAATTTAGCTGTAAGTGTGTTCTTGTATTCATGAATTTCTTATATATTTTTTTAATGTTGAGCAATCATAATTTTTATGTGCAGTCTATTGTTGATGGCGAGGGGAAGAGAGATATTGTTGAAGAAGACACTCAAGTTAATGGCCCTGTTAGACGCTTTAGTAAACGGAAGCGGCAAAACCCTAACAAATATACTCCAGAAGAAACCAAAAAGAAAGGGACAAACAAGAGGAAGGCAGAAACTGTGTCTGTTGTTAAGGTCGTCCCTTCTGAGAAAGTGAAAAAGGTTACGCCGTCTGCTGGTCCTACCACGAAGCCAGAGGCTGAAGCTATATTGCTCGTTGGAGGCTTCAACCCATTTATACCACCTACCTTATCAAAGCGGACTGCATTCTTGAAGGCAATGGAAGAGACCAAGTAAGTCTATCTCACTTACGATGGTCTTCTATTCTATTTTGATAATTGAGAATGTCATTCTATGTGGTGCAAGCCGTTTGGTTCAGTTGATTTCATATTTAGATATCATAACTCACCTCATTACAAATGTAGAGGTTCTGAAAGGAGAGAAGATGTCGCAGTTATGAAATTACTAGAGGTTTTTAACTGTACTGGTGTGTGTGATCCGAAGGTTAGAACAGCACAACAATGTTCTTCCATTGCATTTTTTTTTTCATATCAAGAGCTCATACTATTCTATATGTTTGCAGGGTGTTGATCGTGTTGTCCAGTTTATGGTCATCAGGCGTGATAAGATTCCATCTTCTCGATTTGACTTCGTACCGTCATGTTACTTTACCGAACTCAGTCGCCACTTCCCTGCTTTTGATGGATTTAAAGATAAACAAGAGTTCTCTTTCTCTACATGTCTCAGAGAACTGTTCGTGGAACGACCAAGGTGGTTTGTAGATGTTGATTTCGTTTATAGCCCACTGCTAATCAGCAAGAGTCAGTGGGTTGGAATGATTGTAGATTTGCCGAACTGGGCCATATATGTTGTAGATTCCAACAGGGCGTGTCCCACTGATTCGAGGGTGAATGATGTCATCACACAGATATCTATTCTGCTCCCTCACCTTATTCACAGGTACGCCTACAGCAACCGTGCTATGGATCTTGATTTCGCTCCAATGCCTGTTTCGCGATTGGATATACCATTCCTTCTTGAACAGCCAGGTAAATTGGACCATTATTATGCTTGTTGATATATACAGTCAAATGATTGAGAACTAACATGGGACATGGTGTTTAGGTTTAACGGCAGTTGGTGCTCTACTTCTATTAGAGTTCCACGCTGTTGGAAAGGCTGTCAGTCCCATTACTTTAACTGCAGAGAATGTTCAGATTGCAGCTGAGAACTACGCCATCGAAACGCTGGCAATGATTCGTGCGAAGTCAGTGAACAAGTAAGAGTTGCGGTGTTATGCCGGTGTGACATATATGTTAGACCTTTTGTATGTTGTTCAGCTTTTACGGTTATGTACTTCAATTCTGGGTTTATCTTATTGTATGGTTAACGTTTGTTTTATTAAGTACCAAGCACTCTATGTTTGTTTGTGTCGGTAATGTAACGTATGGTATCCTCTAGTTGTGGAGTGACTTTGTTTGTGCGTATAATTTCTAATATAGAAGTCTATGTCTCAAAAGTTATTGCAGTTCTATACCATGTAGTATGGAATAGTTTATTCGTGAGATAACTTATAGTATGGAATTACACATGGTATCTTGTATAATTCTATATCGTATCTTGATGAGGTATCAATGATCATTTTGATAGCACACTTATATATGGTTACGTAAGGGTGAATTGGACAAAGAGTTTTAATAAGTGGAATCTTGGCATCATTATATATACATCCAAAAGAGAAGGTTTTTGGGTGATTACAACATACAAACACATATCTTCTACTACTAGGGGGATTATATTACATAAACTGTATATTCTAAATACATAGAATATATGGCATGGTTGCATATATCCACGTATTTATGAACAAAATACATCACTCCCCCTTCAAACTTCAAGAGGCATCACGGTATCTTGTATAATGTAACGTTTGGTATCTTCCAGTTGTGGAGTGACTTTGTTCGTATGTATAATTACTAATATAGAAGCCTATGTCTCAAAAGTTATTTCAATTCTATACTATGTAGTATAGAATAGTTTATTCTTGATATAATGTATAGTATGGAATTGCACACGGTATCTTGTATAATTCTATATCGTATCTTGATGGGGTATCAATGGTCGTTTTGATAGCACAGTTATATATGATTACGTAAGGGTGAATTGGACAAAGAGTTTCAATAAGTGGAATCTTGACATCATTATATATACATCCAAAAGAGAAGGTTTCTGGGTGATTACAACATACAAACACATATCTTCTACTGCTAGGGGGATTATATTACATAAACTGTATATTCCAAATACACTTATATATGACATGGTTGCATATATCCGTGTATTTATGAACAAAATACAGCACTTCCCCTTCAAACTTCAAGAGGCATCACTTCCCCTTCAAACTTTATGTACATACCCTGTCTTAAGACGACAAGGGTCCATAAGATTCACCCAGTTGCCAAAATACTACTTCATACAACCTTCTGATGCCATCCACATAGATATAGTTCATCATATTGGGTTTCTGCAGGATGCCTTGTTATGGCCTGAACGGCCACAACGTCGGCACTTACGGTTCAAAGACTGCCTTGACTTCTACAAAAACACAGAGATGTAAGGTAGCATAATAATCTTCTATACCATATCAGAATAGAACAGAACACTAATTATACTACATAGAATACTACTTACAGGAATGCATATAAGTAGATAAGTTTAAATTTCCTTACCTTGAATTCACCGCGAGATAAGATCATTATCTTCGGGGGCCTTGATGGCGTGACTGCAGTGGCTGTAGCTCGGTAGTTGTGCCTGAACCAATTTCTAGTCCCCCAACAGATGGGACAGGATAGATCTTCCCATCAAAGCTTTGTCTCCATGCTGGGACATGATAAGGTGGCGCAACCAAAGCATCAGATGGGAAGCCGATTTTTGTTGATGCAGCCAGAGCATGAATACAGGGAATTCCAATTAAGTCGTATTCACGACAGGAGCAAGTACCAGGTCCTAACTTCACAGTGAAACAATCGCCATTGGGGTCTTGAACTTGGAACTCTAAGTCAGCTATATCGCGAACCATTAAACTTGTAGACAAGTTGTAGTTTTCCTCTACGAGTTTCCGAACATTTGGTGTCAACGTTCCCATCTCTCTGTTCGCTCTGGCTCTCCGCATCGCAAACCAGCTCATAACCGTTGTTCTGATGTACTCAAACATAGAAATTAATGGATACTCCCTCGCTTCCTTAAGAACAGCATTCCATGATTCAGCTATGTTGGAATCCATTATGTTGTATCTGTGTCCTTTGAAATGGACTCTCGTCCAATGTTCGAAACCTACATTGTATACACATAAGAAAATGATAAATTATAAATTTATTCATGAACATAATTAAGTAACAATTTGTATGAATTTAATGGAATGGAACAGAGTTTAATAATAGAATGACATATGAAGGTTATGGAAAGTAAGTCACCTATATCGACGAGATATGCAGCACACCTTGGGCTTAGTTTCTGAATCTCGATAAACTTCCTATTAAATTCTGTAATTGTGAATGCTCTTGCTGCTGCTGACATTAAGTTCGCCAACCTATCAGTCTTATACGCTGCCTTCACATTGCGCCACAGGTGGACAACGCATGCTGCATGTTCTGCTGCAGTGTACACCTGTAAACACCACAACAAGCGGTCACCTTGTTATATATTTGATTCAAACAGTATAGTATATAATCATATAGAATAGTAAGTTGACAGTATTGTTTTCTTACCCTACGCAAGCCGGTATAAATGCTAGCATGTCGATCAGATATAAAAACCAAGGCAGGAGAATCATGTACGAAAATACTCAGCTTCTGGAAAAACCATTCCCATGCTGTATCGTTCTCGCTATCG
Organism: Brassica carinata; assembly: GCA_016771965.1. Lineage (NCBI taxonomy): Eukaryota > Viridiplantae > Streptophyta > Magnoliopsida > Brassicales > Brassicaceae > Brassica > Brassica carinata. The sequence goes on from CM028692.1 coordinate 49,859,348, forward strand.
ACGACGGCAAAGGCGAGTGGAAAGATTTGAAAGTTTCCGTCTTGGGCCGCCGCAGATAGTAGACATCCACCGTACTTCCCTTTTAAGGAAGTCCCATCAATAACGACAACCTTTCTCATTACTGCGTATCCTGAGACTGAAGCACCATAAGCAACGAAACAGTACTTGAATCTAGATCCTCCTTCTGCGTCATCGGTGTGCTCGAGATAACAAATGGTGCCTTCGTTAGAAGCTTGAAGGAGTGCTAAATATGCGGGCAAAAGCGCATAACTTCCAACCATTGTGCCCATTCGTGTTCCATCGCTAGTTCCCTAGCTCTCCGCCTTCGGTAGGAGACGTTGGCGTGGAACTTCGTCTAGAAGTATTTTCGAATCCCTGCAGCACTTGGACCCCTCTTGATACCAACAAACCTCGATTGTAGGATCTCTCCAATCACTTGGGTTGTAGCCAATTTGTGGTAATTCCTCCTCTCATCGACGGTGCATGTGTGGGTTAGTTGGGCTTGTCGGTTGGAAATTCCTGATTCATCCAACTGTATATATACGCCATGGGCAAGCGTCACCAACACATTCAACCACCATAAAGTCTGGGCTAGATCGAGTTGTCTTGAAGTGAAATTTTCGATTGATCGCATGGATAGCAAGCTTAATTTTGCAGTCGGTTTTCGACTTGGCGTGACCAACGAAAATCTCATCTCCTTCGTATTGAAGTCAGCTAGAGGCGAGTCAACACCTCGTCGGTAAAGATTATAATAAATTCCCATTCTATATTAAATTGTATAGTACTCTATATAAAATAGTATATAGTATGAAAATGTATTCTATGTGTCAGTAAAGATTATAATAAATTCCCATTC
>CM028692.1:49860303-50148300 GCA_016771965.1 Brassica carinata
AACCACTTATCATCCACACCTTTTTACTGATCACCGTGCCAACGTATGCGGTAAATAAGTTAGTGACGTTGCCTTTTGGTGATGATTTGATGGTAAATAGTTTACAGGCCACTCATATTTGTACGATGGAATTTAAGCACGTGATTAGGTGAAAATGGAATACTTGTATTATGTAATTTCCACACGTATTTACTGAATACCGTGAAACTATATGCGGTTAATAAAGCTGTCACGTGGCTTATGTAAAATCAGGAAAAGTATATAGAATTACTATATGACTAATACAAATACTATTCTATTTTATGTACCACTGGTTGTAATGTTGAATGAAGTTATAAACATATCCATTCCCCCCACATTTATTACCATATGATTACAGAACTATTATCTGATCGAAGTGGTTAAGTATTAACTTCTTCTCTGCGTTCACCTTCTTCAGTTTGTGGATTGTTACAGAGATAGATTAGCAACTTCGAGTAAATAGAATATACATATATGGAAAATAGAACCACTTATCATCCACACCTTTTTACTGATCATCGTGCAAACGTATGCGGTTAATAGTTTACAGGCCACTCATGTTCAATCCATGGAATTTAAGCACGTGATTAGGTGAAATTGGAATACTTGTATCAAGTAATTTCCACACGTATGTAAAATCTCTTCTAGTAAATAGTCTGGCGTTATCATTTCTATACCATGTGAAACACAGACGCGATGTCTATACCATGTGAAAGGGAGGCATTATTATACCATGTGAAACACAGACGTCATCTCGCTTCGCTGCTTCGCTACTCGTAACCGGGAACTTGTACTGAAAAAGGGTAGAACCGGACCTTTATTGGGCTAATTGTTATGGACTTAATTATGTCAAAATCACCGCTATATTCTTCATTTCGCTTTGCATTTTGTATATACAACAAATTCTCCCTTTTATATTTGTGTATTCTAGACAACCATTTTTATTTAGGAAAGAGAAGTTTGTAAGATACTCATTTTCACAGAAATTTTGGTTTGTAAGATACTCATTTTCAAACTCTTAATTCTCTTGGACATCAGCAAAGATAAATGGCTTATATGTTAGTGCTAAGTTTTTAAAGTGTGAACATCACTGTTACAATGTCATATATAACTCGGAGTCGTGAGTCACAAAGGTTGAGACCTGGTCTTTGTTTCAGATTCCGAGAATATGTAACATGAACATAGACATTCTACAAGGGAGTTTGGAAAACATTGTAGTTAGATACATTCCAAATGCTAATGAGTTGAAAGAAAAAAAAGTTCTTCTGAGTTGTTAAAAATTTAGACTAACATTATCTTGTTAAATACTCAAGTTTATATTTAATCTTTTTACTTATATTGGTATATAACTATTTTTCTATCCATTGTGTTCGGTTGATAAGACATTAATTTTTATTTGCTAAAATCAACAAAATCATAAAACAAAAAATCAATCCATGCATTTGCACGGGGCATAACCTAGTACATATAAAATATTATGTGGATCTTAGGTAGTTGATTTAAAATTGCAAGACAAAACTTGCAACAATGTCTTTTCAGCTTATTTTCTTTAGAATCAATTTTTTTGTTCATATATATTTTAGATGTTGTTTAAACTATTATTAGATTTTTATTTTTGAATAGGGCCTCTTATTTTACCGGTCCGGCTCTGGTCATGAGGTTGTGAAGTTTTCTTGTTCTATGAGAGGTGGAGACGTGGTAAGGTTGAGAACTCAGAAGCCTACACTGCAAGCCTCAAAGCTTCATGACTATATAAACAGTGTTTTTATAATGTATTTGCAGTGAGATAACTTATCTGACTATGTGAATGCCTTTTGTTGTCAGCACCCTGGTGGTGTGTTTGTACATTCATCTGGTGCTGAAAAATCTCTGATAGATACAATTGATGAGCTGCGGAAGTACCATGGAGACAAGCAAGGGAAGAAGTTTAGGGTTTGGGTTGATCAAGTCTTGGTAACAGACACTGCTCCTGGGACATGGATGGTAAAGCTTGGTAAATGGGAACAGAGTGGTAAAGCCTATATCTCTGAATCAATTATATGAACTCAAAAGCATGAGAATCTAACTTTCTTTTGCAGGTGATGAACGCATAGGCTGCACAACGACTGTTAAATTCACAGCAAAGGTATGAGATTGTGTAATAAGAGTAGCTCCTGGAGTTTTGTTGATGATAGTATGTATTGTGGAATATGCAGGATGGGGAAGGGTTGGTGTGGGAACATGTAGAGCAAACTTGGTCGGTGGAATCAAAGTTGAAGGATGATAGCAGCTGGATCATCTGAATCAACCAACCTCTCTCCACAGATTAAGAATCTTTCTCTTTCTTCTCTTATGAATCTCTGCCATAAGTCACTGGAACTTCGGCTTTAACACACGAGATCCAATAAAACATTACCTTGTTAAAACTTGGTGCTTAAAACTCATCTACTTAATACATCTGTTATTTATATCTCCAAGTTAACTCTGTTTTCTTTAACCCTTCTGGACTCGGTAATGGTTTCTGTTTCTTTTCCAACAAGCAACACTATCTTCTTTCCCCTAGCAGCACAAACGTTTTGAGCATATCTTTATTAATAGTTTATAAAAAATATTGGAGTCTAGAGATTCTTATAGATAGGAAGAGTTGTATATGAAGTTCAAAGAGTCCTCCTAATCCACTAGGGACTCAAGTCTATAAACCTAATTGGACTTGGAATCATATGATAATCCTTATAAAAGAAACAAAAAGTTATTCACGTGATAGAGAGGCATAGCTGAAAAAGAAACCAAGTGCAAGAGCTGTTTATACGAACAAAAAGTGCAAAGCATAAGATCAAAAGATTGTGTGTGGTAAGTAATCACTGATTCTAGGGTAAAAAAAAAAAAAGAAATTTGTCAAAAGGATTTGGGAAGAGTTTTCGGAAGCACTGCATATTATTCAATATAGACACTTGAAGAAGTACGTAGCATAAATCCGTCGTAGTCTAGCTGGTTAGGATACTCGGCTCTCACCCGAGAGACCCGGGTTCGAGTCCCGGCGACGGAGATTTTTTAAATTTTTTTGTCTGAAAAAAGAGAAGTAAATTACATAACCTGTAATCGTTTTAGTTTACTAGTACAAAGTTCCACCTACCACGTCTTTAATATTTTGTTGTTTTTCATGTTTCAACTTTCAATAATAAAATAAAGTCAGTTTTATTAGTTGGAGCAGTGTGAAGAATAATACCATCGTCTCTATACTTTTCTACATCACAATGCATCTTCCCCTTTCTTCGAAACTCTTTATCATGTCACCACCATATCTCATATTAACTAACACATATCAACCTTCAGGAAAGAAGATGGAGAGCTCAATAGGGTTTATGACAGTCTTTGCCGTCTCTGGAAGCGTGGTGCTCCTTGCGGCTCAATTACACAAGCGTCTCTTGTCCTGTTACATGCAGAAGTATGAACTTCAGTTTGGTACTAAAAATCTCCTCTCCCATGTTTTGAGTCCATGCATATGTTCGTGTTTTAGTTAAATTCTTTATCTTATTTATAGAAAAAGAACATGTGTAGATATGAAGAATAAGGAGAAGAACAAGAAGAAGAAGGAGAAGGAGAAAAAGGTAAGTTTTGCAGAAGATGTGAAGGAGCCGTCAGGGAACAACAAAGAGTATCGCCGGAAAAGTAAGGAATCAAAATTGGACGATGGAGGAAGAACCAGAAGAAGCTCAAAAAAGAGTCAAGTTTTATAAATACAAGTCAACTCTCATTCAATATAAACAACCTTTTTAATTATGGAGTAGTATTGTATTTTAGTATTGTTTTAGTATTATTAGTTTTTTCTCAAATCCTTTTTTGTTCTGTTTAATCTGGTAAATATTAATTACGCACCACTCTTCCCAAAATTGGGAGCTTAACCGGACCACATACGTTTCCCATGTTGTTATTTATGTCATGGACGCAGAAGCTGTTAATGTTCTGGTTCGTATCAACGACCGTATTTATTAGGACCAGCCAAAAATTCCAGGTTAACGTATTAATTAGGACCAGGGAAAATTTCAAGAGTAGGACCAGTAATGATTTAAACAAGACAACTGCGGTTTCAGCAAAGGCCCAATCTGGTTACGGACTTCTACAATCAAATCACTATACTGCTTACTGCTCCGGGGGGCCTTTTCTTTTGTTTGTTCCTCGCTTTTTCGTTTAATCTTCTTTTTGAACCTTTTCCCTTTAATATTTTTTTTCATTTTTCTTATGATTTATGCATTGATTTGACATTTAAAACGTGAAATTTCGTATATAATTTTGTGAATGGCAGAACTTCTATTGGTAAAAAGTGATAATGCAAAGATTGTGGTTGGCTAGTTAAGTAACTTGAACTATGGAAGTTGATAGACCATAAGAAAAAGTCAGAAAAGAAGGAAGACTAGAAACATGGTAAAGTTACATCATATTCAGAGAAAAATATACAATGGTGTATCCAGCTACTTAGCTGATTGTTTTCCTAATAAGAGAGAATGATTATTTCGTAAGAAAAAAAACGAGAATCAGAAAAATGTCTTGTCAATCCTTAATTTTGTAAGAATCAAGCTAATGATGTTATAATTCCACGATACCTAAATTCATCAATAGTGCCATTCTATAAGATCTTTTGAAAATTTTAAAATGGCCACATATCTCGCATCTACCCGAAAAGCTTATGTACAATGCATTCTTTTTCCAATTATTGTCTAATAAATGTTCTTTTCTCTAATATAAAAATTCTTAAAATCATTTGACTTTTGCTTTCTGAAATATTCTAATTTTCACCTCCCTTTTTCCACTCCAATAGGTTTTATAAAACAAAAAATACATAGACGTCAAAAACATGTGTTTTTAGTACATATATTGACATATAATAAAACTTAAAAGTAAAAGGATATGTTTTTATTAAAAATTTACTTAGAAGTGAAGATGTCCTTCATGTCACGAGTCAAGAGCTCCTTGGCCATAATTTAATAACCAGAAAATGCAAATTACGAAAGTGAATCCCAAAGTTGTTTCGCTCTTTTATTTTATTGTTAGTTGAATACTATTGTTCTCTCTTTATATAATGTTAGTGGACCAAGAACGGAGCTTCGAATCAAAGGAGAAAGCCAACCACCACGACAGTGTCGGTTCGAAGACGACGGAAAATCTAACGGCAAGTAAAACGTCGCCGTTCAGATCATAAATAACGGCGAAAGCAAGATTATATCAATCATACGTTAAAGACTTTTCACGCGCTATTCCACCGCACGTACAAGAACTAAAGCCCTACTCATTGACGTCAACTATATAGCCTTTACGTTTCCATGAGGCCTTCTTCTTTTTACATCTGTCTCACAAAAGATTTTGTTTATCAAGTAGATAGGTGTGTGTGAGATGTTATTTCGTAATCACGACATAGTTTTGCAGTAAATCTCAAGCATATGCATTGGTCTAAAATCTTATTAACAAAGATTCGTTTTATAAAAAATGACACAATGTTAGATCAGAAGCTTAAATCGATCGATATATTTCAATCAAAGACATCTTACCTTCCTTCCCTGGTTTTATATATGATTTATATATGTGACAACATTAAAGTAGGAATTAAAAGTCATCTAGATAGATTTATTTCTAGAATTCCATTCTCAAAAATGTTGTCATTACCTCAAAATGAATTTATGACATCTGCAACTTCAGAAACCCTTTCAGGCTGTAATCTAACTCGTCCGGTCATAATATGTTTACAGAATGCTAATCCATTCGAAAACTAATTAAAAGAAAGTTTAGTAACCATTTTTGTGAAATATGCTAATATATGGAAGAAGAATTACATAATTCATAATATATTGAAGAAAGCTTCATATTTAAGAATGCCTGAGATATAATTTTTTTAAAGGATGATCTACAAATAAAATTGGTACTAAACAAAATACCTACAAATAAATATTTTTACCTAATAAATATTTGTTGTAACATGCAGTATAATCATATATAATTAAAAAAAATTTGGACTAGCAAATAGGTGGTTTGGTGATAGAATAATAGTGGTTCATGACATCTTTGTTACGTTATATGAGTGAGCAGAGAATAATCTAAACATATGTTGGCATTTTGTTAAAGTTGTTGTAAGATAAAATACTGTAAAGAACCTACAAAATATATCCGCCACGAAGCATGACGTTTGTAATGTATCAATGAAGCGTAATTAGTAACGTATTATAGTCACAGTAATTTGAGTCGTACGTTACTACGTTTTGATCTGCAAGCCAAACAATCGACATTTTTATATAAAAAATACAAAGTTGGAAAGTTTTTACTTGAAGTGAAGTTCAGATACTGAACCGAGTCAGAAACCGACACGATAGCTCGAAGACAGTCAGACAGAGACATAGTGCTTGAGTTGTTGAACAGAAACAAGTAGCAGCCATCTGTTCTGGAGGAGAGGCTTTTCAAGCTAGGCATAAATCTGAACAAAGTGGCACGTGTAGACCCCACTTTTACCACTAAAAATAAATAAATAAAAATGCAAAAAAAAATCCAACCACCAAAAAAAAAATTAAAAAGAAAGAAGAAACTTCACATCAGCTTCAGAGAATCCCTCTCTCTCTTCAACCCCTTCTTCTTTCTTCACATTGCCGACACTTCCTTCATCTCTCTTTCTCCCACAAACGCCATGGACTCATCATCCTACACCTTCCCAAAGCTCCTTCTCCTCCTCCTATTAACCACCTCCATCGCCACCGCATTACCCGAAAACAAACCCACCTCGGGTCAAATAAACTCCAACTCAGTCCTCGTAGCTCTCCTCGACTCTCACTACACAGAGCTAGCCGAGCTAGTGGAGAAAGCTCTCCTCCTCCAAACCCTCGAAGAAGCAGTCGGTCGACACAACATCACAATCTTCGCACCGCGCAACGATGCCTTGGAACGTAACCTCGACCCTCTCTTCAAATCTTTCTTGCTCGAACCAAGAAACCTCAAATCGTTACAATCTCTCTTGATGTTCCACATTCTCCCTCGTCGTGTCTCTTCTCCTCAGTGGCCTTCTCTCTCTCATCACCACCGTACTCTCTCCAACGACCATGTCCACCTCACCGTCGACACTGGTGCTCGGTTAAAAGTAGACTCCGCTGAGATCGTACGTCCCGATGACGTCATTAGACCCGACGGCATCATCCATGGCATCGAGCGTCTTCTCATCCCTCGCTCTGTTCAAGAAGACTTCAACCGCCGCCGTAGCCTCCGTTCAATCTCCGCCGTTTTACCAGAAGGAGCTCCGGAGGTTGACCCAAGAACCCACCGTCTCAAGAAACCAGCTCCTCCTGTCCCCGCCGGAGCCCCTCCGGTCCTCCCAATTTACGACGCCATGTCACCAGGTCAGTGCCTGGGACTCATTTTTAATAGTTAATTAAGGGTTTGATTAATTTTACTATACGAATTTTATTTTTTTAAACTAATTAACATGTCTAAAATTATTTTATATGAATATATTTTTGTTTTCAAAATATTTTTTATTTTAAAAATTACTTATATTTTTGAAACAATATTAAAAGTTTTTAAAAAATATTAATTTTGAGAATCCAAATTTTTTCTACTCGCATATTAAATTATTGAACTGCTCTGTTCCAGGTCCTTCTCTCGCTCCGGCTCCAGCTCCTGGACCCGGAGGTCCACGTCACCACTTCAACGGCGAGGCTCAGGTCAAAGACTTCATCCACACTCTTTTGCATTACGGTGGCTACAACGAGATGGCTGACATTCTCGTCAACTTAACTTCCCTAGCCACCGAGATGGGTCGTCTCGTCTCTGAAGGCTACGTTTTAACCGTCTTGGCTCCTAACGACGAAGCCATGGCTAAGCTCACAACGGATCAGTTGAGCGAGCCAGGTGCCCCTGAGCAGATTGTGTACTACCACATCATACCGGAGTATCAAACGGAGGAGAGTATGTACAACGCGGTACGTAGATTCGGGAAGGTGAAGTACGATTCGTTGAGATTCCCACACAAAGTGTTGGCTCAAGAAGCTGATGGCTCTGTTAAATTCGGACACGGTGAGGGCTCGGCTTATTTGTTCGACCCTGACATCTACACCGACGGTCGGATATCAGTTCAGGGTATCGATGGTGTCTTGTTTCCGATGAAGGAGACACCGGCAACGGAGATTAAACCCGCTGCTCCGGTCGTTAAGAAAGTTGCTAAATCAAGAAGAGGTAATAAAAGGAAAACTTTTCAGTCTATTACTTTTTATTTTACATTTAGTGTTTGATTCTGATTGTTCTGTCCTTAAGTACTTGATTTTGACGCCTAAACTAGAATTACATCATTTTTTGTGTCATAGATTGTCAGAAATCTTGTTCTGAAATTTTTTGTAGGATGAAACATTAGTTAAATAGTTTAAGCAGCCTTGAGTTTGGTCGGTAAATGAGAGTAGAAGTAAACATGTGGGATTTGGAATAAAGCAGAGACGTGTAAGGGCATGGAGACAAAACTCTCTTAACAAATTTTGTTTTTATATTCACATATTAGCTTCTTTTAATATATAACCCACCGACGAATAATCCCATAATAACCATTAAATTATGGAAAATATTGTTTTGTTTGTTCTTTCTAAAAGACAAGCTGTGAGGCACAATTGGTCGTTAATGACAGCTTGTTTTTATTTTTACTAAACCCCAAACCAAACCCTTTTGTCCTTATTTCGAGTTTGTTTGTAATCATATATATTCATTGCACTAATCATTTACAACAAAAAGTGACTGATTATGTGATAATCTATGCAGGTAAATTGATGGAGGTAGCTTGTAGAATGATGGGGTCACGGTTCATCCCTTGTTAATGATTTTATACGTAATCAAAATAAAACCAGAGCTTCCAAATTCTTGGTTCTGTAAACATCTGGAAAAGAAAAAGAGAAAAATTGAATATGTAAATGATGTGATTTTTGGTTCGTTTCGGTTTGCATGCTCTATTGTAATTTTTTATATTCGAAATATATATGAATACGTGGACAGTAGATTCTGATGAAGTTTGTTATTTGGGGTGCGTGAAAAAGATGGTAGGAGTTAGAGAATTCAATGTAATACAACTATTTGAATAGCTATATGGGATAATAAAGGAATGATCGGTTTGTGTGCTTATTTATTACATTCTCTTCTTTCAGTTGATGCATTATTGCTATCATTTTGTATAATACTACTATAAAATATAAAATCTGGAAAATAATTTAATGTGTGATTGGCATATAGCTACAATGTCATTTGCTGTAATAGATCAATCAACACACCTGGTCATAATATCAGCGCCTCTGTTTATTGTTTATACAATACCAGATGTAATTATTTTTGTCTTCATCAGAAACGAGTTTATAAAAGAAGAATCACGTATTCATGCATACGGTATTTAATTGTGGCATATTACATTTATACAGCTATGATTACTAAAGATATTATAACACACATACTCGTTGGTACACCGACTATTTATTTACAAGTACCATTTAATTAGTAGTACTCTACTCTTTGCTTTTACAAAGATATAACTTTCCCTTGTTTACAGCAAGATTTTTAATCTTTGACAGCTTAGAACACAAGAATCTTTAATGTTACTATTAAGACGGTGACGATATATAGGAAGAAGTGGGGGCTGGCCATAAGGAACAGGTGAGCTGTGTGGGTCTTTTGTCGGCATGTAATAAAAGTCTGATTCTCTTTAGTCTCTACTATCACTAACCTCTTCTTGTTTTTTCTTCACTCGAAATTCACAAACTTTGTAGTAAGCGGCAGTCAAAGTCAAACGTTACCAAGTGTGTATACATAACATTGCAAGTATTAAGTATATGTCTTTCTTTTCGTTGCTTTTTATACTCATATTGTCTCATGTTCATCGATCCATAAAGAAGTCCACCTGCAAAAATATGTAAGAGTTATAAATAACGGGAATCTTGTATGGTTCAAAGAATGAAAATCTTAGGAGTCAGTCGTGTGGGTAGGTCCATTTATGTCTATACGATTGGTTTAAGTTGGAGTTCAAAGCCCAAACAAATTTAAACCGTAATCTCGAACTGACCACAAAGTGGCACGTGTAGACCCCACTTTTACCACTAAAAATAAATAAATAAAAATGCAAAAAATCCAACCACCAAAAAATTAAAAGAAAGAAGAAACTTCACATCAGCTTCAGAGAATCCCTCTCTCTCTTCAACCCCTTCTTCTTTCTTCACATTGCCGACACTTCCTTCATCTCTCTTTCTCCCACAAACGCCATGGACTCATCATCCTACACCTTCCCAAAGCTCCTTCTCCTCCTCCTATTAACCACCTCCATCGCCACCGCATTACCCGAAAACAAACCCACCTCGGGTCAAATAAACTCCAACTCAGTCCTCGTAGCTCTCCTCGACTCTCACTACACAGAGCTAGCCGAGCTAGTGGAGAAAGCTCTCCTCCTCCAAACCCTCGAAGAAGCAGTCGGTCGACACAACATCACAATCTTCGCACCGCGCAACGATGCCTTGGAACGTAACCTCGACCCTCTCTTCAAATCTTTCTTGCTCGAACCAAGAAACCTCAAATCGTTACAATCTCTCTTGATGTTCCACATTCTCCCTCGTCGTGTCTCTTCTCCTCAGTGGCCTTCTCTCTCTCATCACCACCGTACTCTCTCCAACGACCATGTCCACCTCACCGTCGACACTGGTGCTCGGTTAAAAGTAGACTCCGCTGAGATCGTACGTCCCGATGACGTCATTAGACCCGACGGCATCATCCATGGCATCGAGCGTCTTCTCATCCCTCGCTCTGTTCAAGAAGACTTCAACCGCCGCCGTAGCCTCCGTTCAATCTCCGCCGTTTTACCAGAAGGAGCTCCGGAGGTTGACCCAGAACCCACCGTCTCAAGAAACCAGCTCCTCCTGTCCCCGCCGGAGCCCCTCCGGTCCTCCCAATTTACGACGCCATGTCACCAGGTCAGTGCCTGGGACTCATTTTTAATAGTTAATTAAGGGTTTGATTAATTTTACTATACGAATTTTATTTTTTTAAACTAATTAACATGTCTAAAATTATTTTATATGAATATATTTTTGTTTTCAAAATATTTTTATTTTAAAATTACTTATATTTTTGAAACAATATTAAAAGTTTTAAAAATATTAATTTTGAGAATCCAAATTTTTTCTACTCGCATATTAAATTATTGAACTGCTCTGTTCCAGGTCCTTCTCTCGCTCCGGCTCCAGCTCCTGGACCCGGAGGTCCACGTCACCACTTCAACGGCGAGGCTCAGGTCAAAGACTTCATCCACACTCTTTTGCATTACGGTGGCTACAACGAGATGGCTGACATTCTCGTCAACTTAACTTCCCTAGCCACCGAGATGGGTCGTCTCGTCTCTGAAGGCTACGTTTTAACCGTCTTGGCTCCTAACGACGAAGCCATGGCTAAGCTCACAACGGATCAGTTGAGCGAGCCAGGTGCCCCTGAGCAGATTGTGTACTACCACATCATACCGGAGTATCAAACGGAGGAGAGTATGTACAACGCGGTACGTAGATTCGGGAAGGTGAAGTACGATTCGTTGAGATTCCCACACAAAGTGTTGGCTCAAGAAGCTGATGGCTCTGTTAAATTCGGACACGGTGAGGGCTCGGCTTATTTGTTCGACCCTGACATCTACACCGACGGTCGGATATCAGTTCAGGGTATCGATGGTGTCTTGTTTCCGATGAAGGAGACACCGGCAACGGAGATTAAACCCGCTGCTCCGGTCGTTAAGAAAGTTGCTAAATCAAGAAGAGGTAATAAAAGGAAAACTTTTCAGTCTATTACTTTTTATTTTACATTTAGTGTTTGATTCTGATTGTTCTGTCCTTAAGTACTTGATTTTGACGCCTAAACTAGAATTACATCATTTTTTGTGTCATAGATTGTCAGAAATCTTGTTCTGAAATTTTTTGTAGGATGAAACATTAGTTAAATAGTTTAAGCAGCCTTGAGTTTGGTCGGTAAATGAGAGTAGAAGTAAACATGTGGGATTTGGAATAAAGCAGAGACGTGTAAGGGCATGGAGACAAAACTCTCTTAACAAATTTTGTTTTTATATTCACATATTAGCTTCTTTTAATATATAACCCACCGACGAATAATCCCATAATAACCATTAAATTATGGAAAATATTGTTTTGTTTGTTCTTTCTAAAAGACAAGCTGTGAGGCACAATTGGTCGTTAATGACAGCTTGTTTTTATTTTTACTAAACCCCAAACCAAACCCTTTTGTCCTTATTTCGAGTTTGTTTGTAATCATATATATTCATTGCACTAATCATTTACAACAAAAAGTGACTGATTATGTGATAATCTATGCAGGTAAATTGATGGAGGTAGCTTGTAGAATGATGGGGTCACGGTTCATCCCTTGTTAATGATTTTATACGTAATCAAAATAAAACCAGAGCTTCCAAATTCTTGGTTCTGTAAACATCTGGAAAAGAAAAAGAGAAAAATTGAATATGTAAATGATGTGATTTTTGGTTCGTTTCGGTTTGCATGCTCTATTGTAATTTTTTATATTCGAAATATATATGAATACGTGGACAGTAGATTCTGATGAAGTTTGTTATTTGGGGTGCGTGAAAAAGATGGTAGGAGTTAGAGAATTCAATGTAATACAACTATTTGAATAGCTATATGGGATAATAAAGGAATGATCGGTTTGTGTGCTTATTTATTACATTCTCTTCTTTCAGTTGATGCATTATTGCTATCATTTTGTATAATACTACTATAAAATATAAAATCTGGAAAATAATTTAATGTGTGATTGGCATATAGCTACAATGTCATTTGCTGTAATAGATCAATCAACACACCTGGTCATAATATCAGCGCCTCTGTTTATTGTTTATACAATACCAGATGTAATTATTTTTGTCTTCATCAGAAACGAGTTTATAAAAGAAGAATCACGTATTCATGCATACGGTATTTAATTGTGGCATATTACATTTATACAGCTATGATTACTAAAGATATTATAACACACATACTCGTTGGTACACCGACTATTTATTTACAAGTACCATTTAATTAGTAGTACTCTACTCTTTGCTTTTACAAAGATATAACTTTCCCTTGTTTACAGCAAGATTTTTAATCTTTGACAGCTTAGAACACAAGAATCTTTAATGTTACTATTAAGACGGTGACGATATATAGGAAGAAGTGGGGGCTGGCCATAAGGAACAGGTGAGCTGTGTGGGTCTTTTGTCGGCATGTAATAAAAGTCTGATTCTCTTTAGTCTCTACTATCACTAACCTCTTCTTGTTTTTTCTTCACTCGAAATTCACAAACTTTGTAGTAAGCGGCAGTCAAAGTCAAACGTTACCAAGTGTGTATACATAACATTGCAAGTATTAAGTATATGTCTTTCTTTTCGTTGCTTTTTTTTTATACTCATATTGTCTCATGTTCATCGATCCATAAAGAAGTCCACCTGCAAAAATATGTAAGAGTTATAAATAACGGGAATCTTGTATGGTTCAAAGAATGAAAATCTTAGGAGTCAGTCGTGTGGGTAGGTCCATTTATGTCTATACGATTGGTTTAAGTTGGAGTTCAAAGCCCAAACAAATTTAAACCGTAATCTCGAACTGACCACAAACATGTTGCAAGTACAGGGCACCCCCACGGCCACGAGAATATTTGTATCCGACCCTAACATGTTTAGCTGTGAGTAAAGACCCCAGCAGTCTCCTTTGATATATAATCATTTGCACAACTCGTCACTGTATTACTCTATTTCATCCATAATATAATATGTTACATTTTTGAATTCAACATAAATTTAGAGATCATATCTAAAAACAATCTGAGGCTTAAGTTAAAGAAAAAACAGAATAAATGGAGAGCAAGTAGAAGCAATGCAACAATTCTATTCACACTAATGTTTTTGAAAAAGAAAAAGAGACAAGAGATAAGAGATCAGTGCCAAACCAAAACGGTGTCGTTGCTTGGATCACACTACAAGAAAACATGAGGTTAACTACTACACTATTAGTAGTAAAGTGGTCGTAATTCACCTATTACGACCAATTAACTTCGAAACACGATTGGTTGTTATCAGCTGGTCGTAAATCATAGTTGGAGGTAAATTGGTCGTAAATTACGACTAAGAGAATTAGACGTAAAGTGGTCGTAATGTTACGACTACCAAAGTTAGTCGTACATTAGACGTAAAAATGTTAGTCGTAAAGTGGTCGTAAAGCACTAGACTCTGGTGGTAGTAATATTAGACCAATTAAGTGCTTACGACCATTCTACCAACATAGTTACGCCTAATGTACTACTAACATTTTACGACTATTTAACTTCCAATGTAGAGGTACATTAGACGTAGTTTGACAACCACATTACATCCACTGTAGATGTTCATTAGTCGTAAATTTAGGACCTATTTACGTCTGACTTTTTTATTTACGAATTTTTATTTTAATTAAAATCATAATATTTATAATAGTTTAATTTGATATTTGAAAATTTGATAAATTTAAAAGAAAAATCTAGTAATCTATAAACATTAATAATATATCCATAATACCAAAATATTCAAAATACAAATTAATTAAAATTAAAAAGAAACTAAACATTAAGGTTTATATCGTCAAAGAAATAAGAACTATGCTGATCCGCCCGTCGCAAGGTACTCCTGTAAGAGTTTCTAGACGCAAGGTTTCTAAGTCTCTTTCTACCGCCAGCCATAGCAATATCGTCTATCTCAAAAAAATAGATGGTTATTAAAACATATAAAATTTATTATATAAAAATAATCTAAACCTATTCTAATTCCATCATAATCACCTAATCTACTTCCATCCTAAACTAATTTCAAACCTAAACTAATCACCTAACTAAACCACCTAAAACTAAAAAAAAAACCTAGAGAGAAGTGGAGTCGTTGTTAGAGAAGGCTGAGCATCCAAATGGCTTCGATGAGATGAAGTATATATAGACTTTTGTGTTGGTAGTACATTGGTCGTAATTGTACTACCAATGAGGGACTATTGGCATTACATTGGAAGTACAATTACGACCAATGTACTACCAAAGGGCATTACGACCAATGTACTACCAATGGGTATTACGTCCAACTAGAGACCATTGGTCGTAATGTGGAAGTAAGTTTACGACCAATGTACTACCAAAGGGCATTACGACCAATGTACTACCAAAGGGCATTACGACCAATGTACTACCAATGGGCATTACGACCAATGTACTACCAATGGGTATTACGTCCAACTAGAGACCATTGGTCGTAAAGTGGAAGTAAGATTACGACCAATCTGGGACCAAAACATGTTACGACTAACTAGGGACTACCTTTTAAAACAAAAATTGTGAAAGAGATTTCTCGAGGGTTTTGGATTCATCCGAAGAAACTTGAAGAAAACTTAATTTCTAAAAGTTTCTTGTGAGAAATCCACAACCCTCTCGAGAAATCTCTTTACAATTTCCCAAATTTATAGAAAACATTAGATTAATACAAATATATCTCCCGGTAGATCTATCAGACCATGCATTCAACCAAGAAATTGTATCGTTTCTTGAGATCAGCGTCGGATAAATCTCAATGGGAGATATATTTGTATTATCTATCTCTAAGATTTATAAAAAATTTCTTTGATTTGCAAATCAAAGTGGTGTGTATTTATAGGAAATTTTGAAACGTAATACGACTAATTAGGGACTATTCAAGCACGTTGGTCGTAAATGAGTAGTAAAATTACGACCAACTAGGGACTAATTGTGTCTATACCCTAAACCCCAAATCCCAAACCCCAAACCCCAAATCCTAAACCCTAAACCCTAAACCTCATAAGTTATATACACTTCTAAATTTAACGGTAGATGTAATATTACGACTACTTAGGAACTAATTGTGTTTATACCCTAAACCTCAAACCCCAAACCTCATAAGTTATATATATATACACTCAGGGACTAATATACCCTAAACCCCAATTAAGCAAACATGATGATATATAGGTTTAACAATAGAATAAACACAGAAACGTTGTAATGCAATACATTAATGAGTTTAACAATTGAATAAAACAGAAACGATGTAATGCAATACAATGAGTTTAACAATAGAATAAAACATAAACAATGTAACATAATCAAACTCGATCACTCGTCATCGGAAACATCATCATCCACCTCATCATTTTCTTCAAATTCATCTTCGTTGCCTTCGTCATTTATCGTCGGAAGTTCTTCATATCCCCGGTTATGCGGATCAATAAGTAAGATATCATATGTAGCTTGCTCAGGTACTTCTACTTCATTTACGGCATCTTCTTGTAAAATTGGTTGTTCATCAGTCAATACTCGGCCCCGAGGTGTAACTTTTATAGCGGTTAACCAAGCAATTCCATGTTGTCTGATCCTCGGGTATGGAAGCATCTGCATGCCATCTCATCGTTGCTGCCGTCTTTTCAGATTGATATAATCTCTTCAGTCTATCCTTAATAGGTAAATACCACATCCGCTGGTACGACACCCTATTCCGCCCACGTCCTTGTGGTTTATATCTTGGCTTCTTGCAAAATTTACACTCTAACAATTCTGCATCTTTTTCCCAGTATATCATACAGTTGTCTGTACACGCATCAATCATCTCCGAAGGTAAACCAAGACTATGAACCAATTTCTGAATCTCATAATAAGATTCAGCACACAAATTATCTTCATGCAAATACTCTTTAAACAACTCAGCCCATGCATCCATACAAACTTCAGGTAAGTTATGATCAATTTTGATATTCATCATCCTAGCTGCCAATAATAATTTAGAAAGACCTTCTCTACAACCTTCATAAATTGGCTCATTAGCTACTGCTAGCATTTCATAAAATCTTTTTGCATCCAAGTTAGGCCCCTCTACATTTTCTACCTCCTCTATTACTGATCTTGTTTCACGAAATGCATCTGTAACCATATCATGCATCCTATCATGATCTACCATATGATCTTGAGCGTAATTTTCAGAAGGCAAATCATGTGGTTCATCCACTGTACGAACATTTTCAACCTGATTACTACTACTAGCTTCATTCCTATTATCACTCTCTCCGTGGTTAAACCAGATATAGTAATGTGGAGTAAATCCTCTATTTACTATATGTTTCCAAACCGTTTCACTAGCAGCAAATTTGGTATTGTTGCATTTTGACGAGACGAACATTTTACCCGTTTCTGTGTGAGATGTCTGTCGGCCTGGTACATGAATATCTCGCTCCGTTGAAATTAGTTTGTTACTCTCCCCTTGAATCTTTATGCATACATCCAACTCGAGCTCATAAATATTTCTAGACATTTATTTTTACTCTCTTAATTTGTTTTTTGTGCATCTTAACAATGAGGGAGAAGATCATATTTATAGGAATTTTCAATTTTGGTACTGTTCATAAACTACTGAGCATAACCACGTTTCTCGTAAGTTGGTTGTTAATTGTAAAATTACTCGTAAGTTGGTTGTTAATTAGATGGTAATAATTCGATGTAACTTAGTCGTAAATTTACTCGTAAATTGGTCATTAATTAGATGGAAAATATAAGTCGTTACATTAGTAGTAAGTTTACTACCAATATCGACTACATGTAAGTTAATAGTGGTACCTTAATTAAATAACTAACTACCAGTAATGCGAATAAATCTCGAAGGAAATTTACATCTAATGTCTGACTACATCTACTTTAGTCGTACACTAGATGTAATTTGAAGGTAATTCTGACTACATTGCTGTGGTCGTAAATGTTGGTAGTTAACCTCATGTTTTCTTGTAGTGTCAGCCTCTCAATGCAACTTCACTTGTCATGATCTCAGCATTCACTGCCTTCTCTTCCTCTCCTCTTTTCTCTGCTTCAACTTTCTTCACTTCTTTTCTTCTTTCTTTAGCCTTCCCTGAATTCTCTTGAGTTTTTACCTTTGACTGAGGCTTTGTTATGGGTTTCTTCAAGGCAGATGAATGATGATGATGAGTCTTTTAGTTTTGTCACACGAAGACCCGTCTCACTTCCTGTTGCATCACCACTACTCTTCCTGCGTCCTAGCGTTGGAGATATAGGACGAGTAGTTGGTATCTACAACATTTTTACAGGCAACACAACATCAGATACAACAACTACAAGTTAGGACAAGTATGATTACATATGATTACTACAATTCAACCTTAAGTGGTGGCTCTTTGTAGAAACTGGGCATGGGACCAGCCGTAAACGTCAAGGTCTTCTCAACCTTTTAGTCTCTTCTTCTTGAGTCTCCTAAAACAAATAAACCAATACGAGTTTATGTCAGACCAATAAGAGCTTGCATCCATTATACAAGACATGTCTCAAAGTTAACCTTTGATTTCTCATGCATAGTGGTTTTCTCCACTTCCTTAGCATGGATCTTCTCTTCTAGTTTCATATAGAACAGAAAGATCAAAGCAAAAGAAAGACACACAAGTTAAGAAGAAACTTAGAACCTTCTCTAAGAAAATATAAAACGAAAAAAGGTTGTAAGCATAGAGCAACTTCCTTCCGTTTTCCAGCCTTTTCCTCCAACCTGAATGAAAATCCAGACGCAGGTCCAACACTGCTTCTCCTCCCACGAGGTGTAGAAGTTCTATTGAACATCAAAATATCATATAGAGAAAGATGCATATGTCATATGATCAAACATAAGAAAGAATATGAAAGAAAAGGCATACGAAGTGGTAGTTGAACGAGTGTCCTCATCATCTTCCTTGCTTGCCATCTCAGCTTTCATCGGTTTACATACATTATCTGCCACCCTGTAAAATCACAGATGCATTCAATTCTACTTCTTGAATGTACAGTACTACCACATGCCATAAACAATGTAAAGAAAGAGGAGTTACACATTAGTGGTTATAGTGGATTTAGAACCTTCATCTACCACCAATCTGCAATTGGCACTGAAGAACACAGTTTAGCTGAATATTCAGATCTTCATTTTTCACATATTTGCTTATATTTTGACATAAGAAAACATTGTTAGTAGCAGTTATCATAGTTTGCTTTTTGGTCGTTGCAGAACCTAAACTGCAAACACCGTTGCTTGAAGATGGAATTGCCTTTGGTTTGATTCCACTTGCAAGTTGCAACGACGAGTTTAGGACTAGCCTTTGGTGGTTTTGCATCAATGCTCTTTCTAGATGGATAGGAAGAGCTCTGAGAAAGGTACCTCGGGCTTTCTTAACAGTTTTACTCTTCAGCTCAGGGACAGAGATGTCTACTTCTTGTCCTTGGAACTCTCAACATCAACAATACTCACGTCCTCCACCGGTTTCTCAGACACCTTTCATACACAAAGAAAATGTATGCATTCCACAAAGATGATGATGATAATGATGATGATGAAAAAGAACTCAGCTCAAATTCAAATTCCAACTAAGGACGGATCTTTCTCTCTTATCTGTCAGAAAACACGCAAAGCAGAGAGAAACATTGTTCATGAGTCATAAAATGAGTAAAATAATCAACAACATTGACCAAAAAGACTGTTCGATTGGTTTTTCACGGTTGGGCCCCGACCAGCCTCGCCTGAGTTGTCTCGACGAGTTCTTATTACCAAAAAGACTGTTCGACGTACGTAGTGAATAGTGATTTCTACCGTCAGATATTGTGGGACACATGCTTCGAAGATTCTACTCACGTAGAGTAGGCCCCACTATGTTTTGATGTTTTGTTAATTTTCCTTTTTTACAAGCGCACTCAATAATAAACTGAAGTAAATATTAATTGCTTTGTTAAGTATATAAATATTATATTTTGAAAATAAAAAATGTATTTTATTTTTTTAACTTTTTCTTCCTCTATATGTCTTTTAACTTTTTAAGAAAAAAGTTAAGCACACAATACCTTCTCCAAACTCTTTCTATTTTCATAGTGTCATTCCTCGATTTCTTCATGATTCAATGTCTTATGACTACTTTGATCATTAATAAAAGTTAATCTTCGTGAAAAGAAAAAAAGAAAAGAAAAAAGTTAAGTTTGCACATATATCTAACAATATATTTATTTGTAAAATCTCATAGATATATTTCACGAACATTCTTTTGAAACCCTGATAGACAATGGATTCAACCAAAAGAAAACAGAAGAAGAAGAAGGCGGCGCATGAGGAACAGCTTCCATTGGAGTTGATTGAAGAGATACTCTCTCGTGTCTCTCTTAGATCTCTTGTCCGCTTCAAAACTGTTTGCAAACGATGGAACGATATAGTCGACGACAAGACATTCATTAACAACCACAAGGATACGTTTAGATTCATCCTAAAATCCAAATCCAAGATTTATTCGTTAAGCATCGATCCCAAGATAGTGGTGCGTGAGTTAACATTGGATATTCCCGGTTTAGAATCTCAAAAACCTAAATTCTTGATTGATTAACGAGTTCATGATATGTCGTACTGATAAAGGAACCGCAGTTTGGAACCCGTGGTTGAAACAAATTAGTACATGGATTAACAATCCTTGGTGTGAGATTATAGGCAGATGTTATGATGGTAGTAATTGGACAAGCATTTGGGCCAATTATAACGTGTGGATAATCCATGACTTAGCGTTCGTTGAGTGGAAACACGTTACATCCGGTGATCGTGACCAGAGAAAAAAAACAATTTAAAACTATGCATTCTGAAGTTGGTGGATCGTTGAACGGCTCTTTGTTTTGGATTGCTTATCTTGACGAGACAGATCCCTTGTACTGTTTATGTAGATTTGAGCTGGAATAAGGTTTATGGTCCCCGCTTGATTTAGTACCCGTCGATTTGTCCGGCGGCACTCCATCGTACGGTGGGTCAGCGTATCCCGACCATTCTTCCACCGTCCGGGCCGTACTCATCAGTGCTTCCAGCGTGTCGGGCCCGAACATCCTAACACCCGCTCGGATTCGCTGCTTCAGACCCTTCTTATACGTCATCTTCAACACACTCTCCGAAATCTCCGGCGAGTTCGACGCGAGAGCGGCGAAATCTCGGTTGTACTCTCGTACGGACCCTTCCTGATGTAAGGCCAGCAGCCTTTCCCCCGCCGTGGTATCTTGCATCTCCGAGTACTGGGCCAACACCCGACGCCGCAGCTGAGCCCAACTCCGGAAGGGGTTACGGTCGCGCTCCCAACGATACCAGAGCAGGGACTCTCCGACGAAACACATCCTTACATCACGGAGCTTCTCCTCCTCAGTGAAGTCGATGATCTCGAAGTATTGTTCAACACGAAGGACCCATTCGTCGGCGTCCTCCCCGTTGAACGTCAGGATCTCCATCTTCTGCGTAAGCGCTTTCAACCTCTCCCAAGCGCCCTCTCCTCGGAAAGAGTCACCCAGTGGAGACGCTCGCGACCGCAGTCCATCCTCCTTCATCGGACTCAACGGTGCGTGAGATGTCCCGATCTGGCTTTTATCTCCTCCGAAGACTCCTCCTTGCGTGACAGAGGGGTTTTCATCGACTGGAGAAAGGAGACCCTTTCCGGTTTCTCTCGACCGTTTCCGGGACTCCTCCTCGTCGTTGAACCTCTGTTCCAAGCGGTCGAGGATCTCCAACTTACTCGCCTGCATCGCCATCTGTTGCTGCATAGTCAAGATCGCTTGTTCGATCATCGACATCCTAGACATGTCTTGCTCCAAGGATGCGATTTTGTTTGCGTTCTGGCTAGCTAGCTCCAGCTGCTGATCGGTTTCGTTTCTTTTTGGTGGCATTTTATGGTGTTTGGATCGAAAAAAGCTCTGATACCAAGTTTGTTATGAACTTGTATTCAAACTTTTAAGATCTTGGAATGGAAAAGAAAAGATTGTATTACTCCTGGGAACGGTTACAAATAAGACAAATCACTCAGAGACTCTCTCTCCTCACTACAATGATCATCCATATGATAACCCCCCTCACACAATACTACTACTTTATTTATACTAAAGCGACGCTACCAAACTCATGACTTCATCGTGACTACGCAGAGCCAAACTCATGACTTCACTGGCGCGTTCGACAAGCCAAACGGCATCACAAGGAATTCGTAGTGGCCGTCGTGAGTCTGGAAGGCGGTCTTAGGAACGTCTTCAGCCTTACCAGAATCTGATGGTAGCCTGAGCGAAGGTCAATCTTCGAAAAGATCGTTGCACCGTGTAGCTCATCGAGTAGTTGATCGATCATGGGGATGGGGTACTTATCAGCCACCGTACACTTGTTCAGAGCCCTGTAGTCCACGCAAAAGCGCCAACTGCCATCCTTCTTCTTCTTCACTAGCAGGACTGGGCTGGAGAATGGACTGGAGCTCTCCTGGATTATGCCTGCTGCCAACATTGATGCGATCTGCTGCTCAATCTCCGTCTTTTGAGCCTGCGGGTATCTGAATGGGCGAACGCTGACTGGTTTAGCGCCTTGCTCCAACACAATCGAATGCTCACGACCCCTGGATGGAGGCAACCCTCGTGGTTCCGCAAACACATGTGCAAACCGCTCCGTAACTTCGCTCATCGCATTTGGAATGCTTCGAGCTCGTTTCTCCCCTCCCTTGGTCACTGCCCCTCCAAACTCGACAATGATTCCCTCTCCTTCCTTCCGCAGTTCTCGTCTTATTGCCTTTAGAGAGACATAGGCTGAGTGTAGACTCGGGTCACCTTGCAGTGTGATAATTTCGTTGTCGATCTCCACCTTCATCCACTGAAGTTTCCAGTTGACTCGCATCTCTCCCAAGGTGTCGATACCCAACTCGAGAGGTAAGTAGTGGGTTTCCATCGTGTAGCTTGGAAGCTGCAGCTCCACGTTGGTGATAACTCCTCTTCCCTCGAGCATAGCTCCCCCCGCTACCAACACTTCGTAACTGGCTATTGCTTCACGATGGAGACTCAATTTCGAGACCAGCTTCTCCGAGATGAAGTTGTGTGTGGCCCCGCTATCGATCAACACTACGACTCCCTCTCCGTTTATCGTTCCCCGCAGCTTCATCGTGCGTGGGGAAGAAATACTGACCATAGAGTTAATCGATATCACCGCCACCTCCGCCACAATTCCCTGCGGATCCTCCTCTTTGCCTCCATTCTGCTCCTCCTCAAACTCTTCCTCCGTCCCATCTTCCCTTACCAGTATTATCATCACTTCCGCGCGGGGGCAGACGTGTTTGTACCCGTACTTCTCATCACAGCGGAAGCATAAGCCGTCGCGCCTACGCTGCTCGATCTCTGCTGGAGTGAGGCGACGGAAAGGGGGCTTGAGGCGCCCATGATTGTTCTTTCCCCCGTCTCGAGCTGTGATGTGTGAACCCTTAGGCCCATTAGTCGAGTTATTGGGCCGACTTTGCGTGTTTGTCGACCCAATCCCCTGTCGTGGGCCTGATGGGCTTGAGCTGGAATAAGGTTTGTGGTCCCCGCTTGATTTAGTACCCGTCGATTTGTCCGGCGGCTCTCCATCGTACGGTGGGTCAGCGTATCCCGACCATTCTTCCACCGTCCGGGCCGTACTCATCAGTGCTTCCAGCGTGTCGGGCCCGAACATCCTAACACCCGCTCGGATTCGCTGCTTCAGACCCTTCTTATACGTCATCTTCAACACAACCTCCGAAATCTCCGGCGAGTTCGACGCGAGAGCGACGAAATCTTGGTTGTACTCTCGTACGGAACCTTCCTGATGTAAGGCCAGCAGCCTTTCCCCCGCCGTGGTATCTTGCATCTCCGAGTACTGGGCCAACACCCGACGCTGCAGCTGAGCCCAACTCCGGAAGGGGTTACGGTCGCGCTCCCAACGATACCAGAGCAGGGCCTCTCCGACGAAACACATCCTTACCTCACAGAGCTTCTCTTCCTCAGTGAAGTCGACGATCTCGAAGTATTGTTCAACACGAAGGACCCATTCGTCGGCGTCCTCCCCGTTGAACGTCGGGATCTCCATCTTCTTCGTAAGCACTTTCAACCTCTCCCAAGCGCCCTCTCCTCAGAAAGAGTCACCCAGTGGAGACGCTCGCGACCGCAGTCCATCCTCCGTCATCGGACTCAACGGTGCGTGAGACGTCCCGATCTGGCTTTCTCTCCTCGAAGACTCCTCTGGCGTGACGAGGGTTTTCATCGACCGGAGAAAGGAGACCCTTTCGGTTTCTCGACCGCTTCCGGGACTCCTCCTCGTCGTTGAACCTCTGTTCCAGCGGTCGAGGATCTCCAACTTACTCGCCAGATCGCCATCTGTTGCTGCATAGTCAGGATCGCTTGTTCGATCATCGACATCCTAGACATGTCTTGCTCCAAGGATGCGATTTTGTTTGCGTTCTGGCTAGCTAGCTCCAGCTACTGATCGGTTTCGTTTCTTTTTGGTGGCATCTTGTGGTGTTTGGATCGAAAAAAGCTCTGATACCAAGTTTGTTATGAACTTGTATTCAAACTTTTAAGATCTTGGAAGGAAAATAAAAGATTGTATTACTCCTGGGAACGATTACAAATAAGACAAATCACTCAGAGACTCTCTCTCCTCACTACAATGATCATCCATATGATAATCCCCTCACACAATACTACTACTTTATTTATACTAAAGCGACGCTACCAAACTCATGACTTCATTGTGACTACGCAGAACGAACATCCCACGTGCTCCCCCTGTGAGTCACCATTTCTTGTTACTTCTTTATTCCTCTAACTTGCCCTTCAAGTACCAACACTCCTGGGTCCAAACTGTTTAATGGGTTCTTTATTTCTTTTAGGCCTTACTCCTCCCATACTGATAGATGATTGGCGGGTGATTGGCCTCATACGTATCACAAGGTTAACGTTAAAGATGGTAATGATGTGGTTTGGATGAGTTACATGACTTTGTCAATTCCTAACTTTCCCCATTTAGTACCGACTGCATGCTACCCTCAGCAGCCAAGTTACTTCATCGATGATAAAAAGCTTGTCGTGTGTTCTTGCGATGAGAATGGCAAGGCTTGGATTTATGTTTTGGGGGAAAACAAGTTGATCAGCAAAGTTCAGTTAGATTCTGTGGTTGGATCTTGGCCTTTGCATTGCACTTATTTTCCCAGCTTGGTCCCGGTTCCTCGAGATGAAGCAGATTTACAAGTTTTTTTTTTTTAACATGTGTTTTCGTGTGTTTTTTTTAATCAAGTGTTTTCGTGTATTTTACTCATTTTCTTTATGATTTTGCTTTTTCCCGATTAGTTATCTTCCTCCAGATTTTCTTAGGACAAGTTAGTCTAAGCGTTTAACAGGCTCAGAAATTTTTTTTATTTGACTCTCCAAAAACATATAATTAAGTATTATATTTAAGATAGATTAGAAATTTAATATGTCTTCGAATCGTTGATGTTTCAGTATCGAAATTTGAAAGTGAGATTAATTTCCAGCGTTAGGGGTTGAATTAATAGAATTCCTAAAGAGATTACTTGTACACCGTCGTTGTTACACCTTGATCCCCTACGAATCAAAGAGAGCTGGAAGTTCAGAAAATTGTGCATTTGCATAATTTGGCAAACCAGTTACCGATGCTCACGATAATGAGAAGGGTGACGAAATCATATACCCGCTGAAAATGTTCCATCCGAGTTGATGTTCCTAAAGAACAAACTGATGGAAACAAAATGAACGAACCTAGGGTTCAGTTAAAGAGGAGGCCAGCGGGTTCTAAAGATAAAAATCCCGAAAGAAAAAGAAATTGGATGAACAAAGTAAGGTTCCGAAGAACCGATACTGAAAAATGTCCGAAAGAAGGCATATATAAAGATGATCCAGATGACTAAAAGGGAACAAAATATGAGATTTCCATCAACTACCGAGATGAAAAGTTATGGATCAGAAATAAGATAAAAGATGTTGATGGAATGTTCTCCTTTTCTGTGTCCAAAGAGATCGATCATGAAAATGATGAATCCGATCCAAGGTCCATTTTGGAATGTCAGAAAAGACATGATTGGGAGGAGTGGAAGAAGGCCATTCAAATTGAATTAATCTCCCTGAATAAAAGAAATGTCTTTGGACCTATAGTCATAACGCCTGAGAATATAAATCTCTGTTGGGTATAAGTGGGTATTCGTGAGAAAAGTAAATGAGAAAATGAAGTAACACGATATAAAGCCCGATTAGTTGCCCAAGGTTTCTCGAGACCGAATTGATTTTGAGGAAACGTATTCCCCGGTAATGGATGCAATTACGTTTAGATTTTTGATGAGCCTAACGGCATATAAAAATCTTGAAATACATCTTATGGACGTTGTGACTGCATATTTGTATGGATCCTTAGATAACGATATATATATGAAACTCCCTGAGGGATTGAAAATGCCGGCAGAAAAAGAAAATCCGTGGAGATTTGTTCGGTCAAGTTACAGCGATCACTTTACGGATTAAAGTAATCCGACGATGTGGTACAATCGCTTAGTGAATATCTTTGAGAAAGGATATGTGAATAATGCGATATGTCCATGCTTATAAAGAAATTGTCATCTGGCTTTGTGATCATTGCTGTATATGTAGATGACCTGAACATAATTGGAACTCATATGAAAGAGGAGTTCGAAATGAAAGATCTCGGCAAGACAAAGTTTTGTCTTGGGCTCCAAATAGCATCTCCGAAGGAATATTTGTGCATCATTCATTATATCAAAAGGTTATTGAAACGCTTATATGGATAAAGCGACTCCTTTGAGTACTCCAATGGTTGGTAGA
This sequence comes from Brassica carinata, assembly GCA_016771965.1. NCBI lineage: Eukaryota > Viridiplantae > Streptophyta > Magnoliopsida > Brassicales > Brassicaceae > Brassica > Brassica carinata. Next base: position 49,887,013 of record CM028692.1, read on the forward strand.
ACTTCTAGATGTTGAGAGAGACCCTTTTAGGCCCTCGCGAAGATAACGAAAATATATTAGGTCCGGTACATTATATGAGTGCTATCGGTGAGATTTTGTATCTTGCAAACCGTATTAGACCTGATATTGCCTTTGCTACTAACCTCCTAGCAAGATATAGTTATGCTCCTACCGCAGGCACCGGGACGGAATAAAGCATATCTCCAAGGTACGCTTGATTTAGGGTTGATTTATTTTAAAACCCGAGTTTGGTATGGTTGGTTTTGCGATGCAGGATACTTATCAGATCCACATAAGGCTCGACGCAAACCGCTATATTTTTACGATTGGTGGAACCGCGATCTCTTGGCGGTCCTAGAAACAAACTCGGTCAGCGACATCTTCAAATCATGTAAACTATCATGCTTCACGAAGCATGTCAAGAATGTGTGGTTTCGATCAATGAGTCAACACATACAAGAAGCAAGCGGAATAGTCAATGAGAAAGAGCCGATTAAAATATTTGAAGACAATTCAGCTTGTGTTGCTCAACTTAAAGAAGGCTATATCAAGAGCGATGAACAAAGCACATCCCTCCAAGATTTTTCGCATACATAAGGGAGTTCGAGAAAAATAAAGACGTGGACATCAAATATGTAACATCATGCAACAATCCAGTTGACTTGTTCACCAAAGCTCTTCCGCTACAACATTTTGAAAACACGTCCTATGGTATCGAATGCGGCATTTTGCGGACTGTAACCACGATGCTAGGTCCACTACTTTGGGTAGATACTTAATAATGTACTCTTTTTCCTTGTCATGGTTTTTGTCCCAATGAGTTTTTCACGCACTGCGTTTAACTACCACTACGTAATACAGAGATGGATAATGAGGAGAAAGTGTTAAGAGATAATGAATATCCATCCTTCTTACACGTGGAATACACTTGCCCATCAATGGAATGTCATTGTCATCTCTTCCACGATACGTGTCCTAAAATTTCTTACTATAAATACTCTCTCTTTGTAAGATTAGAAAATGTAAAACAACATAAAAATAAAAGGCTTATATTTCCTTTTAAGTTTTTTCTATACACTAAAAGAATAATACAACAATAATAATAAGAAAGTCACAATCATCAAGCACTCTCTTGTTTTATTAATTTTACAACAATATATATATAGATTTATTTTACTCATTTTCTTTATGATTTTGCTTTTTCCGATTAGTTATCTTCCTCCAGATTTTCTTAGGACAAGTTAGTCTAAGCGTTTAACAGGCTCAGAAATTTTTTTTATTTGACTCTCCAAAAACATATAATTAAGTATTATATTTAAGATAGATTAGAAATTTAATATGTCTTCGAATCGTTGATGTTTCAGTATCGAAATTTGAAAGTGAGATTAATTTGGTTGACGATTTGTTATACATGTTGTTAGAGATAACATCTTTAACGTAAAGGCTAGTATTTTAAATTTCTTTTTCTCTTTCGGTGTAGATTCATTCCTATTTAATTTGACCAATAACGCACAGAGGGAAGATAGCCTAAGCCTAAGGTAACAAGCGGGAAGCCGCGGGAATAAGTGCGGGATGATTTAGTCAAAAAAAAAAAGTGCGAGATGAAATTTGGTCACCATAAGCGGGACTTCTAGCTTAGGTGGTAAAGGGTTCACATTGTGAGTACCGACACCTGGATTCGAATCCCGGCCACTGGGAAATTAATATTTTGGCATCGCCAGGGATAGAGGACCGACATACCTAAGAACACGCGACTACTCTGCACTAATTTCTACGACAAGGATACCTCTGTATAATTCAAAAAAAGGAAATTTGGTCACCATACACAAGTTAAAAATTGTCTTTTTCATTTATGAAAAAATAATCAAAAATAAATAAATAAAACACTGCAAGACGAATTGCTACGGTACCGCGGTTGAAATCAAAAAGAAAGATAAAAAGCGTGGGAAGGTAACTGTAACTATATCAAAGAAAAACATTATAAGTTATTTCTTTATTTTAAACTGTTAAATACAAATTAACACAAATATAAACACCTCTCGGATGGCCAAAAAAAAGCACTTCTTGATATTTTTCTATTTTATCTTTTAGACAATATGGAAATTTGTTCTTATATATACTTTTATTAGTTACCAAAATTAACTCTATTAATATTTTATTTAGTTATTACAAGTTATTTAAAATAATAAGCATATAAAATAATCATATATCTAGGTTTAAATAAGTGTAGAATGTATCTTTGTATTTATACATTTCTCAGAGAAATATGTGTGCATTGAATATTTTTAAATATAAAATATTTTTAAAATTTACATACTTGTTAAATTATATTAGTATCATTATTTACTTAAATTTTAAGCAAATTAATTTATTTTCCTTTTTGTACTCTAAATTCATCAATTTAATGTTTATACTAAAATTAATAAAATTATAATTACATTACAAATGTATATTGCTATATGCATATTTAGTTCATGACTTTTTATAATTCATATTTAAAAAAAAAACTATTTCAAGATTACCCAAAAATCTATTTATTTTGGTATTTTAATAAAAGAATTATTAGTTTTTATATTATTTATAAAATTACACAATAAATATAAAATAGTAGAATTATGACATTTTAAAATAATACTCGAAACCCAACCCGAAGTAAATAAATATCCGAATGGGTTTATACCGAAATACTCGAAAATCCAAAATAACCGATCCGAACCTGAACGGTATCGTCCACGAGTAAAACGTATCACGAGTAAATATCTTTAACAATCATATCTATTTGACGAAAATTCGATTGAAACCCTAATTAGGAAAATAGATAATGGATTCAACAAAAACAAAACAAAGGAAGGTTATAGCGGCGCATGAAATGCAGCTTCCATGGGAGTTGATTGAAGAGATACTCTCTCGTGTCTCTCCTAGCTCTCTTGTCCGCTTCAAAACTGTTTGCAAACGATGGAACGCTATCTTGGACGACAAGATGTTCATCAATAACCACAAGGAGACGTTTCGGTTCATCATAACAACGGGATCTAAGCTTCATTCCGTAGGTATCGATCCTAAGTTAGCGGTACGTGAGTTAACATTGGGAATTCCCGGTTTAGAATATGAAAACCCTAGATACTTGTTTGATTGCGATGAGTTCGTGCTATGTAGCATGGATAAAGGAGCTGTGGTCTGGAACCCGTGGTTGAAACTAAGTAGATGTATTAGCCAACCTAACTTTAAGTTCCAAGTCATAGGTTGTGATAGTAATAGGAGAAGTGAGGAAAGTATTTACAAGACCATTTGGTGTAACACGGGGAGAGTAGACCGTCCTCCCTACTTGAAAATCCATGACTTGGCCTCCTGTACGTGGAAAGACGCTAGCGTGGAATTCAGTGGTGGTAGTAGTCAAGAAAAAAAACGAAAATTAATTACTAGAAGTGGTGTATCGTTGAATGGAACTTTGTTTTGGATTTCTTTTTCTGACAAGACAGATCCCTTGTATCAGCTCGTAACCTTCGATTTTTCGAGCGAGGTATTCTACATATTTTGTGATCTACCGTGTGGGAAGAGCCATCCATGCGATGCTCTTGTCCTTTGGGTCTTTAAGAGAGATCGGTTTTCGGTGTTAAAGCAATGCCACATAACAAAGAAGATTGAGATTTGGGTGACCAAGAACAAGGTCAACGTTAAAGATGGTAATGATGTGGTTTGGATGAGTTTCATGACTTTTTCAATTTTCTAACTTTCCGAATTTAGTATCGTTTAGAAGCTACTATCAGCAGCCAAGTTACTTCATCGATGATAAAAGGCTCGTCGTGTGTTCTTGCGATGAAAATGGCCAGCCTTGGATTTATATTTTGGGGGAAAACAAGTTGATCCGCAGGGTTCAGTTAGATTATATTGTTGGATTTTGGCCTTCTCATTGCACTTACTTTCCCAGCTTGGTCCCGGTTCCTCGAGAAAAAGGATGAAGCAGAATTACAAGTTATAATTTTATTTGACGTGTGTTTCCGGGGGTTTTCTTTTGTTGTTGTTGGTTGCAATTAGAGATTTTGCTCATTTTCTTATGGTTTTTTTTTTCCACCGATTAAATAACTTCCTTCAGAGATACTTAGGGCATGTACATCAGTGAACCTCATGGGGGAGGTTCACAAAGTAATTTTTTATTATTTTTTTCTGTTTGATTTTTTTTTTAAAAATCAGTTGATGCCATGGCAAGCGTGTCGTGTGGCCGTCTTCTGATGATGAACCGGGTTCATGGAAGTTCATGGTAGTGAACTTTTGAGATAGAAGTTCATAGAAATCTGATTTTTATATTATTTTTTTTTCGGTTTGCGTGTGAACCCCAATTGTGAACCTTCAATAGGGATGCTCTTAGAGCAGGTCAGTTTCAGCGTTTAAGAGGCTCAGCTTAACCTGTAGTAGTCTTTTCATATGTTTCAAACTAATAATTTTCGGGGACTCTTGATTATTAGGCCCCACTAACACTTATAAAACCAATCTAACTACACAATCAATATTTATTATAATTAATACTTACATAATTTGGAGTAAGGTTTTTAGTATATGTTCGATATAAGAAATTTCGCTTTAGACAAAAAATTTAGCTAGCTCAGTTTGGCTATGTATGTGAATTATTTTATTTTTTTTGTTTTTTTTTGTAACACTATGTATGTGAATTATTAAACTGTAACTTCAAGTTCATAATTTAGCTATCAGTAAAAAAAATGCTAACCAGAAAAGAAGTCGGATTATGCTTCACGGAACAATCATAGCCCCCGTAGACATTATTAAAAGGAAAAATGCTAAAATTTGGGCAACTAAAAATATTTGTCTGAAAATAGATTAAATTCTTAACTTCAGTTTTGTTTTTTAATTCCATACATTTTATTGACTCAGCAAAATTAGTAGTAAAGCCAATTTTATTTTCAGAGTTAAATATTTTATATGACAATAGGCTTCTAAATATATATATATATATATTTATGGTGCTTAAAATCTCGACCCTAATTGTTTGACAAAACACTTAAATTGTGTTAAAACTCTGTTATTAAATTCAGTACAAAAAACACCAAAATTAAAAATCAATTTTTAAATAGCAACCAAAACAATAACTTTTTCCAAGATATTAATAAATCTCCAACTCGTCAAATAGATGCGAATATATCTAACAATCGTTTATATTGCGGGTACGAACATTCTGTTGAAACCCTAACAAGGAAAATAGACAATGGATTCAACCGAAACAAAAGAAGAGAAGAAGGCGGCACATGAGGAGCAGCTTCCATGGGAGTTGATTGAAGAGATACTCTCTCGTGTCCCTCTTAAATCTCTCGTCCGCTTGAGCGTTGTTTGCAAACGATGGAACATTATCTTGGATGACAAGAGGTTCATCAACAACCACAAGGAGACGTTTCGATTCATCCTAGCAACCCAATCCAAGATTTACTCGGTAAGCATCGATCCCAAGATAGTGGTTCGCGAGTTACCATGGGATACTCTCGGTTTAGAATATCAAAAACCTAGAACATTGGGTGATTGCGACGAGTTCTTGATATGTAACATGGATAAAGGAGCCGTTGTTTGGAACCCATGGTTGAAACAAAGTGCATGGATTGGCCATCCTAGCTCTCGCCTCGAAGGCATATGTTATAATGGTAGTAACAGGAGGAGTGAGGTTGGTCCTTACAAGACCATTTGGTACAGTAATAAAGAGTGGAAAGTCCATGACTTTGCGTTCGGTACGTGGAAAAACCTCAAAGTAATATCCAAATCCAATGATAGTAATCAGAGCGAAAAACAACGTCAAACTATACATTCTGAAATTGGTGTATTCTTGAACGGCTCTTTGTTTTGGATTTGTTTTCTTGATTCTTTATACAGCCTATCTAACTTCAATTTTTCGAAGGGAAGATTCTCTAGATTTTGTGATCTACCATGTGGGATGAGCCATCTTCGCGATGCGCTTGTCCTTAGGATCTTTAAGGGAGATCGGTTTTCGTTGTTGAAGCAATGCAATGTAACAAAGAAGACTGAGCTTTGGGTGACCAAGAACAAGGTTAATGTTGAGGATGGCCGTGATGTGGTTTGGGTGAACTTCATGACACTGTCAATTCCTAGCTTTCCGAGTTTAGTACCGACCAAAGTCTACTCTCAGCAGCCAAGTTACTTCATTGACGATAAAAGGCTTGTCGTGTGTTCTTGTGATGAAACTGGTCAGGCTTGGATTTATGTTTTTGGGGGAAACAAGTTGATCGACAAAGTCCGAATAGATTCTGTGGTTGATCCTTGGCCTTTGCATTGCACTTATTTCCCCAGCTTGGTCCCGGTTCCTCGGGTCAAATAGATGAAGCAGATTTACAAGTTTATTATTTTATTTTTTTTGAGAAAAGGCATTCTAAAAGTTTAATTTTATCTAACGTGTGTTATCTTGTTTCTTCTTTTTTTTTTCCAACTGGTTTTGATGAATGAAACATGTAGAACATACAAAGGTGAGATCCTTAAACCCAGACAACGGGTGACTTGAACCCAAATAACGGGTGACTTGAACCCAAACAATGGGTGACACTTATAAGACTACAACAATTATAAAAGGACTTTAGACTCATGAAACCAAAGCTAAAGACAATCATTAATAATGGATAACAATATTAATCCTTCTACGCTTTGGACAGCCGGAACTCTCGACGAGGGAGGAAGCGATGCAGTGGCCACAACAACAAAACATTAACTTACCTGAACCTCTAGTTCACGGTACCAAGCCAGAACCAAAAAAAATAACATCAGAAACTAACCAGAGAAGAACACCAACTGGGCTAAGCTCCCTCCTCAAACGAACCTTCATCAGAAATCTTAATACCCTCAACCTCATTATAATGCTTCAACCAGTCGAAGCCACTGAGGAACAAGAGGGCAAAGACAAACCGGAAAATACACTTAATCAATGGCCGTGAGAATGACTCTTTCCTAGAGCGGGACAAGCAACCTGAAACTTCTCAGAGATGTTAGACCTGTTCTGCTTTCTCCACACCACCACGCCACCATCCCACACCGCTTCCACCGATGCTAGACCAAAGGTAAAATAGGATAAACACTATAATCCAAACAAAGACGCCTCAGATTCAGCCTTTCAAAAGCCATAAACACAACTGACCCGAATAGAGATCTCAAAACATAGCGTGAGTTGATAGATTTGGTCACCAGACAACAAGATCTTAACAGCAGCTAATTAAAGAACAGAGAAGAAGACGTATGCAGGTGAACTGCTCCGTACCTCTACCAGATCCGGCGTCTTCTTCTTCATAATCAAGTAGATCTTTAGTTATGACTGGAAAACCTCTTCCACCGCAACCACACAGTCACCCAGATGAAATCTCTATCAAAAACGAAAAAACAGACACCAAAAACAAGCTAAAGGAAGGATTAAGACCGACGTCGTGGCTGTGTAAACCCACACACGCCAGTCTTAACCAGATCTGAGAAAAGAAACTGACTTTTTAGAGAGATGATGGAGCTTTCTCTCTCTGGCGGCGACCTATCTTGTTTCTTCTTGTTGCAACTAGAGATTTTGCTCATTTTCCCTTTTGGTTTTTATTTGGGACAAATAAATTCTTTATATTTTGTTAGAGGAAGCTAGTTCAAGCATTTGATGGGATCAGTTTTACTCTAGTAGTTCTGACTTTGGTCCGGAAGTATATATGTTTTCACTTTGTGCAGGGTCTATTAGTATTACTTCACTTGATGATTATTTTCATAACTGATACATAATCTGGAGTAAGTTTTAATGTTGAATGTGAGCTACATTTTGACTTCTTGTCCCCAGTTGCTTTAATTTTAGTTACAAGTTACAACATGCAAGCATATTTATTTATCAGACGACAGTTTATCAATTTAATACTCTTATGTAAGAAATTTCTTCTAAAAAAAACTATTCAGCTAGCTCATCTGGCTAAGTATATGAATAATCAAACTGTACTTTAAATTCATATTCCAACTTTCTGTAAAATTTTGTATAAAACCAGAAAAGAAGTCGGATCATGCTTCACCAAACTATCAAAGGCACAGGCAATATAGTCTAGAAGTATTGAAAGCATCAACATCACCTGAGTTTAAGTTGTGTTACTTATCTCTTCTACAACAACTTTTATATATATACAAACACAGCTTTTTTAATTTTTTGCTCTAAACTTTTTTAAAACATATCATAAACAAAAGAAAAAAGAACCTACACAGTTATTGGTCTTTCCATCCATCAACCTTCTTTCTTGTGCCTGCCCTCTTTTGTCCCTCTTCTCCTTGTTCTGCCCCTCCTATTTCAATTTGTTGCAGCCCTTTTGTAACTTCCTACAAGTCTAAGTCTAAAAAAATATTAGTTTTGAAGTATTGAAAACACTAGAGTTCTTATCATTATTAGGGAGACAGTTTTATAACAGTTAACATTAGATCAAAGAGGCTACAAGTTAAGAATGTGAAAAATGAGTGAACGCATCACATTCACTTACTTATCATCAGTTTTGATTACTCATTACACTTCTTCAAACAACTTCGTTACACTTTTGTTGATGAATCTAAACGATTACTTGCTTCCTCGTCTTGTAATTCTTTAAGTCTTACAATCGCTGCTATGAATTCCTCGTAGTCTATTGTGTCTTCCAAATGCTCATTCATCTAAAATTGATAACGCGGAGATTCATCCATGTGTAAGAACATCAATGATGCAAACTCATAAATATATATTCTGATCAGTAAATCTATATAATGAGACCGTAGTGTTTGCTTACTGGCGTTTGCATAAGACCACTGATGTCAGAGTTGTCAAGATTTGTATTGAATCTTTCAAGAGCGCTTTTGAGTTCTTTATAAGTTACTCTCCCGCTCTTCTCATTGTCTGTAATCTTGAAAGCTTCCCTCAGACTGTGAATCGTTTCCTCGGAAATCCTTTCCACAGTCACCTGCAAGTGTAACACAAATGAGAGATTTTCCAATCAAAACCATCCAAAAATCAAGGTATTTTAATTTTACCTTTAAAGCCATTTTCTTGAGCTTGTCTGTTTCTGAAAACTTCCTCAAGCGATTCAATACAGCTGCATCAAGAGGTGTATCCGGTGCATTTCCTTCATCTCTAATCCATGGATGGCCTAAAAATACCAAGATTAAGTTCCATATATGCTTAAACTATGTAGTTTCATGATTCTAGTGGCTTACACAAGACTTGTTGAGCAGTAAGTCTTTGTTTAGGGTCTCTTTCAAGCATCTTTCTGATCAAATCTTTCGCGCTTTCAGAGACTTGTGGCCATGGATCTGATGACAAATCAAGCTCACCCTCCAAAACTTCATTGAAGATTTCTTCTTCAGTTTCTGTTTAGATTAATAGCACACATAATAAGAACACCTCCAAGAACATATAACAGTTTGTGACCAAAGTAACAATCTTACCTCCCCAAAACGGAGCTGAGCCAGAGAGTAGCACATAGATCATCACACCAGCGCTCCAAATATCTGCTTCAGGACCATAATCCTTGTTCAGAACTTCAGGTGCAATGTAGTATGGACTCCCAACCACATCACAGAAGTTTTCTCCTTAAAACAACAACATACATCTCAGCAAAGCAGAGCAAAACAGAGAAAAGCAGAGCAAAACAGAGCTGGTTTTGTAAGGAGCATACCAGGTTTGACGAACATAGATAACCCGAAATCAATAGCCTTAAGTGGCGAATCCTCTTGATCATCGACGAACAGAAAGTTCTCAGGTTTAAGATCTCTATGCATCACACCTAAAGAATGACAAGTCTTGACCACACCAAGTATGACCTTAGCCAGATGAGCAGCTTTTCTCTCGGAGTAATGCCCTCTCTCAACTATCCTATCAAACAGCTCGCCTCCTCTGCACAGCTCCATCACCATGTGAACAGCCACCGCGTCTTCGTAAGCTCCTTTGATGGAGATCACGTTAGGTTGACCCAATAGATGCTTCATTATCTCAATCTCTCTTCTCACGTCCTCCACGTCTTCTTCGTTCTCCAGCTTCCTCTTTGGTATCGACTTGCACGCGTACTCCTCCCCTGTTCCTTTCTCTGTACACACAAACGTCGTCCCGAACTGCCCGTGACCTAACTTGCTCCCCAAGTTAAAGTATTCCTTCAAATGCCCTGTCTTCGTTTTCAACACCGACTCTGCTTGCAACCCTGCGCTCATAAGTCTCCTCACGTTGTGAGGTTTTCTCTTGCTGTTCCCACACGCAATCCTAGCCGCACGCTTCTTACTCTCCTCTTCTTCTTCACACTTGCTTCCTTCTTGTTCCTGATGAGAATCACTCGTTGTCGCTTTCTCTTCAAGTAACTTAGGGTCTCCACTAGTCTCAACCTTGGGTTTATCATCATCATCATCATCATCTTTGTGCATCAGCATCTGTTGAGGAGGCTTGTCTGGGAGCTGCGGCTTCACTGGATGATCCATGATGAGATCTGTGGGACGAACCCATGTGTTTGATTTCGTATCCACACAATTGCTGACTATATGAACACATACATTCCCCATCTTCTACAAAACCTAAGGAAACGCGAAAGATAAAAGAGTCCTCCCTTCCTTCCGTTTCACGCAAGAGAAAATAACCCTAGCCTGATCCTCTATACAGACACAGATCTATCATGTCTTAACACCATAACCACTTCCTTGAACAATCATTCAGACAAAATCTCCCAGAGATCTAACAGAGAGATCTAGATTCTACAAAAAGATTCTCACAAATGCAAAACGTTGAAGAAAATGAGAGCGTTGGTGATGAGAATTGAGAAGGAAGACGATTGAGAAAAATGGAATTGGGGCTCACGTCGTGACTGAATTTTTATTAGGGTTTTTGGCTTCTTTATTTTTTTTCCCTCGATTAAATTATTCTCTTTCCAAACAAACATCTAATGACATACGACTCTGAGGTTGTGTTTAACTGTTGTAGCATTCATCGGTTTAACCAGTTTGGTCCTTTCAAATTCTGATATTATGATTATTTTCTTGTCTTTTTTCATGCCACAAAATGGTAACAAATCTTTCAAAAACCGTAAGGTTAGAATAGATTTCGAATCTTTAATTCTACTTCATAACCAATACTTTTGACTTTTTATACTTTACTACCATTTAATGAAAAACTATGAAATATTGGCCAGGACAAATAAATAAAAACGTAGATACGCTCTCAGACAGAAGTGATTGTAATAATATTTTCTTGGTTGGTACTTGGTATGATTAAAAAAAGACAAACATATTATTAAAACATAGTAATAATGATATAGAATTAGAGATGAGCACTAAGCAAAAAACGTGAATGCCTCTAACTTCAGACCGTTTCTACTAAAGTCACATTACATAATCAAAGATTCCTTAGTATATGTCAAAGAAAGAACAAGACGACAACTCTTTCTCAAACGTCCTTGGCCAAGCCCGAGAGATCAATATCTCCCGAGGAGAATGGCTGACTAGTGACGTTTTCGTCGTTGCTGCGATGCTCCTCTATCTTCGGACGGTCTTCGATGGGTATCCCTCTCGTGGTTGAGTGATGATGGTCTCGGTCTCCCATGATATCAAACAAGCTGCTTCTCATCTCTTCCGCGGCTTCAAAGAAACCTTTCATTCCGGTAAAGAAGTGGCGTTCGATGTCGTCTAGATCGCTGCGGAGTCCTGGAAAGTTTAGGGGGTTCTTCTCCTCGAACTGGTTTGGGAGAGAAGAAGATCCACGTACCATCTGGTCTGTGACATCTTCTTCTGTGTGCTCTGTGGTGGATTGAACAACTTCAGAGGGCCTGAAACAAATAGGGAGAATCAGTTTTGTGATCACAAAGGAGAAGTGAAAGGTGCAAACTCGAACTCAGACCGCAAGACAGAGAGAAAACAAGAGATCTAATGATAGGAACTCACAGACTTGTTCACCCAAAAGAAAGCACCAATTCAAAGTGTATATTCTGTTTTAAAAAAGAAGCGCAGTGCGCTCAATGGTTAGACACTTGAGCCATAAGGCACTAAGGTGCTCGCCTTACAGATCAAACATAGTCATCATCATTAATCTGATACCATGCCTCCATCATTTCACAACACAGAGATAATCAAACACAAAGAACAGAACAATTTTTTTTTGTATTTCTGCCATGGAAACCAAAAAGTAAAACAAAGCCAGAGGAATGGTAAGACTTCAACAGATTCTAGTAGCTTACGCACGCATCAAATCAAGCCAACAACAATAAAACCGGAAGTAAGAGCATCAAGATTCTGAAGAGGATACTATCCTTCACAGATGTAACAGTTGTTCCTAAAAGATACAAATCTATCTAAGTGGGAAAGGACGAGCAGAGACACAAGATACCAACACCTTTAGCCAACGAAAAAAAAAAAATACAAAAGGCGTTGCCTTGTTGAGCTTATGGTGCATGGAACTTAGTCAAAGGCGAGCAACTTTTATAGATGTAGCCTCACCATAGAGGCATAAGCCGTTTTGCTCACAATGGCGCAAAAAAAAGGCGCGAGTTTTAAAACAAAAGGCCATTGCATTGCTATATCACAAGCAGTAAAGCAGTAAAATCGAAAGATTCATTGACTCTTACCATTACTAATCATTCAGTCCAATGGTAAGATTCCGACATAGAGATTTCAATTTCGACATCTAATTGCTGGTTAAAAGTAAGGCGAGAAGAAAGGGATGAGAAAACCACTCACTTTCCGAAACAGTGGCGGAGGATCTCCTCGGTTTTGTCGCACTTCCTGACGAACTTCCCAGGCTCGACCTCCTCCGTCTTGCACTTCGATCTCACCACCGTCGAGGTCGTTGAGCAATTGACTTCGGCGGCGGAATCTCCGAGTGGTTGATGATCGGTGACATCGTCGGAAGCGTCGTCGTCTCTCCAGACCCAACCCATACCTTAATTAATCGATGAGATCTCGATATTTTTGTTTCTGGATTCTTCTTCCTCAATTCATTACAGCCTCCGGTGTTGTGTTTTTTTTTTTTTTATATTTATAATCGAAACCTTTGTATTCGTCAAACCGACTTACCCAGCCAGACACGTAGAGGTTTTTCTTAATTACACACGATTAACCCCATTTTAACACAAGATTTTTTTGTATTTATGATTTGTTGGGCTCAAAGCCCATATCCACCAGTTAGTATGGTATTATTATTTTGGATCCAAAATGTAAAGCCCGTATAAATTTGTTTTAAGATTTTTTTTCCCAAAATATTTCATACTAATCAGAATTATAAATTATATATATATATTAATATTTTTCTAAATATCTGATGTGAAAGTTGAATTGATTTATTCAATAAAGAAATACAATAAAGCTACTTTTAAACTTTGTAACGAAACATGTATACTAAAGCTGAAAATGTTTTAAATCATATTATTTTGGTTGTGTATGTGAATGATTTCTAGAAAAGTCTCATACAATGAACATGGTTTCCAACTGTTCATTTTGAGTGGGAATAAAGGGGGAGAATGATATGGAGGAGTTGAGACTTGAGAGAATTAGTTTCGACGATTTGTGTTAGAAATGAGCTTAACAAGATAGAAAATAAGCTATGAAATAAATTAAATAGCTGAACTTTATTTAAGGTTGATTTTAGTCAGTAAATGCCCTTGGCCGAGTTACTCCGAAGTTGGACAAAAGCAATAAAGAAACAAGAGTTTAGCTACATATGCAGAAATCATGCAAGTAACAACAAGTGATAATACTACATAGATGACAGAAAGCAACAAACATACAAGAATATAGCTGCTCCATATACAGAAACGGCCTCGTGATACAATGAAAGGTTTCTTAATTAAAGAGCTTGTAGTTTTTTTTTTTTTTTGAACAACAAGAGTGTGTTTCATACAAAAAACAACGGAGAATAAAAAAAAAAAGGTTAATATGGATTAAAGAAAGAAATCCAAAAGTGGAACAATTCGATAGAGGTAAGGAAGAAAAGGAACACACATTCATTCAATTAAATCCTATTTGTTACAGATGGACGATAAAGATTGTATATTAAGAATTATATACTGAATTAAGGAGACGACACGTGAGTTTTTTCGAATGCTAAGGTGTATGACATCTAAATATATATTTTCTTACAATTTTTTTCATTAATAAACTCACAATTTAAACTGAAAATAAAGATATATGTGTAAAATGAACTTGGTGTGATATTTTTATTTCTCGGATGAAAGGGTAAGATTTTTAGTCAAAAGAAAGAAAAAAAAAAGATTGTTGTAATTCGATACATATTGGAGAGAAGATTTCACATTGGAAATATGAAATGGACATTAGTAATATATAAAGGATTTGGGCCACTACACTAATTACCAATTGATTTTAAGTTAGAAGCTCATAATACAAAAGTCGTGTTCGAGTGTTTCATAATTTCATTTATTTCTTTTGGGTCAACGTTTTATATCTGTTTTCATCCTCTTAAAAGTTTTCTCATATCATATATACTGGCTGGTGTTCACAAAATAAGACAAAAGCACCGCTGAAGTATCTACTTTTGTTTGATCTTGTGTATGTTATCCGTTTTATACGCCCAACGGCTTTATTGCTTTAATGCCATTATAGTTTCCAACTTATTGTGTTCAAAAAAAAAAAAAGTTTCCAACTTATTATCTTTTATTTTTATTTTATTTTTATTAACGTCTCAAGTATTTTTTATTTGAATGATATGGCAAGAGACCAAAAGTTCAATCCAAGAATGAATAAACATATTCCAAGTCCCTCTCCACGATTTTCAACACGACTTAAATTATTCTCTCTTGGTACCTATGTAGAATTCAACTTGACAAAAAAAAAAATCAACGCATTATTCATCAAAAAAATTTGTGAAACTTACCCTTATTTTCATTTCATTTAGAGATCCTTGATTTCAAAGAATATATACAATGATCAGTTAGTGACCAAAAAATGAAAACTATACTGGGAACTTTAGTAGAGGAGAATATATCCCAAAGATTAGGGTTGACTTCGGTTCAGGATTATCCGGCTACATAAGCAAATAATCAGGACATCCTGGTGGTGGCGACGGTGGAGGCTAGGGGGACAACCTCGGCGAGGGGAGTGGGGAGAGGAGTCGGAAACGGTGAAGTCCGACACACAGGACATGTAGGGTTGAGTCTAAGCCACGTGTCGATACATTTAAGGTGGAAGAGATGGTTACAATCTGGGAGTTGCCGCAGCAGATGATTCCCTTTGTAGTCTCCTAAGCATATTGAACAACACGATGATGTTGAGCTTCCCTTCGCTTCAGAGTAGAGGAGCTTCGGGTAGCTTTGAATGGTGTCCTCGTCTAGACCTTGGACGACGTCGAGGATGACATGATGGTGGTGATGATGGTGAACGCGTGTTGAATCTTGACTTGCTTGTGAAGGTGAAGAAGAGAGCTGTCTACGTGTGCAGAAGTAGGAGGTGAGGGTGATTGTGGTGATGAGGAGGAGCACTCCTATGGAGACTCCAATTCCGTATCTGAATCCTCCTATGTCGTCTGTACCTAGGAGGTGGTTGTAGCCTGGAATCGGTGGAGGCGGTTGGAAGGTGTTCATGGCGGTTGCGGTTTGATGGGTTTTAGAGGTGGAACAAGAGAGATAATAGAGATTTCTTGTTCAGCTATTTGATTATAAGACATGTAAACTGAAGCATCTTGAGATTATCAAAAGTCAACGCTAGTAGAAAGAGAGAGGAGATGCATGTGAATGAAGATAAGAAAGCTTGACAAAGCAAGCATGTTGTGACTTTTGAATTTAGTAATAAAATCCGTATGTGAAATTGCTAATATATAATATTATTGTAATTGTAAGTTGTATAAGCATGTAGACATTAATTCGTTATTTTACGTCATGATAAAATTTTGACCCAAATGAGGTCAAGTTTGTTGATTTCACTCGTGTTATAGAAGATGTGGTTAAAAACAATTAGTTCGGAAGAACACATATAGATGAATTTTAAATCGTTAATTAAGCAACGCTAAATTTTAGTGAAAAAATTAGAGGTAACAGATCATTGATCGTTTTTTCTCATTCATTTTCTTTTTGAAAAAAGGCTTTCTAATTCATTTTTTTTTTTGTAACGAGTAATCATATATAGAGTATTTAGTTACTACTAGTTGCAAAAATTTGTTAAGAGAATTTAAATAATTTGAAGTCAGTATCTTCGTCCCTACGCACAATGATATTGTTGTTAAGTTACGTTTAATTATCCTTTATCTGTGATTATTTTAATCAATTCACTAATTTTGATCACCTATGTAACGTTAGTTTCCTTCTTTAATTTTTCCAAGTCACAGTATTATTTATCGGGAAAATTGTTTTTCTGGGCCAAAAAATGGTATCTATGTTCCATTAGGCTTATCTTATATAGTTTATGTCCCATTAGATTAAATATTTTCATAATGATAATAATACCCTTAATTTCAATTAAAAATTTGAAATTAGAATTAACAAAATAATTGATAAATATGAGAATATAAATAAAAATCGTTTGCCCAAAAAAAAATTAATGGAATATAGAAGGTGGCCTGAGAAGAAGATTATATGTTTTTATGTTTTTTTAAATCGATTTTTTATTATATGGAAACAAAATATTTCAAAATATTTTTTTCCATATTTTCATAACTGATTGTCCTTATCCGTAGAAGTCAGTAAATCTGTAGAAATCGGTTTCTACATGTTTTTAGATTTATTGCAATGTGTAGAAACTCAGTTTCTACAAACTTTAGATTTATAGTAATGTGTAGATTTCGAGTTCTACAGGTTTTAGAATTTTTTTTGTAAAGTGTAGATTTCGATTTCTACTGATTTTAGAGTTATATATTAGGCGCGGAACGTGTATTCTAAATATTTTTAGAGTATTATTATTTACGTAGATCACATATTCAAAATGTAGTAGATTCAATGAAAAAAGTGGATTTCATTTTCTACTTTTTCTAGAATAGAAAATGAAATTATGATTTAACATTTTTAAAACTGGAAAAAATATCATTAACTTGATATATATATTTCATCACTAGTTATTATTTTTCCAATTTTTTTGTTTGTAAAACTATTTATTTAATTTATTTTCTAAAAAAAGTAAAAGATATTAGAGAAAAAATGATACAAAATAGAAATTAGTCTAATGAGACATATATACCATTTTTGGTCCAAAAAAATAATTTTCCCTTATTTATTTTACTACTAGTATTGAGCACATGCTACGCATGGGGGCATTTTTTTTTACAAACAAAACCAAATTTTATGGTATATAACTAAAAATAAGATGTATTATTTAAATTTAATTTATCAGAAGGATATGCATATGTATATATATATATATATATATAAGAAATATTAATATACTTATCATTAATTGACCAATAAAATGAGCAAAATCTGCTTAAATATTTTTATTGATGGTAATTAGCTTGTTTGATATAAATATTAGTTTGAAGCTTTCTATTTTACTTCATTTATGTTTTTTGCTTTCAATGTTTTTTTTATATAATTTTTTACCTGTAATTTATGTTTCTTTGGCAAATTACATTAAGTAATCCATTCAGTATCTACATTTACAACAAATAAAAAAAACTCATGTTATAAATCTAGTAAAAACAATCAAAATTAGCATGTGACAGAGAATAAGTGATCGTTATCGCTTAATGTATGCTACTGTATGACATAAATATAAGCTCACAGCAAACATAACAAACATACATGAAAGCAGAGCAAATAGTTTTATTGACATGTTAATTTGAAAAAGAAAAACATAGTAAAGAATTACGTATAAAACCCTCGGATTTTTTGTTAAACAAAAAAATTATATGTGAAACTCAAACTTGTTATATTGAAGAACACACGAAGAGTTATATTGAAGAACACACGAAGAGAACAAATACCTAGTATTTTGCCACTAAAGAAACTCAAACTTGTTGATCAAAAAATAAAACTTAAACTTTAGCCGTTCAAAGGAGATGACACGAGGAGGAAGCAAGCCTCGTAGCCCCAATCTATCTCTCTCAGTCAAACAAAGGTTAAGTTTTATATCTTCTTCTTCTGCTCGTAAAGAAAGAGCATATACCTTTTATCATTTGTTTTTGATCAATTGAGAGTTTCTCTGCTGTTTGCATATATCGTGGATAAAGAAGAGAGATCATGGGTAGTGTAGTGAGTTTTGAAAATGTGTTAGGTGTTGTTGCTTTGGTTTCATTCACACTTTTTTTTTGAACTTCATTCACACTGTTAAACCTACAGCAATAAACATCAAAAAGGGAAATGCATAATATATTTTTTATTCAAAGATGAAATATAAGTAGGATAATTTATATTTTTCAAACAATTCAAATACAGATTTATGGAGTTGTCCAACCAGCTATCAAATTAAATCAGTATGTAAATTCCGTAAATATAAGCCACAAAACATATATGCAAATATGTAACTTGCTGATAAAAGAATTAAATATGCTTTATTACCTTAGTTGCAGATGAATTTTTTTTTCCCATTCTGTCATTGAAAACGTAAGCTTTGAATTCAAGTGCCATCATCAATCCTAAATATACAAAACAAAATCAGAAAGTACTAGTTATAGAATAAGAAAAAAAACAAATCTCAACAAAGAATACTTATCAATTTTGCTTAGTTTTTGCTGTTATAGTTAAATATCTCAAAACAAAAGTACGATGGAGATTTGACAATGAAAAGAGAAAGATAACAAAGAAAGAATAAGTTAGTACATATAAAAAATTATTCATAAAGAAAAATAGCAGTTTTAAACTTTTGTACGTGGGTAAGATATTTTAAGAGAAGTTAGGAATTTAGTTATCAGGAGTTGTAGAAAAATTAGGAATTGAATGACATGTTTTTTTCCATTATTTTTTTTTATTTAAAGTTTTCCATGTGTCAGAATAGGATAGGTTAGGTGACTTGTGCTTTATTATATAAGAGCATGAGCATCGATGGATTTAGAGCGGATCACGGGCTCGGGTTCATAGGCCCAATGAATAAAAATAATGGGTTTATTGTGTTTAATTGTGTGATCCGTCTCTTACCCGTGAACCCGTATAAGACGGGGTCAAGACACGCGTCGAGGAGGGAATGGGCACGCGAGTCCGCGTGTAGACGGAGAAAAAAAGGGAATCGCGTAAAATCTCTCGGTTTTCCTTCTTTCTTCGAAACTTAGGGTTTCATACTCTCGGTGGCGATTTCTCTTCTCTCTCGATTGCCGGAGCTTACCTCGATCTAATTGACGTCGTACTCCCTCGTAGACGATCTGAGGTGAGTATCGAGTACTTTCCCCCTTTGATTCAATCGTTTTGGGGTCGAAATCGTTCTAGGTTTAGACTTTTCGATTTGGGGATTTCGGCTAAGGGTTTCGATTTCTTGTTTAAAATCGATTTCTGGTATCGATTTCTAGTTTCGTCTTAGGGTTTCGTCTTATTTGGGATTTCTAATCGATTTAGTTTGTTTTAAGGGTTCTAATTTTTTTTTTCTGATTCAGATGGATCCAGCAGCAGAGAAAAGAGATACAAAGAGGAATAAAGAGTACATCAACATGCTCTATAACGTGGCTGATTCTCAGTATGGGATTCCGACGAGGTGTCCCTGTGGTGGGAGTATCATTCACGAGGTTCGTTGGAAGGACGACTACGATACTCTGCCTGGGAAGCAGTTCTTCACCTGCAAAAACTACGAGGTAATATCGCGGTTGTTCTCAAAATCTTTCATTTGATAATTTTTTTTTTTTGTAAACGAGATTGAAACGAGATTCTCATATTTTATTTTGTTGTTACCCAGGCTGATGGGTTTCATTATCGTCAGCCTTGGGTCATTGGTGTCCAGGAGCAGTTCGAACGCATCACTAAGCGTCTGGAGGAGGTGGAGGAGGTGATAAATTGGGTGTCGGAGGTCAATAATAAGATTCAGAGAATGGAGGTAATGAGAGAAGCTAAATTTGATTTCAATTTTGTAATTTTTTTCATAATTTTAACAGCATTGACTAACACTATGTGATTGTTCTTTCATGTACATGCAGAGGTTAAAGAGCTCACACGGGAGGTTGATAACCTCACTGGGCAGGTTTATAACCTCTCTGTGCAGGTTGATGTCTTGGAGAAGCTCTGCTTCGACTGAAAACAAAAGGTAACCTTTAATCTACACTTGATGATAGGTAGAACTGCTGGCATTGAATGTTAGTGAATATAATGAATGGTGGAGTTGTGTTTCAAATCGGTGTAGTTGTGCTTAGGTTGGTTGCGTAATGAATGGTGGAGTTTTTAAAATTGATTTGATGTTCATTCAATGCTATATGTTTAGTTAGGGCTAGTTATAGAGTAATTAAGTTGAATCAATGCTTGGTAGTTAGACATAGTTTAATTTTTTGTACTTTCAAACACTAAACTAGTATAAAAACATAGGCATAATACACATCTCAAAACACACACCAAACCTTTTAAACTTCTATCTAAAACAAAATGGAACCATTTACCCTCAACTCTCCCGGGTTGATCAGATTGAGATCATCTTAGCCGCGAAAAATAAAATCTCCAAACATAAAATTCTTGATCGCTTGCTTGCAAAAAAAGAAGAGACACTCTCTGAGCAAGAAGTCTCTCTTAAAAACAAACTAATCTTTGAAATGCTTTGAATTAGTGAGTGTGTTAATTGTTTTTTTGAATTTTTCAAACTGTTTTTGAACTTGTGTTGCATTTGATATCATATATGCATTTGATATATGTTGATTTTTTGGCTTTGTAGGTCACGGGATGCAGGAGTTGGATACGTGTGGAGGTGGATGTGTGTGGTGGAGGATGCTTGTAAGATATTCACGGGTTGATGCTTGTAAGATAGTCACGGGTTGATGCTTGTAAGATAGTCACGGGTTGATGCTTGTAAGATAGTCACGGGTTGATGCTTGTAAGATAGTCACGGGTTGATGCTTGTAAGATAGTCACGGGTTGATGCTTGTAAGATAGTCACGGGTTGATGCTTGTAAGATATTCACGGGTTGATGCTTGTAAGATAGTCACGGGTTGATGCTTGTAAGATAGTCACGGGTTGATGCTTGTAAGATATTCACGGGTTGATGCTTGTAAGATATTCACGGGTTGATGCTTGTAAGATATTCACGGGTTGATGCTTGTAAGATAGTCACGGGTTGATGCTTGTAAGATAGTCACGGGTTGATGCTTGTAAGATAGTCACGGGTTGATGCTTGTAAGATAGTCACGGGTTGATGCTTGTAAGATAGTCACGGGTTGATGCTTGTAAGATAGTCACGGGTTGATGCTTGTAAGATAGTCACGGGTTGATGCTTGTAAGATAGTCACGGGTTGATGCTTGTAAGATAGTCACGGGTTGATGCTTGTAAGATAGTCACGGGTTGATGCTTGTAAGATAGTCACGGGTTGATGCTTGTAAGATAGTCACGGGTTGATGCTTGTAAGATATTCACGGGTTGATGCTTGTAAGATATTCACGGGTTGATGCTTGTAAGATAGTCACGGGTTGATGCTTGTAAGATAGTCACGGGTTGATGCTTGTAAGATATTCACGGGTTGATGCTTGTAAGATAGTCACGGGTTGATGCTTGTAGTTGTACGGTATGGCAGTATGATTCACGGTTGAGTGTAGTATTTTGTCTCATTCTACACTCTGTTTATTTCCATCGGGTTTAATGGGTGTTTGTATCCACATTTTTCTGTTCTACTCACGGGTGTATGTACCCTTCATGCTTGGTTGTATAACTTGGCTCTCTATATATATGAAACTCTTTTTTATCTCTTTGGTCACACTTGTAAAACTATCTACTATCTCTTTGTAAAACTTGAGACACTCTACTATGTCTTTGTAACACTCTCTCATCACTCTCTCAATCAACACTCCCTCCCTCATCACTCTCTCAATCAACACTCCCTCCCTCATCACTCTCTCAATCAAGACTCGATCAACACTCACTCAACACTCCCTCGATCAACACTCGATCAACACTCCCTCGATCAACACTGAATCAACTCGGTTAGTTCAAAAATGTGTTTTGGTTCAACCAAAAAAAAATTTAAAACCATAAAATGATTCAATAATATGTTTGTAACTGAAAAAAAAATTGAAACCATAAAAAATTTAAATAATGTCTGTTGTTTATGAAAAAAAATTTAAAAACCATTTAAAATTTCAATAATATGTTTGTAAATGGAAAAAAAAATTAATATAATGTTAAAAACCAAAAAACCATTCAATAATCTCTTCTGTTTGAAAAAAAAAATTAATATAATGTTAAAAACCCCAATTGCCTTTTGTAGGAAGCAAAAGATCAATAAATATCATCAACAATGCCTTCCTCATCGAGTGATGAAGCAGATGAAGCTTTTGATGAAATCGTCGAAGAAGTGGTTGATAATTTCATAGACACAGTACTTGATGGTCAAACCAACTACCGCAAGAAACGAGCTTATATCGAAAGAGAACGAGAACGAGGACACAATCAACTATGGAAAGACTATTTCATGGAAAATCCTACATAACCACATGAAAAGTTTAGGAGGCGTTTTCGAATGAACAAACCATTGTTCCTTCACATTGTCGAGCGTCTAAGTAGTGAAGTTCCATACTTTCAGCAAAGAAGAGATGTTGCGGGAAGGAACGGGCTTTCTCCCCTTCAAAAGTGTACGGCAGCTATACGTATGCTGGCATATGGTCAGTCGGGAGATACATACGACGAATATCTCCGACTTAGTGACAGTACTTGGTGACAGTACTTTCAAAAGTGTACGGCAGCTATAAGAAGTTTTGTAAAATATTTTAATATTTTTTAATATTTTTTTCATGTATTCTGAAAAATTAAAAAAATTTTAAAAAATAAAATAAAAATTAATATTTTATTCCTATGAACTCCTTCTTCGGATTCACCAATGTAGAAAACAACATTTTCAGGTTCTTAACTATTTATGGCTCCACCAGATAATATTAAAAAAACCTTATGAACCTCCCTTGGGGTTCACCAATGTTCATGCTCTAAAGGATTAGTTTCTCCCTATTTAAAACTTTGAAATCTCTCGACAAACTGGAAACACTATAATTATTTGTCTTGTACAAACTCTCTAAAAAAGCCACTTAATATAATAAACTTTTGTCGTTGCTTTATTACAATATAAATTGTTTGTGTACTACTCGAGGAAATTGAAATTCAACAATTTAAGTTATGGACATTAACATTGAATTATTAAAACCAGATGTCGACAACAAGAACTACAATATATTAAGCATAGTAGCTAAAATTTGAATTTAGCCTAAAACCATAAATACACAATGTTAATCAACTTCTCTTCTTTTGCACTTCACGGCCAAATAGTTATTACACGAGTCACACACCATACGGTGGACAGTTGTTATCATAAACTTAGTGCGTCGATGCATGCCTGCATGATGTCTATTTTTAATATACGGAACAGAGCGCTTACAATGATTGAAACATCATAACAGAACGTATAGACAGAGGTATTATTCGAATTTAAATACATATAAGAATACAGACATTGTTGTTCAAAAATAAAATATAAATAAGAATACAGAGTCAGACAAAAGGTATATGTATTAACGAGTATACCATATTTTATAAGAATCTTGTAAGCAAGTTGCCTCGCAACTGACCAATACGAATATAGATTTTATTTAAGCATACTATCAACAAAAATGATTGAAACATGATAACAAAATTTTCAACGACCTTAGCGATTAGTTGCCCGTTATGAGGCTACTACCGAAAATTCAAAATGAGAGGCATATGATAAAAAGAGCAAGCCTTTCTATTTACGAAATTTTCTTTTTTCTTTTTGGGCATCCAAAGGGTTATGGGTTTTAGACCCATCGTTTTTTTAGGCCCATAACTGAAAATGGAATTCATAAATCTTGATGATTTATTCACCTTGGGTGCCCAGCTAATAAGTCAGGCAGCACTTGGCTATCTACGCATGAAAAGGCACCAAAACCAAAAAGGGTTACTGGCACGGTGCACCCATTACTCCTTTAGAGTTGAATGAGCTCTGGCTACTCACTTAGACTTGAGAATTAGACATAAAAACTCATTAATTAGATTCAAATCAATGAAAATGGGCTACACCTATTACAAGACAAAATATTTGCCAAGCCTTGGAGATTTTCTGAGCAAGCAATCATGTTGTGTAAGATACTAAATGAAGGGTTATATTAAACCAGGATCAAGTTTAACAGTAGTATTTGGCGGAGAAATAGTCCAAGGAAGAGCCAGGAAGGGATCTTGGCCGTTTAATTGTGTTAAGAGGAGGTTATGTGGTATGTAGCTTCATTTCGTATACTGACTTATATAAAGTGTATGTGCAAAGATATCTTGCTAGAACTGTGGATTATGAAATTGTTATTTTTGATTAGGTACACAGGTTCTTTATATATCGAAAAGTTGATATATCAAAAAGTCTTAACGCTCAACTGAAATGTATGAACAGCATGAATATGAAATTGATTACATTCTCAAGTTTATTACCATGAACCCATCGTTCCAATTTCTAGCCATATAGATGTCCAACTATGTCTGTCACTGTCACAACCTGCAAAGCTTAGCTTGTTGACAATTATGTGGCCGTAAATCTATATGGACACAGACTGACAGAAACGCTTTAAGTTCTATCTGCAAGTTATTGGTTGGCTAAGAAATTACTTTTTTTTTTTTTTTTTTTTCACTACCCATTTAAACTAGATCAAGTGTTGTTCAGACGAGCCGATTCTCCGGAGAGCATCTTCATCTGTCCGTGTCTGATCTATATGGGAAAAAATATAGCCTCTCGTTCTTGCTTCTTTCGCTAGTGCATCCGCCCGACCATTCCTATTTCGAGGAATATGAATCAGGTTCATATCCTCGAAGTTCTCCTGTAGTCTCTGGAACAACTCAATCTCCGACGCAAAGGCTGGCCAGTCCATCGGGTTCGTAGTCATGTCCAATAGATCCGAGCAGTCCGTCTCGAATCAGATCGAAGTTATTCTCCTTTCCTTCATGCATGAAGCTGCCCAAAGTAAACCTTCCATCTCAGCATGTAAAGCTGAAAGGCTCCTGTTGCATGCCCGTATTCCGAAAGATTCAGAACCCATGTGATCCTTAAGACTCCACCCTAAACCACTTACATTGCCATTATCGATCCATGAAGCATCAATTTGGCAAGTAGGGATTTGGAGGGTCCAAGGAGGCGCTGTCTCAACCTCTGCAGAAGGAGGGTCTTCCTCGTCCTCTTCCTCCTTTTCGTTAGCCTTTTTCCAACATTCCGCCTCAAGAGACGCATGTTGTAGAGTATCCATCGGGGATACGACTTTCCCATTAAAGAGTTTGTCGTTCCTCGCCTTCCAAATGTACCAACAGATCCATGGGAAGGTATCGAATTGTGGTCTCTGTGGAGCCACCTCTTTAAAGTTTATGTTTTGGTATATAGACGTACTCGGGAAGTAACCCGGAAGGGACGGATAGTCCGATAAAGCCCAAACCTGCAAGCCTGGGGGGCATTCAAAAAGTAGATGATTAATTGACTCCACTGGGCCAGCACATCTAGGACAACTCCTATCGGTGCCCAGGTGTCTATATGTGAGCCTCTCTGCTGTTGCCACACATCCCGAGATAGCCTGCCACAAGAAATGTTTCATCTTGCTCGGTGCTTCTATCTTCCATATGTGGCTCTGGAGGCCCGTGATGCTTGGCTCTAAAACCTCTTCTTGTGTAAGACTCAGTTTGGTCGATAGTAGTAAGTTGTAGCCAGACTTCACTGAATACACTCCTGACTTAGTGTGGTTCCAAACATATCCATCCGAAGCTAGAGATCGAGGAAGTTTTAGTCCAAGTATCAAAGGGATATCATCTGGGTGAAAGAAATCCCTTAAGAGCTGGATATCCCACTCTTTGGTATCATTCCTAATAAAGGACTGAACAAAGAGCTGGGCCAATCTGTAAACAATGTGATCAGCTGGTCTAGGTGGTCGAGCTACTGAGTCTGGAACCCAAGGCTCACTCCAGACCCTCGTATCACGTTCTGTCCCAATTGTTTTCCGTAGGCCAGATATGAGTAGAGATTTTGCTGCCATGATACTACGCCATCCATAAGATGGTGAGTATATCCATCGATTTTCCAATGGAGAGGTATGATGGTAGTACCTTCCTTTCAGGACACGTGCCAGTAAGGAGTTCGGGTAATGAATTAGTCTCCACAATTGTTTTGCAAGAAGCGCTATATTGAAATCATGGAGATCTCGAAAACCTAGTCCCCCCATATCCTTAGGGGTACAAATCTCATCCCATGCTATCCAATGTAAACCTCTGCTATTTTGTTTTGAACTCCACCAAAAGTTAGACATTGTGCTTCTTAATTTGTCGGTAATGCCTTGTGGGAGCAAGAAACATGACATCACAAATGTCGGAACTGCTTGAGCCACAGATTTTACTTGGACTTCTTTTCCTCCTTTGGATAAGAGTCTTGATGACCATGTGTTAACTCGTCCATTTAGTCGATCCTGTACAAAGGAGAAAACTTTCATCTTTGAGCCACAAATTTGCTCAGGTAATCCTAGGTACATTCCCATGCCTCCTTCAGAAGAAAAGCCGAGGATATCTTTAATATCTTGTTTCAGAGAAACATCCACTCGGTTTCCAAAAACCATCGAAGATTTTGCCGCATTTAGTCTTTGGCCTGATGCTTTCCCATATATGTCCAAAATGTCTATGATCTCCCTGCATTGGCTTACTTCCGCCTTACAGAAGAAAAGACTATCGTCTGCAAAAAGGAGATGTGAGATCCTTGGGCTCGCTCTAGCAACGCGGAGACCCACAATCTTTTTCTCAGCTTCAGCCCCGTTGAGAAGTGAGATAAGTGCCTCTGTACATAAGATGAATAAAAATGGGGAGAGTGGATCTCCTTGTCTCAGTCCCCTCCTTGGTGAGATTTGTCCTCTTGGTACGCCATTTACTAGAACTTGATATGTGACCGACGTGACACAACACATAATGAGGTCAACCAGTCTTTCATCAAAGCCCATTTTTAGCATCAAGGCTGCAATGAAACTCCACTCCAATCGATCATAAGCTTTGCTCATATCTGTCTTAATAGCCATAAAGTCTGTCCTACATCTCTGGTTTGTCCTTAAGGCGTGAAAGTTTTCTTGCGCTAGCAGAATGTTATCAGTAATCAAACGTTTTGCCACAAAGGCTGATTGTGTCTCTGAAATCAACCTTGGAATAACCCTCTTGAGTCTTTTGCATAGGAGCTTAGAAATGATCTTATAGCTCACATTGCAGAGACTAATAGGTCTGAACTCAGTCATCTCTCGAGGTTTGTTCTTCTTTGGAATGAGGCATATATTTGTCTGATTTAGATGTGGGTCAAAGCTTCCTGTTGCAAAAAAATCTTTCACGAGTCTAGTAATGTCTTGGCGCATTTCGCGCCAGAATTTTTGGTATAGTTTGCTAGTCATGCCATCCGGTCCAGGTGCTTTCTCTGGATTGATTTCAAATAATGCCTTTTTTATCTCTTGTTCTGTTGGTTCCTGGAGAAGGATCCTGTTGTCGGCGAGGGATACCTTTCCAGAGATAAAACGGAGTGACATGCCTAGATCTGTAGGTGAAGAGGTAGAGAAGAGGTCTCGAAAGTACTGAACAGCCACGTTCTCCACTTCGATAGCACTCTCTACCAACTTCCCATGTTTGTCTTTAATACTAACTATGTGGTTTCGGGCTCTTCGTTGTTTTGTAATGGCATGATGAAATTTTGTGTTTCTGTCTCCATATCTATGCCATTGATCTCTACTCTTTTGTTCCCAAAACATATGTTCTTCTCGAAAAGCCAAAATAAGTTGTCTTCTCAAATCCTCCAACTCTTCTGTTGTAGAAGTTTCATCATCTTGAGCCAAATCTATCTTATTTTTTAATTCTTCAATCAGTAAAGCAGAGTTTGTTGGATTTTGCTTCTTCCATGTACTAATTTTATTTCGGCATGAGGTAACTTTTTGATGAAAACTCCTGACTGGAATTTCATCAAACTGTCCCCATCCCGAGATTACAGCTTCTTTGAATCCCGGTTTTCCGATCCATCTCTTGTCGAATCTGAAATTTTTCCTTGACCTCCTAACACTGGATTGGATCCTTGCTAGGACCGGTCTATGATCCGAGCCCCATAGTTGTAAGAACTCCACCATAGTATGGGTAAATAGAGCGTGCCACTCTTCATTTGCCACTGCTCTGTCTAATTTGCATTTCACTTTACCGGATCGTCTTTTTCCCACCCACGAGAAAGAGTTTCCTTTGTATGGAAAATCAATCATTCCACAGTTTTCTAACATGGTCTTGAAAGGGAGAAAAGAGCTCTCTAAACGACGTCTTCCTCCCCTCTTCTCATGATTTCCAGTTATTTCGTTAAAGTCTCCAATCATAAACCAAGCTTTACTGCGTGTTGTACTCATGCGTGACAATCGTTCCCAAACTAAGTCACGATGTCTAACTACAGGGTCACCATACACGAAGGTCATAAAAATCTCATGTCCTTCAAATCTAGTTTCAATATCAATCATATGTTTGTCCGCATACAAGATAGTAACTGCCGGATCATCCATATAGAAAAGTGCTAGACCTCCACTTCGACCAACCGGATCAACGGTATAAACATTGTCATATCCAAAAGAAACTTGCACATCTTGTAAAAAGGAACGATTGTTCTTAGTCTCCGATAAAAATAAGAACCTTGGCACAAAACAATGATATAATTCATGAAGATGCTCTTTTGTTAAATCAGCACCCGCTCCTTGACAATTCCATGCGATCGTATTCATCTTAAAAATTTATTAGTTTCGAGAAGTATATAGGTATACTGGACACATTAACACCAGTTAAATACCAATGTAATGAGCCAAACCGTAGTCTTCAAAACAAACACTTTTGTCTTCAAAAAACAAGCAAAATATGGTCTTAGCACTTGACTACAGCAGATACAAAAATCAACTTTGTTTCAAGGATCGCCAGCAACTCAAACAACTTTTAAAGTCTTGAAAACTTTGAAAGCAAGTTTTATTGTTTCTTAGTATCATAAACACTTCCCTTCAAATAAAAGGTGGTCCAAGTCTCGAAGTGTTGTGACTGAGCTCTCTATCTTTAAATTTATCAAAAAAACCCTGACTTTGAAGTGTTGTTTGTACCCTTTTGTTGCTAAGGGCAGTAATCGTTTTTATGAACAACAAAGCAACACTCCAGCACCACCAAGATGTAAAGAATTGCAGTCTGAGAAGGTCTAGATATTCAAAGTAAGAGATACAGATCTTGAGCATATGAGGCAAACACTGGCTAATGCCAACGCCGCCGGAGCAGAGCTTTTTGAGCAGAGAAAATACTCGCCGGAGGAGGACCGCCCGTGGGAGAGACTCAAACCCGACCGCTTGTCTTGCCAGAGCCTCTGGAGTCAGGAGAGCTAGCACATATCACCATGGTGGAAGAGCTAGGGTCTCTCTGTTACGGCGATGAAAGCAAAGTTGCAAAGCGCTCGTGCCTGACGTTTCTCAAGCTTGCAAAAAAGTCTCGCCGGATCTGGATTGAGACAATGGAGAGAGCGAAAATGGACGCAGATGCTTTCTCTGAGAAGGTTTTCAGCAAGAAGGCCAACAGTTATGGAAGATAAAGCCAAGATTTTGGTGACCAAATTTCACAGATCTCCGCCAAACTCTTCAGCTGCTAAGAGCGAGAGATGATGGGGAAGAATCAGTGAGGCAGAGGCTTTCCAGATCTGTTGTTTTCAGGCCAAAAAGAGCCGGCACGGAGGAGCCGTACACTCGGTCCGTACTATCGCCATTTACATCGCCGGATGTCTTTCGAAGGGAAATGTTTTTGTTTTATATATTCTTTTGGCTAAGAAATTACTTAGGTTGGCAATTTTGTCAAAATCATAAGTTGACTAATTATAAAAAGTGGAGAGAACAACAGTGAGCCGGTCAAAGTTAAAACCATAGTCGTAGAGTGGGTGCTTTACGTGTCTATGTTACGTCCTTTTATATTAATCAATTTTAAAATCACTTGGGATTCATTTAGTTTTTAAGTTTAAACCATACGTTGCAGCGAAATCACCTCATACGATACGACGAGCGAATAGAATCAAGTCTTCATTTGCGGCGTCAAAGTTGTTTGGTCGTTCACGTCCGGTCCACAGATTTATCATATTTGTATGCATAGATATTGCATGCACAAACAAATATACGAGAGGGCCCGTGTATATGTATGCACCTAAAATACTCTTGGATCAAAACATTAAGGAATGGATATTATATAATTAAAGGATATAAATAATAAAATATGTGGATCTCATCTACCAAACTGTATACATACGAAAAGTATTTTCACGGGAGTCTACGTGAATAAGTTTGGTTGTCGCAATTACTACTCCAACTCCCACGGAAAGGGAAGAACGCTAGACTACTCCATATGTATTGAATGAATTTTATATGGCGCATTTAAATTCAAAGACAATAGGGCAAGGTTCGACCCCACATTATCTATCTTTGAATGTGTTATCTCGTCCATGAGAAGCTCAATCATCACAGAGATCGCTCCAGCTTCCACGGTCTTGTGTCTGTTCCTTCCCCATGGACATATGTTCACCAATATATGCAAAGCAGCTTTTGTCGCCTTGTCTGAGATCCTGTCTGAGACCTCAGTGAAAACCAATGGCTTCAAATTCATAATATGCATTGGATCCGCTACTTCAAGAATGTTCTTGAGAAGCAAAGTTGCGTAGGCTCTAGATTCATACATACCTCGCTGCATGATCTTTACCAGCGAGTTTACAATATCGATCTCTACCTTTCTTGCTGTTGTTCAAAAGGTTCTTGAGGACCGTCTCTGAAGTCTCAAGATGGTATAGTAAGCTGAGGGCTTCGTCGGTCAAACTCATCGAAGAGTCAAACACGTTCTCTGAGTCGTTGGTGGCCAAGAACTCCGGTACTCCCGCTGCCTCCAAGCACCGCTTGTTGCTCTTGTTCTCCGCCACAATCTGACGAAGTCGTTTGAGACACTTGACCTTGTTTTGATGAGAAGAGGCTGAATCTTTGATGAGCTTTTCGATATCAGATTTACAGATGGGAGGTCTCGGGGTCGGGAACCTCTCTACGCCGTAGGATGCGTTTAAAGTGCACCAACACTGGATGAGACGGGGAAGAGTGTGGCTTGGAGTGAGATCTATTATCCTAATGTTTGTCAAGATCAAAAGATTATAAGAATAACTTCTTTATTAACTTAAGAAAATATCTCAAAACTTAAGCTCTCACAATAATCTCTCTCACTTATAAGTTCATGGCACATCTCACCATCTTTTTATATAGAGATATATATCCTAGACTCACTAGTAAAACCTTTTATCCTAAGTCTATCATGACAAGGATTAACATAACTTAATCACCAAGTCATTATTCAAGTTTATCTCCAACATTCTCCCTTTTAAACTTGAAGTCACTATCCTTTAGATCCTGAACTCCAACAAGATCTCTCATCTCCTTGAATTTTAATCTTCCTAAGGCTTTGGTAAGAATATCGGCTTTCTGTAGACTACCCGCGATGTGCTCTACGTGTACTTGCCCATTGTCAATGCATTCCCTTATAAAATGGTAGCGCTTGTGAATGTGCTTGCTCCGTCCATGAAATACCGGGTTCTTTGTAAGAGCAATTGCTGACTTGTTATCTATTCGAACCACCACTTTATCACACGACTCTTCCATCACTTCGGCCAGCAATTCCTGTAACCAAATTGCTTGCTTAGCTGCTTCAGTGACTGCCATGAACTCTGCTTCACATGAAGAGAGTGCAACTGTCTCTTGTTTTTTGACTGCACCATGTGATGAGGCCATCGTTGAGGTAGAACATATGCCATGTGGTACTCCTTCCATCATCAATGTCAACATTGTGACTGCTGTCACTGTATCCTATCAATGAAACATTTTCTTTGCTCGACCTTGTGAAGTTTAGACCATATTCAGATGTTCCCTTCACGTATCTGAGGATCTGCTTTAGCGCTGAGAGATGTGATGCTCTTGGATCATGCATATACCTACTTAACACACCAACTGAATATGCTAAGTCCGGTCTAGTATGTAACTGATAACGCAGGCAGCCTATTATCCTTCGGTATTCTTTTTCATCCACCGATGCCTCCTCTTGTGCCTTTGATAGCTTGAGACCTGCATCCATAGGGAATTGTGTTGAATTGCACTCGGCCATGTTCGTCTCTTCTAATATCTTTTTGGCGTAGCTTTGTTGTTTTAGAGCAATTCCCCCTTCGTACTGCAGCACTTCGATTCCGAGGTAGTATGTGAGGAGTCCAAGGTCACTCATCTCGAATTTGCTGGACATATTCTTCTTGAATTCGTTTATCATGTCCACCAAAGAGCATGTGATCAACAAGTCATCAACGTATACCGCCACAAGCAATACATGTCCATCCTTTCTTAGACGATAACGGATAAAGAGATGGTTCTTTAGTGCACTTAACAAACTGTAGATCTTCAAGGGCTTTATTTAGTTTCTCATTCCAAGCTCTAGGTGCCTGTTTTAAACCATATAGAGCCTTCTTCAGTTTGTAGACCTTTTGTTCACTGCCTTTCACTACATATCCCTCTGGTTGACTTACGTAAACATTCTCCTTTAGATCACCATGTAAGAAGGCCGTCTTGACGTCCAGATGATGTACTTGCCAACCCTTTGAAGCCGCCAAAGCAATAATAAGGCGTACAGTCTCTATTCGTGCCACTAGAGAGAAGACTTCTTCATAGTCTATGTCATGCCTTTGAATGTATCCTTTTGCTACTAACCTTGACTTGTGTTTATTGATCGTTCCATCAGAGTTTCTCTTGATCTTAAATATCCACTTCAAACCTATGGCTTTGGCTCCTGGTGGGAGGTCTACTAACTCCCATGTGTTGTTCTTTACTATAGAGTGTATCTCATCATCACACGCGTTCCTCCAAACTTCCTCTGCACTTGCCTCGTCATAGTCATATGGTTCCTCGTTTAATAACAGAAGCAACCGTTCTCCTTCATCCTCAGAGAACAGCACATAATCTTTTAGATAGCTTCGTGTCTTGCTAACTCTACTTGATCTTCTTAGCTCAAGCTCTGTTTGTTCATCGTCGCCCATGATTGGTATCTCTACTGCGCTTTGGCTCTGTTCTTCACCTTTTTCGCACGCCTTTTCTAGATCATTTTCTTTTCCATCATTCTCTCTTATCCCATTGTTTCCATACTCACCGAACGACAGAGTAAACGTACCAAGTCCATCCGTATTATCACTTGTGAACACACTCCAGTTCCAGCTTTTCTCCTCATCAAACACGACATTTCTACTGACAACAATCTTGCGTTTCAAGGGATCAAATAACCTGTAAGCTTTTGACCCTGGTTCTGTCCCTAAGTGCACAAGAGTTCTTGTTCTATCGTCTAGTTTCCTCAAATATGGAGTATCGACTTTAGCATAGCCTATGCACCCAAAAACCTTAAGATGCTCGATATTAGGTTTCCTCCCTTTGATTGCTTCATACGGCGTCTCTGCTTTGAGCACTTTTGTCGCTACACGGTTGATCATATATGTTGCATGCCTGACTCCTTCACCCCACATATAATTTGGTACATTCATATGTTTAAGGATGCTTCTTGTCATCTCCATAAGTGTCCTGTTTCGACGTTCCACCACTCCGTTTTGCTGTGGAGAATACGAAGCTGTTAAATGTCTGGTTATGCCTGACGTTTCACAGAAATCTGTGAATTCTCTTGAGTAAACTCTCCTCCCCTATCGGTTCTCAACGTCTTTATAGCCTCTTTTGTCTCTCCTTCTATTACAACCTTGAATACTTTGAATTTCTCCAAAGCCTCACTTTTCTCTTTCAAGAGTATGGACCACATATACCTTGAATAGTCATCTATGAGAACAAATATATATATATATATTCTTGCCGGCTGTAGGTGGTGAGATGGGTCCACATAAATCACCGTGTATGAGTTCTAGAGCTCGAGTGGCGCGATAGGTGGTTGCGCTTGGGAAAGAATGTCTGGCGTGGTTCCCAAGTAGACAGGAAGAGCATGTCTCCTTCTCGATACTGAGCTTAGGTAGTCATATTACCAACTGATCTTTCATCATCGAACTCATGGTGCTTGCTCCAATATGGCCTAGACGTGCATGCCATTTACTTGCTTCCGACTGTGTACGAGTTTGCAAACATTTAGCATCCGCGAGATTCACAGTTACTTTGTAGAGTATATTCTTCGACCTCTTTGCTTGTACAATGAGCTTTCCTTGCTTACCATGAAGAGTGAGATACTCCTCTTTCATCCTTACTTCACACCCAGTCTCTGTAGCTTGTCCAAGGCTTATGATATTACTTTTGAGTTCTGGAATATAGTAGACATCAGCTAGTATCTTCTTGTCGCCGTTTTGACTTACGAAAAGTATTGAGCCTTTGCCTTTTATGTCTATCCGTGAATCGTCTCCAAATCTTACTTTTCCGGTTATTGTATCATCAATAGCTTTGAAGTATTCACGTCTTCCAATCATGTGATTGCTCGCCCCGTTGTCGAGATACCAAATTCCATCACTGTCGGAGCTTGTTTCGAACTCCTTCTGTTTAAAATTCCTTTCGTTGAGGTAAACGACTTCATGCATAAGTAACCCATCTGCTTCTTGCGTTTCATCATGTTCATCTTTCTGTTTGACTTCATATGCTTCTTGAAGTTTTAGTAGTCTGTCTGGACAACCGGATGCAAAGTGTCCCTTTTTATCACAACGGAAGCATGTGATCTTTGTTATGTCGAACTCCTGGTAAGTTCTTCCCCGTCCTCGTCCTCTACCATAGGAACGACCTCCACGTCCTCTGTATCCATTATATTCACGACTGGATGGGGCTTGATTGTTTTCCATGCGGGCTTGGTTGTTTTCCGAATTCGCATACAGCAGTTTACTCTGCTCTCCATGACCCTCTTCTTCTTCTTCTGCAATTCGTCCTCGTATGCTTTTAGCTTGCCGATTATGTCTTCAAGACTTGTTGTTTTGAGATCGAGTAGCTGTTCGATCGACGCCACAATGTGTATGAATTTCTTCCTAGGAAGGCACTTGAGGAACTTCTTTACAATCTTAGATTCTTCGATGGTTTCTCCTAACGCTGCAGATTTCGATGTAAGTTCAGATAGCTTGCCGACGAAGTCATCGATGGTTTCTGTTCCCTTCATCTTTAAGCGATCGAAATCTGACATTAGGGTTTGTAGACGAGCTTCACGAACTCTTTCTGCTCCAAGATGTCGTCCCTTAACAGTGTCCCAAACTTTCTTTGCTGTCTCAAGTTCTCCGATCTGCAACACAAGAGCCTCTGGAATAGATTGGAACATTAAAGCTATGGCCATATCGTTCTTATCAGTTTCGTCTGATTCACATTCCACAGTCTCCCATACTTTGTGAACCTTGAGAAGCATCTTCATTCGTATTGCCCAAAACGTATAGTTTGTTGAAGTTAGCATCGGACAGTTGATCGTAGATCCTTCCTTCGATTTTGTAGACACGTTTGCTAAAGTTGTGATATCTCCCATTGTTCTTGATTTTGATTTCACAACCTAAGTTCTGATACCAATTATTATCCTAATGTTTGTCAAGATCAAAAGATTATAAGAATAACTTCTTTATTAACTTAAGAAAATCTCTCAAAACTTAAGCTCTCACAATAATCTCTCTCACTTATAAGTTCATGGCACATCTCACCATCTTCTTATATAGAGATATATATCCTAGACTCACTAGTAAAACTTTTTATCCTAAATCTATCATGACAAGGATAAACATAACTTAATCACCAAGTTATTATTCAAGTTTATCTCCAACAAGATCTGGGTAATGGCTCGTAAAGGTAAATCAAGTAAACAATTCTTTAGCACTTATCTCATACTTATCTATAATGAAATGGAATTGATCCCTAATTTCCTTATTCTTTTTTTTTTTAATTTATTAAAGCGAGCAAGCGTATGAAGCTCGTGACCAATATGTACACACCGTATGAGGAGGTACACGACTGGCCTTGCTCGACAAAACTCACACCTGCTTCTACAAGCCAGCAAGATATCAAAAATGAAAAAAAGGTGGCTGTCTACAAAACAAAAACGAGTGATGAAGTTGAAAGAAACTTATTTATTGAAAAGGTAAGGGAGATGGAACTGATCGAGTTCTTCGTCATATGTCCACCGTCTCAATCTCACAGTGGAAACAAACTCGGAAACTATTACTCATGTGAGTACTCTCCAGGAAGGAAGATTATATAGAGTCTCTTCCACTGAAGTCTTTGGCCCTTCTTCTCCATCTACGACACAGGCATGCAACTTTATGAAGGTTTCAGAACTTCAACTCAGTTTGAACACGAGATTAGGTTGATCGTGAAAGAACAAAGTCGAGATTTGAAGTTGTGGGCAATGGTACATGGAGCTGAGATGTTCAGGAAAGACAACGGCGACACAGTTGTCAAGGTAAATAACAGTTTTAAATGATTGGAGACGTTTTGTTTTGTGTGTTATTTAAGTATATACTGGGTGGTTGCCCGCGAATTATATAAATATTGTATGAAAATATATATTATGTATAGAGTATCATAAAATTTCTATAAATTTGATCTAAAATAACTATTGAATATTTAATAATAACAAATGCTTGTGGAATTATATATGTAAGTATCACATTAACTTCTCCATCACATATTATGCTTCTTCTCCGGTCTTTTCTTATTTTTTCGTTATTATTTCGTTCTTTTTATTGAATTTTCGCTAATGTTTTTCTAATTTTTTACATATTTTTTCTAAATATTGATTTATCTCTTAAATAGTAATACAAACCATACATGAATCAAAAATCCATCTTATAATTCTTTTTGAACATAACATTACCTTATTCACTTTATTATTTGATTTAAATGCAAAACATTTTTTTACTCAAAGTTCTCACACCATTCAATATAATTCATCAAATCTTCAAACCTAATTATTTATAAAACATATATGGAAATTGTAAGAGAATAATAATTACTAAAGATACTATAATATTTTTTATGAATATGAAATCATTATATTTATTTCTATAAATTGTTTTCTATTCATTATTTTATATAGTATATAAATATAAAAAGAATAGATCAAATATTAATTTTGAAAATTAGCTACCATATATTATTATTTGTAATATCATTTAGTTTATTTGGCAAGTGATAATAATTAGCTTTAGATTTACCTTTTATTTTAGATCAAATTAAATAAATTAAAATTATAAAAAGTTCCATTTCTTATATTATGTAGTTTATAAATATAAAAAGAATTAATCAAGCGTTATTAGTATTTATATAATTTCAGAAATTAGTTACCATAAATCATTATTTTAAATATAATCTAGATTTATTCTTTTATTTAAATCTTAACTAAAATAATAAAATTAAAAATTATCGACCAAACAAATTATAACTCTTTTCTTAAAACTTCACAAATGATCGATATGTATACAAAAGTCATTTAAGTGGCTTCTCATTTAATATATAGAAGTATTTATACTTTTTATAATACTCTTATAAATAATTTAAAAATTTTGATAAAATAATTTTGTAAGCCATGATAGATAATTTTATAAATGTTTTAAATTTTTTATACATGATTTGTAAGACATATATGGACATTATAAGAGACTAATGATTTTTGTAATACTTTATATATGAATATGATATTTTATATAAGAATAGAAAATCATTATATCGTTTCGATAAATTGTGTTCTATTAATTATTTTATGTGGTATATACATTATTCATCTTTCTATAATTTTGACAATAAGTTACCATAAACTATTATTTGTAATATTATTTAGCTTATTTGGTAAGTGTTATTAATTAATTCTAGACTTACATTTTATTTAAGATCGAATTAAAATAATTGAAAATTGAAAATCTCTCGACCAATCAAATTATAATAATTTTTTAAAAATTCTCTCTATCATTGACAACTAAGCAAAAATCACTTCAGTGATTTCTCATTTATTATACAGGAGAATTGTGGTGAATTTTGTTTTGCCCTTCTTTTATTTATTTATATTTCAGGTTTCTGGTAGAAAAGTGGAGGTGAATAAGTGGTTCAGGAGGCTGATGCTGAAGAATGAAGATACCTGATTTGAATAGTAATGGGTTATGGGTATTATAATAGTAAAAGGTCATGGGAATAATGATAGTAACTAGTAAGTGGTAAAATCTATGTCTCTACCGGGGGGGGGGGGGAATAAATAAGAAAATGTTACTGGATTCATATGTGAAATCCAGAAACTTTTATTTTCAAGTTACTGCTTGTATTCTACATATACAAGAAAAGGACATATGATATAATTTTATATGGTAGTAATACATGTCTCTCGCTTGCTTCCATTGTGAATTTGTTAACCAAAAGCTTAAGAAGGCAAGACAGGAGATGTTTGTAGGTGGGTCAACTATAACACTAGTCTAGGACTGAATGTAACAAATCATAGCTGATGTGAACTGGATAGAAAGCAGTTGAGCGAGTTATATAAAAGATACCACTTTGCAGGTTGTCTAAGGTGTGTAGAGTTTCTAGGGTTTGAGTGAGATTGTGGTTGATTCTTTCATTAACAAGTCCCTCTCAGTTTTGTGAAAATTTAGAAGAACAGGACAGAGAGCTCTTTACTGTATTGTTGATTGATGTGCATAGCAATTTTACATTGTGCAAGTATTTGCAGAGCATATATTAGTGACACTGCAATTATGTGTTTCATATTAACATCATTATAGAAAAGCCGTAAAAATGTGAGTGAAACTGCAATAGTGTGTTTCATATTGACAGCGGTACAACATTATATGAAGGCCATAAAATGTGAGTGAAACTGCAATAATATTGTGTTTCATATTTCTTAAATGTTTTGGGGGGGACTTTATAATAGCAAAATACAACAAGATGAGAGAGATTGGTTTAAACTTAGATTAAAGAGTTCGAGAAAGCTGAGAATAAACTCTCGAAATAATAAACAGAACCAGAGGGTATTTTAGGTCGGCAGAATAAATCATAAGATGTGTTATGGAGAACATGTATGAGCAGTGGGTTCATGGAACCACGACCTTGAAGCAATAACTGACCCTTGTCCAGAATTGCTATTGGTAACAGAGAGGCGACTTCTTCTTGGCAGATCCAAGAAAAAGTTGGGTTGAGATCAAATGAACACAAAGTTTTCCATGTCTTGTGGGAAGAATCGAACGACCATATTACTTGGGTGAGGTCTTTTCTCTCAGACAAGGACAAGCGGTTATGGAGGATGCACATGGTGATGTGGCGAGGGTCAGGTGGGTGGGCAAAGGGAGCTTTACAGATAACTTGGAAAGTCTCGGTGTGAAGATCAAAAGATAGTACCATGGGTGGGTCACACTCGGTTAACCAATAAAGCGACCCATCTAAATAGACGGGTTTATGGTAAGCATTGATGGGATAAGGAGAAGCAGGGACAACGTACCTCCAAGCATTGGTGCTAAAATCGAAAACTTCACAATAGGTAACAACATCTCCTCCTAGTACAAACCCGGATGAATTATACAACCAAACAGGCTTGAAAGTGCCTCTTAATTTATCTCTACCAAATCCAAGGCTAGGCCATGGGAAGTCAGAACCACCCTCTCTCTTCAACCTCTGAATGATGAGGTCTTGATAGTTGGAAAGAGGAAAACTCCGATGCCTTCCAGTGGCAGATTGCCCACGATACTATCTGTGCAGAGACAGTAAACGCATACTAGACCGTCACAACTACCAGAGCAGAACATGCCGCACGTGAAACTCACGTCAAGCTATTCTTCTTGGTGACCTCAGCACGACTTTTCGATGACCACGGCCTTCGTGTGCCACAGGTCTATCGTATAAGAGATGCATGATAAGGACATCGGGACCACGTAATTGCCTGCGACGAATCAATTGTCGTTCCTTGAAACCTGGGGAATCGATTGTCAGTTTCCACTTCTTGGATACAGATCTGAATCTCAGCAGAGGCTTCACAGGCACACACTCCAGGATCAGCTCTACCACATCGTGGAGTAGCAATTTCCACAACGTTATATCTAGGTTCTAGTTTCATCAAACATTAAAAAAAAAAAATCAGATCCCAGGATTTATATATTATATATCAAAAATTATTAAATAAGAATAAAATGATACGTCCACCGATGACTCTCTCTCTCTCTCTCTCTCTTCGTACTTTGGATTTTGTACGGGCTTCGAGCCCATCTTACCTTACTATGTTAGAGTTAAGACAGTTAACCATCTAGGTGGATAAATCTTACTATTGCTTTGTCATATTTTTTTATTAAAATAAAGCCATAAAATCACAATAAAAGATTCGTTGCATTTTATTTTCAAAATATCATTACTCATAATTTTTATATATTTTTTCTATTCATCTTTATTCCTTTTAAAGACCATTATTTACCATTTGAATTTGGACAATTCTCCTAAATGTACTCTTTTTCTTTAATGTTTTTGTCATAAAAATAGGCACTCCCCCAAAAAATAACCAAAATGTTTCATTTTGATAAGTAAAAAACATTTATATCTTTGATATATAAATAAAAATATATAAATATAAATAATTTTTTATAGTTTCAAATTATATGTTTTCAAATTCAATTTCTTTTTATAAATTTTTTTTTGAAATTTTTTAAAAAATATTTTTTTTTCAAATTTTCTTTTTCAAATTCGAAAGAAACTATTTTTTCAATTTTTTTATTTTATAAAATTTTAAACCATAAACCTAAAAGTCCACTCCTTAACCCTAAATCCTAAGGTTTAGATTAGTCAACCTCTTTAACAAAACATTTTGGTCATTTTAACTCTTACAAACTATATTTGTGGCAAAAACTTTCTAAGGACTATCCTAAGAAATTTCTAATTGAATTTCATCTACTGTCGAACACTGATAACCGATTTTTGTCTCTCCTAGGAAACAAAAAAAAATATAGGTTTGATATTCTACATCTAAAACCGGTTTTAATTTTTCGTCCAACTAGACCAAAAATCGATTTAATATAGGGTAGGTAGCTGGGTCCGCTTTGATCACATTTCGGTCATTTTACATAGAGATGAGGCTAGTGAATGAAATTTTAATTTTCTTGATTAAGATTAAAAACTCTCTCTACTGTTACTTAACATCATCTACCATTGATGCACACAAGTAATGGATACTACTATTGCTGAATTCCACAAAGCTTACCATTACACTCTCCCAAAGCATATTGTTAACTGATAGATTTTAGTAATCTCAAAGTGTAATGCAAGAAATATATATATATGTAAGACACACTTATGTTTAGGAATTAATATTTCTTTCTCTTGATGTGATCTTGTAGTAATCTATTTTTTATTGAAATTGTTAACCTTAAGCATACTTAGTAACCAATAAAATGGTAAATAAAGGAGTTTATTTCCTAATGTTTTAACTAAAGAATAAGTGACAAATGTTCTAGAAGAGAAGAGTGGCTTGAAGGACAAGTTTAGTGGAAGATGATTAAGAGAACACGTTCAATATATGAACCTAATGTTCTAGAACACTTGACAAAACATTTGTCACTTACTCAATTACTTACTATGGATGGTTGAGATTAAAGGATAAAACTTATCAAGGAAAAAAGAAAGTCTTGGTGAGGAAGTAATCAAAACTTGATGAGGAAGCTAGGTCCCTCTCCCCACCTATAAATAGATGTCTTTGTTCCATCTTAAACAATTACAACAA
This sequence comes from Brassica carinata, assembly GCA_016771965.1. Taxonomy (NCBI): domain Eukaryota; kingdom Viridiplantae; phylum Streptophyta; class Magnoliopsida; order Brassicales; family Brassicaceae; genus Brassica; species Brassica carinata. The sequence continues at coordinate 49,928,789 of CM028692.1, forward strand.
AACTAAAGAGAAATACATAAGGAAAAGTGTAGGCAAGGGGAGAGAAGATATAATTCCAACTTAAAGATTAAGAGATCATCTTCCATGATCAAAACCGTTCAAGAAGATTTCCGCAACGATGAATCGAGGTATTCTGCAAATCCTTCTTTTGTTATATTATGTGATTAGTCTAGATGTTAAAGATCTTAGGGTTCATGTAAAATCATGTTTACATGTGATATCAGAGCTAATGATTATAAACATCTAGCTAATCCAGAAAGTATAATAGATTTATGATTTAAAGAATTAATGTAGATCTATACTTAAGTAATGGATATTAGATCTTAAATAATGTTTATGTTTGCCAGTATAAACTGATGAGAGTTTTCGGAAATCTTGAATCATACATTATATGTATGCATTCTATTTCGATCTCTGAAATGAGAATTAATCACATTTTTATACATAAATCGTATAGAAATTAAATTAAGTAATTTGTGCATGATTTTTATAAAACAATATTAAAGGCTATCCTACAGAATTTATCATTGGATTTCATCTTCTGTCGAACATTGATAACCAATTTTTTCTTTCGTAGGAGACAAAAAAAAAACCTGGTTTGATATTCTACATATAAAACCGGTTTTAATTTTTCGGCCAACCAGACCAAAAACCAATTTAAGATAGGGTACAAGGACGATTCGCACAGTGGGTGGGTCCGCTTTGATCACATATTGGTAGTTTTACATAGAGATGAGTCTAGTGACTGAAATTTTAATTTTCTTCATTGAGATTAAAAACTCTCTTTACTGTTACTTAACATCATATACCATTGATGCTACAAGCAATGGATATTATTCTTGCTAAATTCCACAAAGCTTACCACTACACTGTCCCAAAGCATATTGTTAACTGATAGATTTTAGTAATCTCAAAGTGTAAGACACATAAGATGAATGAATAAACTTCAGATTGCTTTGAATGATTTATCTGATTTACAATCTCATGACAATTGCAAATACAAATTACAAGTTCTCATAACGAACTTGAGCTCAGAATCATAGCGTCTTGAACTTTCAAACATACAAAGCATGAAAACTGAAAATATCTTCTTCTTATTATTGATAAGCTCAACGGTTTCTTGTGATTGCGCTTGAGACCTGATCAAATCTCTGAACAATGAACGTTTTCTTTATTGCTGGTATCGTTTCATTATTATGTACAATTTTTCACTGGCTGACAGTGGCGGAGCTAGACACTTTGTATTGGGATAAAAAAAAAATTGTAGGGATAAATTTTCATCTTTAATGGGGTCAATATAATTTTTCTTAAGTAAAAACAAATATTTTGCAATTTTTCTTAAGCAAATTTTTATAAAAAGATAGTGGGGTCAGCTGACCCCACTTGTTACACATTGCCTCCACCCCTTCTGGTTGGTCATGTTGATACTTTTCGTAGGACAATATCAAGACTTGGTCATTCCGGTGACAAATTTTCAGAACGAAGACAAGGGTTTCATGGTTTTAGCTGGTGATGTCTTTGATTTTCCTGTTAGGAAAGATATCATTCACCACGTTGTCAGATGGCAGCTTGCCAAATGCCAGCATGTATTACTCTAATTGATTATAAGTAAACAATCAACAAGTTTTGACGCATTTTTGGTGGATGTTCAGGGAACTCACTCGACCAAAACAATAATTGAGGTTAGCGGAACTGGTAGAAAGCCATGGAACCAGAAGGGTACAGGTCGATCTAGACATGGTACATTGCGTGGCCCTCAGGTAAACACCACTTTTGGACATTAAAGCTTTCTTGCCATTAAACTGTTTTTATTTGATGAAGTTTATTGAAACCCGCTAGTTCCGAGGTGGTTGTGTGATGCATGGGCCCAGACCAAGAAGCCAAGCGATAAAGATGAACAAGCAGGTTCGAAGACTTGGTCTGAAGATAGCACTCACAGCTAGAGCTGCAGAAGGAAAGTCAGCTTCCTTCTTTTCTCCATAAGTTCCCTTGCTTTTACTAATCTGCTTTGTATCCACTGATTTTTTTGTGAAAACTATACAGCTCCTCGCGTTTGATGATTTGGCATTGCCAATGCACAAAACAAAGAACACTGTGAACTATTACAATTAAATGGAGAACACGAAGAAAGTGCTCGTTGTAGAAGGTGGTCCTATCGATGAGAAGCTGAAGCTAGCCACCCAGAATCTTCACTATGTCAACATACTTCCATCAATAGTAAGTCACATACTCGACCCTGTGTCAAACTTTGCGGTTACTTGATAAACCGGTTAGTGAATCTTGAATCTTGTTTATGTAGGGGCTTTAGGCAAGATGAAAGCGCAGGACCAGAAGTTAGCGATCCCGCCCTGCAACCGATAGAGACTTGACAGTCCAACTGTGTAGCTTCGTCTTGATGGATTGCAGCAGAGGGGTGCAATGAAGCATCGGCAGTTTCTTAGTGCAGAGGGGGACACCCAGGTATCTAACAGAAAGCACACCTTTGGATAAACCAGTTTCTGCCTTTAGTTGGGTCAGCTCGTGAGGTTTCAGTCCAGCTGCAAATAGAGAAGTTCTTTCCACACTTACAGCCAAACAAGAGCGAGCTTCGAAATCCCTGAGGACCTCCAGGATATTGTTAACTGAGCGAGAGGATCCATCTGAAATAATGAGTAAGTCATTTGCAAAAGAGAGATGAGTTAATTCTGTTCTTTTGCATTTGGAGTGATAGTTGAATTTTCCCTATTTTGCAGCCTTGTTGAGCGAATGCGATAGAAAATTCATGGAGAGGACAAACAGATAAGGAGAGAGAGGATCTCTCTATCTTAGTCCCCTAGAGCCCTTGAAGTAACCAAATGAAGATCTGTTGAAGCCAAGAGAGAAAAAAGTTGAGAAGAAGCAGGCCTCAATCCACCTAAAAAGTACTTTAGGAACACCAATACTCCTCAGACACTAGAAAATAAATTTCCAGCGGATAGTATCAAAAGCTTTAGCGATATCCACCTTGATGGTAATCCTTTTTGGCCCTCCTTCTTTATGATAACCTTGTACAAAGCCAGCAGAGTGTTTTCTATAAGTAGGCGGCCTTGCACAAAAACGGTCTGGTTGGGGAGGATAACCTCAGGAAGAAAGAACTTCAGCCGCTTCACAAGTATTTTAGAGATAGCCTTGTAAGTGGTGTTACAGCAGCTGATTGGCATGTAGTCAGTGATGGAGGAAGCACCCGGCCGCTTGGGGACAAGAATAAGAATAGTCGCATTTGTGGAAGTAGGTAGGAACCCTGTTTCAAAAAAATTGAGGATGGCACGAGTAGTCTCATCACCTACCAAAGACCAAGCTGATTTGAAAAAAATAGATGTAAAGCCATCTGGACCTGGAGATTTATTAGGATTCAGCTTTAGTAGAGTCTTGGATATCTCAGCTGCATCAGGCATCAAAGATAAGGCTAGGCGCCGAGCAGGAGAACACCTGAAGGACAGCAGATCAAGGAACCACTGAAAAGAGGAGAAGGGAGGGGGAAGGGACGCAGGCGCGAGTATGCTTTGGAAATAAGCCAGAGCTATGTTGCAGAGCTCAAGAGTCAGTGACGAGAAGACCACAAGGAAGCTGGAGAGAGCGAATGGAGTTGTAAGAGTTACTAGAGGACGAGACTCTCATAAAGAAGAGAGTATTTTTGATCCCCCCGGCGCAGCCAATTGATACGTGATTTCTGTTTGAAGAAAGCCTCCTCCACACCTCGAAGAAAAGTCCAGTGAGTTAAAAGATCCTTCTCTGCCTGAAAATTTTCTTCACTAGGCTGATTTAAACATTGTAATTGCACATCTTTTAACAAACAGTTAGTAGTAATCACTCTCTTTTGAATGTCTGAAAAATTTTCTCTCGTAAGTGTTTTAAGTGCTCTCTTTAATCCTTTGATTTGGAAACCCAGGGTTGAAAGGTCAGTCGCAATGCTTCCACTCTGAATCCAGGCGTCCTCAACCACTTGCAAGAAGGAAGGGTGGTTTGGGAGGAAGTTCTAAAACTTAAATGGTTTGGTGCCAGCTTGGGGTAGGGGACATGCAAGGTCGATCAAGCAGGAAGAATGGTCAGAAAATTTATGGGCAAGGAAGGAAGCAACACTGTTGGGAAAAGATTCAAGCCAAGAGTCATTATTCAGCGCGCGATCAAGTTTTTTGGTAAGAGGCGCAAAGGGGCTCTTGTTTGTCCAAGTGTGGTAACACCTTTGAAATCAAAGATCAGATACTCCTAACAAAGAGATATTATCGCGAAGTTCTAGCATATCTGGAGTAAGATGATCCACCGTAGGCGAGGAGTGCTCTTGATAATGAATTATTTGGTTCAGGTCACCTCCGATCAGCCAGTTCTTATTTTCCAGGAATAGAGTCGTTTGGACCTCAAGGAGTTCCTCCCAAAGAGCTTTCCTCTCTTCTCTCAGGTTCGAGGCATAGACATCAGTGAAAGTGAAGTTGTTGTTTCCTGGAAGAGAGATGTTACAACTCATCAATTATCTAGATTGCTGCATCACTTCAACTGTTGCTGAAAACTTCCAGATGATAACAATTCTCCCATCAAAATCAGTATCATGATTTGAGACAAAGCTCCAACTATGGCAGAGACGGGATAAAATAGTGGGGAGATTGGGTAATTTAATGTGAATTTCCAAAAGAGTACCCATAAGGGGTTTATAGGTAGATAGCCATTGGATAAAAGGTCTATGCTTGTCCTACTCATTAATACCGTGGACATCCCAAAAAATATATTTGTACACATGACTAGGCTTGGGGTTGAGTCTCCTCAGAAGGAACAGGCTCGAGATTAGACTCAAAAGAAAGTTTTGGGGTAGATTGGGGATGTAAGAGGGGAGTTTGGATAGAAGTATTATCAGGACAAGGAGATGAGAAAGAAGTAAGCGGGAGAAAAGGGTTTGCAGAAAGGCCAGCAAAGAAGGGTTTAACATGAGGGGTGGAAGAGACAGTAATTGGTCTATCTTTAAAGACTGCTGGAAGTGCTAAGACATGGTCAGTAACCGCACCAAAAACCAAACCAGAGCAGTCGGGAGCAGATTCAATCGACTGAGGAGTTTTGTCTATATCCATAGAAGCAGGAGTAGGGGTAAGGTCAGTGGAAGGGGAAGAGGCAACAGGGGGCAGTGGTAGCAGGGGCAGGGGGAAGTAGATTGAGGGTGGGAGAGGTATTTTCAGTGGGGGATGACTTCTTGCGGTTGGCAAGGGTCCAGTCTTAAGGTCCCTTTCGACAGTTGTTCATAAGGTCACCAGTAGCGTGGCAGGAGAAGCAAAATTTACTAGATGGGGTGGGATTTTTTGGGCTGTGGGAAAAGGAAAATGATCGGGTAGTAGATTGTTTGGGAAGAGGGTTTTGTTCAGGGGTTGGGGCAGTAGGCGGGGGAAAGTGGGGACGGTGGCGCTGAATATGACCGACCTCCTTGCAATGAGCACACGAAGGAGAGATCCACAGATACTCAACATCAACAATAACAAAAGATCCATTCAATCTACTGAATTCAACTTTAGAAGGAAGAGGAATAGTAGTGTCTATCTCGACTTTCACATGAGCGACGCTGATACTAGAAAGGTTCAGAGTCCAGTCATCAGTCTCTTTAAGGTCTCCTATCTGGCCTGCGATGTGGCTTAACCCAGCATCATAGATGAGATCAAATGGAACTCCCTTTAGATGAACCCACAACTGGATTTTTTGAAGAGAGGGCGTGAACTCTTCTGAATGATCTGATCGCTGGTATACATAGAACATTGAGATATTTACATACCAGTATCTTTTCTGCAGTACTTTCTCACAGACAAAGTCATTAGGAAGCTTTACCAATACTGAGTTTGACTGCGGGAGCATGTGTATTTTGAGGTGTCTTCCTTTGCCCCAAAGATAGTTGACCACATTCTGAATGAGGCTATAAATAGGGATTCTTCTAAAGAACCGACAGACAAGGAAGTCCTTACGAAGCTCTGTTCTTTTTTGGTAGATTTCATCAGGGATAATGACACGGAAATCCCTTCAGAAGATAAATTTTGAGGTGAAAGACGACATAGAAATCTGTTAATAGTCGCTTTGGTTTTAGAAGCATAGAGACTTGGGGAGGCGGGTGAGAAGACGGCGGAGGAGAGAGTACAAGTTTAATGATAGTTGGTTCGGCGACGAGGACGGATAAGGGAAGATCTCCGGACCAGTGAGAGAAATCGGAGTAGAGGAGATAGTAGATGCGGAAGACGGAATTACTGTAGTAGAAACAGATCTAGGGTTTGAAAAGTTGGAGGGAGAGAGGAGTAGGCTGCCAAGAGTTAGCAGTAGTAGTGGTATCAGTATTACAGGAAGGGGGAGTACCTGTCATTGTCACAACCTGCAAGGTTTAGCTTGTTGACAATTATGTGGCCATAAATCTATATGGACACAGACTGACATAAACGTTGTAAGTTCTATCTGCAAGTTATTGGTTGGCAATTTTGTCAAAATCATAAGTTGAATAAACAAAATTATAAAAAGTGGAGAGAACAACAGTGAGCCGGTCAAAGTTAAAACCATAGTCGTAGAGTGGGTGCTTTACGTGTCTATGTTACGTCCTTTTATATTAATCAATTTTAAAATCACTTGGGATTCATTTAGTTTTTAAGTTTAAACCATACGTTGCAGCGAAATCACCTCATACGATACGACGAGCGAATAGAATCAAGTCTTCATTTGCGGCGTCAAAGTTGTTTGGTCTTTCACGTCCGGTCCACAGATTTATCATATTTGTATGCATAGATATTGCATGCACAAACAAATATACGAGGGCCCGTGTATATGTATGCACCTAAAATACTATTGGATCAAAACATTAAGGAATGGATATTATATAATTAAAGGATATAAATAATAAAATATGTGGATCTCATCTACCAAACTGTATACATACGAAAAGTATTTTCACGGGAGTCTACGTGAATAAGTTTGGTTGTCGCAATTACTACTCTAACTCCCACGGAAAGGGAAGAACGCTAGACTACTCCATATGTATTGAATGAATTTGTTTTCTTAAGAAAATGTATTGAATGAATTTTATATGGCGCATTTAAATTCAAAGACAATAGGGCAAGGTTCGAACCCCACATTATCTATCTTTGAATGTGTTATGGGACCATCAACAATTTCGAGAACAATATCATTCGTCTAACATTTTGTTATGAAATCGCAAGTGAACAACAATGAATTCATAAACCCTTACAAACTAGCGTAAACGACATTGAGGTCGACGTACCCTTTTATCTTGTTAATTTTGCGAAAATATACTACAATACAAAAGACCTACAGATATACCTCAAAACCTGATACAACTAAGAATTGGAAATGAGTAAAACAAATGCTCCGATTCATATATAGCATTTCTCATGTTAGGCTTGAGAAAGACTTCATTACGGGCAAATCTTTCTAGACAATTTTTACTCGCTTTTTCGATTAAAACTATAGTACGTCAAAGTAATTCCAACTAATAAAAACGCTACCAACCAGTCATTAATAATAAAGAAAAGTAACAAGAGCAACCATAACAAGAAGAAGAAGAAGAACATAAGATAGGAAGGTATTTGAGATGGTTGAGAGAAACAGCACAAACACAACTGTTTTATTTATCAAGTTGAAGACTTTTGTTTGTATTATTTATGAATCTCTCTGTATCTTGTTCACAGCTACAAGATGTGGTCCAGTCTGGACCCACTTTTGTAAATTTAAAATTAAAGCATCTAGATTTTGTGAGCTGCTCGCAATATATGACTTCTTCTTTGTTTTTGTTAAAATAAAATAAAAGTGATCACACAAACGGGAATATTTTCACTTTATAACTATTTTGTGTGAGATGTCTTAGATGGGTGGGTGGTATGGTTCAACACTAGCCTGCTCCTTATTATATTCGGTGTCAATTTCTTTATATCTATTTCTTTTTGGGTGGCTATTTGTGTAGTATTCTATTTTTCACATCTACAGACTTGTCTTCACTCTCGACTTGCGTCCTTGAGTAATTACAAGTCTCTAATTTAGTTGGTCAATCATAACTTTGGTCATTGTTCTTACAACTGAGAGGATTTTTCTTAATTATATTAGATTCGATGCAAGAGCATAACGTCCTTGTAAAGGCATTAAAATAATTGTAAGAACTAAATTCAACCAGATGTGATCTGATTTTTTCTGATTTTTTTTAAAAAGATTCTTGCTATATTACTTTGGTACCCAAGTAAGATTTTTATCTTTGTATTAATTCTTGTATCAACACCATTTGCTTATTGCTTAAATCTATATACAGTTTTGCAATTAAAAACGAGGTAACATTTGTTAGATTAATTAATCAATTTAACATTGTAACAATGTGATCTAAAGTTAAATGTTATTAAACTGATATATATATACATATTATTGAACTGATATATGCATCTTACTTATTCATACGAAAATTATTGTAGTCGAAAACTTAATATAATGGAAAAAGATATATTCAAAAAAAAAAAACATACGACGAACAGAAGCGTTTAAAATGTGATTCATTCATATCTTGCAGTTTTTTTTTCTAAGAAAAATAATTTGATGAACAAGTTCCCCTATTATCTACATCTTGAACATCAAACGTATAGAAAACTATAATGATTGGATAATTATAGGAATAAACCAGAAGTCTTTTCAACAAATTATGAAGAGCAACTCTCATATAAGCGTTTGCACTTGTTGAGAATTCGTCTCGTTTAAATGACTGTACGTTGTTCTCTTGGTTTTCATCACGAGGGATATGCAAGAACCATGTTTCTTGGGAGACAAGGCGAGTCCTTCCAAACTCTAGCGTGCAACTTAAGCAACTCCTTCGCCTTCTCTTTCGTCTTGCTTCCACAGTTAACCTGAAGCACAAGACACAGCTTCGCTACGACCCCTAACTGTAACATCTCGTGCAGCAAACTCGGCGTCGCGCAGAACCTTCCCACCGATAACAAAACCCTAACAGCTCTATCGCTTGCCGTCTGCGAAACCCTAAGTATCTTCTTGCACACCACTGCTATAGCTGCTCCGTGGTTCAAGAACTCAGCTCGTCCCTCCGCACACTGACACAACAGATCAAGAACCACCATCGCCATCTCTGGACCTCTCCTATCTGATGAGAAGCTCTCGTCCATGAGAAGCTCAATCATCACAGAGATCGCTCCAGCTTCCACGGCCTTGTGTCTGTTCCTTCCCCATGGACAAATGTTCACCAATATATGCAAAGCAGCTTTTGTCGCCTTGTCTGAGATCCTGTCGTCCAAGATCTGGACGACCTCAGTGAAAACCAATGGCTTCAAATTCATAATATGCATTGAATCCGCTACTTCAAGAATGTTCTTGAGAAGCAAAGTTGCGTAGGCTCTAGATTCATACATCCCTCGCTGGATGATATTTACCAACGAGTTTACAATATCTCTACCTTTCTTGTTGTTGTTTAAGAGGTTCTTGAGAACAGTCTCTGAAGTCTCAAGATGGTAGAGTAAGCTGAGGGCTTCGTCGGTCAAACTCATCGAAGAGTCAAACACGTTCTCTGAGTCGTTTTGCTTACAATGGTGGCCAAGAACTCCGGTACTCCCGCTGCCTCCAAACACCGCTTGTTGCTCTTGTTCTCCGCCACAATCTGACGAAGTCGTTTGAGACATTTGACCTTGTTTTGATGAGAAGAGGCTGAATCTTTAATGAGCTTTTCGATCTCAGATTTACAGATGGGAGGTCTCGGGGTCGGGAACCTCTCTACTCCGTAGGATGCGTTCAAAGTGCACCAAGATTGAATGAGACGGCGAAGAGTGTGGTTTGGGGTGAGATCTGCGTCGGTTATGTCTTGTTTGGTGACCGGACACGAGTTCTTCTTGCCCGAAAAGAGCCATTTCTCGATGCTGTCTCTATCGTAGGTTATTCCTGTAGAGACTATCACAGGATCTTTCATGATCTCTAGAGAGATGGGGCAAAGAAAGAACGGAGGAATCTCGATCTCTTCATCCATGGAAATAGTAATGAAGAGGTTGTGAATTTGACGAGAGCCCAGATGAGTTATATTGAACAAAGAATCTGAGGAAACAAGACAAAAACTATAGTATATTTTTCTTGCTACAAGTTGTAGTAGTTGGGTCTTGGGAAGATGTGAATTGGTTTGAATAATAAGAGAGAGAGAGGGGGGAGCTGGGGGCTTTAAATATAAATGAAATAGTTGAAATGCACAATTATTAAAAAGTCAAAACACGGAAAATACATATACTCTTAGTTTGTAAAGCTGTCCCTATATATGCCAAAACAAGAAAAAACCTGCCCCCTATGTAAGTTTATTAGTATTATTATTTTGTTGTGGAACGGACGAGGAACATAGATTTGACTTTCTTTTACGTTTGAGTTGGGTGGTGTACGAAAATAATAGTTTTAATAAACACGTGAGACGTATGAGAGGTTTGACTTTTCAAAGGGAAGTTGTAGCCAGACGGATAAGACAATGAAGTAAAGAGATTCATTGGGTGTGGCGGTGGTGAAGAGAACAGTGTCTGTTTTGTGTCTAGGATTTTCTTTTACTCACATGCCATAATTGTTTGTTCTCCCTATCTTTTTAGCTTTACACATTTTTGGCCATCCCATTTGACTTTTGATTCTTTCTTTTTTGTTTGTGGCCTCGTAGCAAAGAAATACTAACGGTACACATTTGTGAGTACCTTCTCGTTTTTAGTATATAAAGTATAGGATTTTTGGTGAAGTTTTATATTTTTGACGTTAATGTCTTTAATTTGATCCAGCTCTCCAATTTGAACTTTTTTGGTTTTAAAAATCGATATCATATTAAAAGTACTAGAAGACAATTTATTTTACGACTGATACAAATTCTTACAGTTGAGAAAACATATATATAAAAACAAATATATGAAAATGGTAGAAATTTTTCATATGTGGAATTTGTAGCTGGGTGAGATGAGGACCAACGCTCAGCCACGATTATCACAAACGCAAAAGGAAGATCTTGAAAATTTATAAAGACATTTAAGATGAAGAGCTGCTGCAACCTCCACACCCGTCACAACCTCTATTTATTCATTCTCCTATCATGTTCCATTGCATCTTTTGGAACTTTTTGTGTAGATTTTATTATTTCTTCTCGAGTTATTTGTGAAGGATCATCCATCTCAAACTCTGAACACTATATCTAAAATGGTATAATTTTTACCAAAGCCAATCAACTGCATTAATAAAAGAAAAGGAGTAGAAAATGTTACCATGAGGAGAAACAAACACTGGAGTATTTTTGTTATTTAACCTAGTAGTAGAGTTGAATTCTCTTATACTAGTCATAGGGGTTGCTGGTTCTGCCATTATACATGTAGATGCTGAAGTGAGTGTAGACTGCGTAGTTACAGAAGGTGAAACAACAACAACAGTGATTGGCATGGCATACTACTTTATTGGAAGCATCATAAGAAGTAAAATCTAAGGGAAATCTAAGGGATATCCACTGGAGTTGGCAGTTAGTTATGGGTAACAACAGTGATTGGCGTGCCATAGGCTATTCTAACGTCGTTTACCATTTCCATGGTTGCAGTTATAACTTATGGGTGACCTTTACTTCTAATTCAGAAAATGTTGGTTTCTTATGATTGTTTCTTCGTTAGTTACCGACGTGACCTAATTAAGTGCCATTAAAAGTCCTTTGGACCCATCTAAACTTATAACTCAAAGATAGTTATGTTCAACTTTTTCTATGATCTTCTTCAAAATTTGAGTATTGACATCTCACCAAATCGCTTTTTCGTGATTTCATACTTACTTTGACAATTCTGTGACGTGGATCATGATATATTTGTAAACGGCTGTCTATTTAGGTGTCAAGGTCTAATACTATGGACAATGTTTGATTTTTATGAGAACAACCACTATATTAGATATGCAAGACTTAACAAAATAATATGGGCGTATCATGAAAAGTCCTGTTGTATAATTGAGTTTCTGACAGGAACTTTACACATGCTTTAGGAAACTTAAGTGTATGATCAAATGATAAAATCAGTTATAACACATTAGTGGATTATGAGACAATTCGTATTGGGATGAAGTTGTATAAAGCAACAATCGGCTAAGTAGAAGATCAATCAAATATACATATAGGGGACAAAATGTATCATTTTACGGCTGGATTCAAATAAACAGCATGGAACTTCAACAGCTTATGCCACACCTCACGCAAAATAACACGGTTTAATATATATTAACAATATAGCATGAAAAAAAACAATATCGTATGAATGATTGTTCAGAAAAAAAAAATGTAGCATGAATGTGTATGCGTGTATGGAACTGTTTTAAAATAACAAAGTATAACACTATATATTCTTTTCTTTTTTTTTGAAAATAGGTTTAATATATATTCATGCAAACTAATTCACTGATTTATTTGACAACACTCTTTAAGAAACTTTAATCAATAATATAATCTTACTTTACGACTAACAAGTGTAATTGCTAGATACAATGCATCTGCAGATCTTGTAGCAATTTTAAATATATAGTTGTAGAATTCCTTTTCTTCTTTTACATTATAAAGTTTTTTGAGATTTTTATGAAACGTCTCCTAGTATTTCATTTCATACCGTGTATGTATTTGAATTTTGAAATCTGCATTACATCATAACATGTAAACACTAAATCTATATGGTAAAATTGAAACAATGGTTGGATATGCAACATCGTGTGTGGGGGGGGAATGGGTCCGTTATGATCTGCAAATAAGCACGATGAGGCCCATGACTGGTCTGGTTTTATCGGTACTGTAAGCAGGAGGAAAGGCTTAAAATTCAAATTGATCTCAATATTTTTTTAAGTTGTTGTCTGATGTTGTAGAAGTCACTAAATTGGGCCTCAACAAAGCGGTGATGCTGGAAAATTTCTCGAAAGGAGTAATGTTTGTGATCACTCAATAGCTAAACATTGTCGTGTGTTTGTTTTTATTAACGGGTCATTCCAGATATTTTTTGTACTGTAATTTTGATTCATCAGACATTATAAATTGGGCTCAAATGCTCAATCGTTGAAACCCATTTCTTATGCTTCATGTGCTTCACGTTTCTAGATATACAAAGTTCGCGAATACGAGATTTTGATACTTGAGCATGGGATGAACTTGTTGCTCTCATTTTAATGCATGGTTGTTAAAAAAAATCGCTAGGCGGTAACTAGGCGTTTTATAGAGGATTAGCGATTAGTGGATACCTAGACGAGACCTATATGTTAACAAATTATTGATTTATTATATATATATTACATTCATATGAGATATTTTAGTTTTTGATTTAATTATAAAATTATTATGGTGAATTATTAATGTTAGATATACAAAACAAAAAAAATAAAACAAATTTGTAGATTTATACTAACATTATTGCTTAATTTAATATATTTAAACTTATTTAGATCGATTCAAACCAATTTTAACCGATTTAGAATAGTTTAAACCGATTTGAATTGTATAAATCAGATTTTAAGAAAATCGTTTCGGATGGAACCGAGATACCGTCTAGGCGGGCGCCTAGATTCCGCCTGAACCAATTTTTAGAACCTTGATTCATAGTGTGGATGAGTTGGAAGAGCAGAAATATTTTTTAAAATTTTCCAAAAATATTTGAAATAATTCTTTTTTTTACATATGTTAAAATAACAATTTTAGAACACATTTTATAAATTTTTATCATCTTAATTAATAATTCTCATCTCTTTTTTTGGAAATCTTTTTTGAACACTGATAATTCTCTTCTTATATCTGATGTTTAAAATCAAATATAAGAAGTGAATTCCTAAAATCTGATGTTTAAAAAATTGATGTTTATAATCTAAACTAAGTTTCAACAATTTTTAAAATATCTTTTTAAGCTATTGAAAATTATTTTTAATTAGAAAAATAGAAATATTAGTGATAAATTATTTTAAATTAGAAAAAATAGTGAAACTTAACATATTAATATTTATAATTAATGAACTAATTACAGTATAAATTATGAATCTGATTTTTTATTAATTGAAGTATAATTTTGTATAAGTTCATTTTAATGTCTCCAACACATATCCACTTCTACAAAAATAAAGTTTTCAAGTTCCAACTCTGCATACATATACGTTATTCTGATTGATGAATTCATACAGTTTTCTCGTCCTTTTGGGTAAAGCATGCAGCTTAGATCTATTATGTGATCTTCTGACTGTTAAAGAAAGAGATATATTATGTAATCATCATAGCATATTGGATAACTCAGACCACTATCTTATTATTACAGTGAATAAAAAGTAAATATATATGTTGGTGGTATACACCCAAAAGCAAGCTATTACACGTAACTAATCCCATATACATATAATTCTATCCATCCCCCAATAAAAACGAAACGAAAAACAAATTACAAAAATCGATATACAACCGTCGGCCATATAACCAAAGACTAAATTTTAATTTTATTCTTTGTTTTGGTTCAATGGTATACGAAACCTATATACTAATTTGAATATTAATGTATAAATAACCGTTGTTGGTTGCTCATGGGTTTAAGCAACGAAGTCAGGCAATAACTGAGCCACATATCTCTTCTGATTCTGTATGTTCATCCCATTGTAAGCAGCGGCAGCTGCGGCTGATGAATGCACGGCCGCGGCCGAGCCTCCACCACCGTTTAAGGCAACGGCTCCATATTCATCTGTTTCTCCTATTTTCACCCTTCTCCCAATTGGAATCCCATGGTGGGTCTGCATGAAACCCTGATGATGCGTGGTCGACAAGCTATCACAGTGAGGTAACCCTAGCGTGAGTGACACACCATTGTTGTTCCCTGAGTATCTTTGCGCTAAGAGCTCCTGGTCCGAGACAGCTACATCGAACCTTGACATCTCATCCATTTGGTATTGTCCGAAGTTCCCCATGAAAGGGTATCCACCGTCTGATCTTAGCCCTTGCCTTTCTTCTAGAATTTTCATTGTGAGCTTCTCGTTCGAGTTGAAATCCGCATTTATAGGCTGCATCATAGTCTCTTCGTTTGTTCTTAGCCTCTTGGGACTTCCTTGCATTCCGGTGACGCCTTCTAGGTCACCATTGTGATTAGGATTCAGATGGTAATTGTCGGTGCCTCCTCCTCCTCCCATGGGGCTCTTCTCTTGGTTACTTGTTGATTTAGAAGCAGAATCTTCGTTATTTTGATCCATATTAGGTGTCTTCTCCATGGACCCCATGTTCTTTCCCTGCTCCTTCATCTCCTCCGTGTACATCTCTTCCACCATTGGCTTCCATAGCCGAACTCTAGCATTTATAAACCAGTTCGAGACCTAATAAAAAAAAGAAAAAAAATTAATTCGCATATAAAAATACGTTTCCCTAATTAGCACACTAACACAAAATCACTTGAAGTGTACATACCTGGCTCCTAGTGAGTCCTGTTTGCTTGGCTAGCATGTGCTTGTCCGAATCTTTAGGGTATCTATAACGTAAACAAATACAAGACTTAGTTTGTGTATAAGTGAAAAGTAATGGAAGTGTGTTTAGATGTTGCGAGGGTTACGTACGGGTGAAGAAAGTGTTCGAAGAGCCAAGCACGGAGGACCGATACGGCTCGTTCGGGGAGACCACGCTGAGGTCTCCAAGCATTATTGGAAGGATGTTGAATCATACCAAGTTGCTGAAGAGCTCTCTGCTGTCTCAAGTGATGGTCTACGAACTTGAGCCTCGACCCTTCAAGCCTCCCAACACCAGAGACAGAATCTTCCTCCCCAAGGCTCTTGTTGGCCGCTTTTATCTGACCAGCGATCGCTTCTTTCAAGCACCGGAACTGTCTTGATATAGTCTTCAATGCGAGCGACGTGTATGACTTTGCAGAACCTATTCCTGCCGCTTGCTCGAACGACGAGATCACCATCTGCATCTGTTGGTGATACTGTCTGTATCTCTGCTCCACCTATTCCCAAGCAATAACGTCAAACGAAGGTTATATGAATTATAGGACTTAGAACAATCCATTTATCATCAACGATATAGACCGTCAAGTATATTGTTAATTTTATAGTTTCAACTTAAAACTAAAGAAAAAAATTGTTTTTAAAGTTTTAAGTCCATCAAACTTAACATTAATATATTTGATGTCTATGTGTTGTCTATAAAAACTGTTAAGTTTTTCAAGAATAGGGAAAAGAGCATTTATATTCATCGATCTATTTAGAAGTGAGGAATTTGATAAGATTGTGGATTTGAGACAAGAAAAAGAAAAAGTATAAATATAATATGAAGTGAAAATGACTGAAAATCTTAACGATATCTTTTTGAAGTCCACTTCATGTGTGATATAAGAGATCACCTAGTACATGAAGATTGTGTATAATACGTAACGTATGCATATGGAGTGTTTTTGTTGTTACCTCGTGAAGCATACTACTAAGCTTTGCTTTCTTCATCTGTATTTCCTGCCTCTCCGCCGTTCCTAGCTCCACCGTACGTTTCCCGGAAGCTTCTCCTCCGCCACCAGAACCTTCTCCTGCGCCGGTGGAGGATTCTCCGACAGCTTTATCATCAGTTCCACTAGTCCCTTTCTTCGACGAGAAGAGATGGGATTTAATGTTGATGTCGTTAGAATCAGCGTTGACTACTTCGTCTAGAAGCTCTTGCGCTGCCTTCAAGTACTTGGAGCTAACGAGATTCGCTATCCCGTTCGTTACTCCCGATCCTGTAGAGCCTGGTCCGACCCGTATATCCTCTCCTGGTCCGGACCCGAACCCAACGTGATGGAGAGTCTGGTGTTGGTTTTGATGTTGTTGTTGCTGCTGCTGAGACGAGAGAGTCAGAGACAGGCCTCGCTGCGCGCGTGGAGTCTCACACGCGGCTTGCTGGTGGGTGGGATCCACTTGGTGGCTGTTGTAGAGGCTGTACTGCACGCGCGGAGGGTAACCGTGAAGTACAGAGATGTTGTCGGCTGCTGTAATGGAAGCAGCTTCATGGCCCGAGAGTGGTATTCCGACGAACTGCTGGCTCGCGTTTTGCGGCGGCGCGTGAGAATCGAGGAAGACAAAACTGTTGTTGTTGTTTGCGTTGTTGTTGTTGTTATTACTGTTGTTGTTGTTTGAGTCGTCGTCTTGTTGAGTGTATTGAACGTAGGTCGTTGGATTCATGAGGATCAACGTCTGTAAACCACCGTCAGGTCCGGCTGAGATCTCCGGTGTGTTTCCGTGGAAGTAGGCAGCCATCTTATTAGTATATACTTGTTACTCACGAATGAAAAGGTGACGTTTCTTGATCTTCTTTCACCAAGCTGATTGATCATAGAAACAAACAAAAAGAGCAAAATCAAAAAATAATAAAAAAAGACTATAAGTTCATATAGAGATCCTTATATCTATACACTTGAAAGAAAAGAAAGAACGAATTGTGATCACATCAAGAAGAAGAAGAGACAAATTGTGGATTATGAGAAAAAGAGATCGAAGAATATGGAAAATTAAGACATAATCATGATTGAAAATAATATAATAAAATAATAGAGTTAAGGGGGAAACTGAAATTATATAAAATAGAAAAGAAAGATGAAGAACCTGGATTGATAGAGATCTGATGATGCACGTGTTTCATGATCATCTCAAGCTGCAAAAGGAAAGTTACAATAGAGAATTTGTATCAAAGAGAAAGAGGGAGAGAGACAGACTCACTCACAAACGAATATGCACTTATATACATACCTATGTTTTATGGAGATGTGTGTGTGTGTGATTGCTATGTGAGTTTGGTCTCTGTGTCAGACTGAAAGTTATCTCTGCAACTCTTTTCTCTCTCAAAGAAGAAATAAAAAATACATTTAAAAAGCTGAAAGATGAATGTATATTATATTAGAGAGAGAGGAGAGATAGAGAGAGGATAAAAGAAAAGGAGAGATAAAAGATACCCATCTTTTCCTTCACTCATTAATCTTCCCACAGTCTTTAGTACGCCACCATTTTCCCTCTCTATTTTTTTTCTTCTTTTGTGTAATGGTCGGTATATCTTATAACCAAAACGTTTTATTATGTTTCTTCTTTCATTTCATGACATTAACTAATTTCTAAGACATGAAGTCAGTATGTAAATTTAGTGTAGACTGTGTAGTATTGTCAGAAACTTGATTTCAACTCATATTGATACTGATACTCTTGTACAAGTTGTAATCACAAAACTAATCTTCTGTTGTGCTTACAACTTTATGTTGGCCACCGGCTATAATTTTATATTATGTTCAGTTTAATAAACTAAATAGACATTCCCACCATGTTGGAATTTATTTTTTGATAGCAAAAGTTAATTAATAAATTATGTGAGCTTCCTTATACTTACCAAATAAACTGGCTACTAGAAAGCTTTCATATTGTAAATTAAATATTTTACTATGTTTAGTTAACAATATTTGAATATAAAAATGCACTATGCTTAATTTTGAAACATCTGAAAGACTAGACTCTAACAAAAACCGAGTTTTCCGCAAAAACCGTAAAATTATATTTTTCAACAAAAAAAAAAATTAATTTATTATATTAAATTAAATGGATTAAAAAGTTTCCGTTAATTTTTAGTAGAACTCATTTAAGAAATGGATCTTAACAAAATTACTCATTTAGAACCCATTAAACTAAATGGATCTAAATGGGCATTTATTTTTTAAAAAATCTATTAAAAACCCGCAAACATAAATCCATTTTAACATCCCTAGAGCCATTGATTTTACATCTTCAACAGTAATAAAATAACAAAACAGGAATATATAATTTATATAATAAGTTGCACGGAATTCTTGCATAATGTATATATTTTAAAAAGCCTTCATTGTTCTTCAAAACGTTTTACCGTACACTATGTTGTAATAAACAGTCTGGATTCAGAATAATTACTATGTCTAGCACGTTCATATATAAAATCCACACGAAGACAAACATGATAAAATATGTTAAAATATTTAATTTCAAAATACGTTTTTGGACATGATTTCAAATACTTCTGTGTATGATTGTTTACTTTTAATATTCAACTTAGCGTCCTGGTCAGTAAATCATAATTTCAAAATTTCAAAAATATTAACAGCTTCATATATATATATATATATATATATATATATATATATATATATATATATATATATATAATCTTACAAGGGTTTAGAATTCGTGTACGTGCAAATGGATTAAAAACAGAGGAACTTGTATGATCTGACCTTGGCCTTTTATGTATTGACCTGGTAATGAACCCACATATCCTAACAACCAAACACCCTTATTTAGATATTTATAGACTATATAATTCTATATAGGGGAAATCATTATTATCACATCAAGACATAGTGATATGTATGTCGTGTCCAATTTAGAATCATATAATTTTTCTTTGTTTAATATTATATTTATGTTTTCTAATAAAAAGAAATCCAACACGCATCTCAATCCAAATCTTTCTTTACTGATATAACTACAATCCTGAACATAAAATATTCTTGAGATTACTATACTTGCAGACTTTTATCCTCTAGTAAGTTCAGTCTGTACACTAAAGATGGGAAATAAATCTGAACTGGTTGAAATTTTTAAAAGAATATCCCAAAATTTGTAATGTTTTTGTTACCAAGTACTAAGATGTTTCTGTTTATCAAATAAACGTATATAAAACCTATTTGTTTCACTGGTGATAATATAAAAACGCGTCAACACTGTGATATTCCAGTGACTGAATAGATCTGTTTGTAAAAGTCCTGCCGTTTGATATAATTATCAACAAAAAGAGCAATTTATAAGTTTTTCAGAAAATACCTATGTCTATTATTCAATAGTGAGAAAGATCAATGAGCAAAATTTTGTTCTTTTACGTTGGGCACTGCCTATGAGAAACGATAATCTTGTTTTTTGGGTATTTTGTAGGTGAGTAAAAGTTAAGGATAAACGTTGCTTTCTCTTTCTCTTTTACTTATAATTATTTTTAACTCCATCTCTCTTTGTTCTCTAACTGTTTTAACAAAGCTAAGAGTTTTTTTTTTTTGTTAAATTTAAGCTAAGAGTTACCCGCCAAGAACATATAAATCAGGAATATATTAATATTTTAAATATAGATAAGGGGATTAGAGAAATTGAAATACGAAAAGTGAAGTGTGTCAGAAGATCCAAACAGCACAAAAACGAGGAAACGTCTCCTTCTGCAGAAAACCTATAATATTCAATTACGCAAAATCTAAATTATTGAGAAAGAAGAAGGAGAAAGAAGAAAGAAGATGATAACGATGATGATAATGAAGTATGATGAAATAATGGTCCTACATAAATAAAATCATTTAAAACCACGTAGTGCACTTGTATTTTGTACTGAATCTATTAGTAAAGGGTCTAATTTTAAATGACAGAGAATATCGTAGTTTTGATAATCTTTTTGCTTATTTTAAGGAGTTTCTGAATTCATATGAAAATTTCAAAACAGTATTTTTCAGCTGATTTAATTCGTAACCTAAACAATAGTTTAGTGAATATTTTAAAACAGTGAATATGAACAAATTTAATTTATTACTTGTATAAATAGTTTGCACTTGTACGTAGACAAATTTAATCATCCACTTGAATTTGTTCACTGCCCACAAAACCGTATGTTATCTATGTGAATTCAGTTATTTTGAAACAGAAAATTTAATATAGTTTTTAGCTATTGGTAAATGTTAAGATTTCTAATGCTACTCTATTTCTAATTTTTTCTTAAAAATTCCTTTTATAGTAAATTTATCTAATGATACTATATATATTCCTTTAACTTAGCAAATATTTGTAATTATAATCAAATAACAATAATAATATAACCTGCACTAAAGAAGTTTAAACTCTCAATAAAAATGTAACATGCCATCGTTTAAATGGAATGACAGATAAAAAGTAATTCTTCTGCAATAGTAGACGATTTGCAGCCTATTTGCTATTCAGCATTAATTTATTAAAAGTAGCTTCGAATGGTGTAACAAGAAAAATGCAGTTCTCCCACACATGCAGTTTTCCCGTCCTAAAATTACCATTCATATTTTTCAGTTTCTAAAATACAGTTAGAGGGAAATTTACATGTAGTTCGAAAATTTTGGTCTGAGAAAAACGGAAAATCTACATGTAGATCTCCTATACATTTGGTGGTATTCATATCTTTTTTTCTTTTTTTTGGCCATAAATGATTTCATTACAAATACTAATTTTAAAATATATTTATCTGCTTTATAAATATAATGTTTTCATTATATTTTACTTACAACTTTAGCAATACAAAATTATCATTGTCTACTTTTTTTTCTTCATATATTTTTACTTTTACTTAAATTATTATATTTTTATAATGTGTGTTTTAATTATAATGTGCATTATGAAAATATATAGTAATGTAGTTTAAATATGTACATTAGTGGAAAAGAGATGTATTTCATTAAATTCTAATGTCTTTCATATTTTGATTTTAAAATTGCAGTAACATGGTTTTAGAGTAGTAACATGTATTTTGTTAAAATTGTAGTAACATGTATTTCACTAAATTCTAATGTCTATCATATTTTAATTTCATTAAAATTGTAATAACATGTTATTTATGTATTATATTGTATTGTAATATTTATTATTTAAATATATAATTTATTTTATTTTAAAAAAATTTATCATTCAAAACTACAATAACTGTTTGATCTGCATCTTTCTTGCATGATATGTATATTTTCTATATAATTTGCTTGATCTATACTTATCCACTTGATCTGCATTAACTACTTGATCTACACCGTTTAAACTATTTTGACCATTCGAAACCAAAAATACAGCTTTTGAACTGCATGCAGTTCGAAATTACGAACAAATTATTTTGATCCAGTGTGAACAGTAATTCCACCTGGTAATTGGAGTGTTTCAGATCTAAATAATACATATAACCATTTTAATTCAAAAATATTTAATAGTTGGTAAAACCAATTTTAACTAATTCTTATTATTTTATTATTGATTTATTTACTAATTCAGTTTTCACCTATGCAAGTTTAATATAATTATTTCTAGTAATATAATGTTAAATTTTTATGCAATAATATATACAAGTAGATGAACTGGATGTAGATCTCACTCGCTATACTTTGGGTGTTGTCTATTTGTTTTCTGCCAATAAATAATTTTGTTACAAATATTTAATTTTAAAATATATTTATCTATTTTTATAAATACAATAATTTTATTTTATTTACAACTTCACAAAAAAATTATCATTTTACTACTTATCCTTCTTTCTATTTTCATCATATATTTTTGTACTTACTTTTATTATACATTTATATAATGTGTATTAATTGTAAAGTGTATTATGTAAATATATAAATTGTATTCTAATATGTATATTAATGAAAGAGATATTTATTTCATTATTTAAATATTCTGTTTTACCTTTTAAAACT
This sequence comes from Brassica carinata, assembly GCA_016771965.1. Taxonomy (NCBI): domain Eukaryota; kingdom Viridiplantae; phylum Streptophyta; class Magnoliopsida; order Brassicales; family Brassicaceae; genus Brassica; species Brassica carinata. The sequence goes on from CM028692.1 coordinate 49,951,231, forward strand.
GTGATAAACTGTTTGATTTTACTTGATTTGTATTTTTTCATATGATATGTTTGATTGCATTTCTTTTGTATGATCTGTTTGATCTGCATTTATTCCATCTGATCTACATGTATGCTTTGCTTAATATTCACAACTTAAACTGTTTTTATCATTTGAAGCCTAAGTTTAAGGCTTCACAATTAGTAGAAAGTTAAGAGACCATCTATATACATCATCACAGATTCACAATCTGTAAAATTGATTAACCAAACATGTTAATGTATGTCTGACCTTTTAAGTTTCGCTCTAATGATTTTAATATGTTCGACACATAAGATTGGTAACCATATTATGTCGTATTTGAATAATTACTTTTTAGTGGCGCAATGCTGTAACTATTGACAGGAAAACGAGAAAAATGTTCCACATCTATATATATTAATAATATTCAACAACCATAGTATTGTAATTTATTGCCTAATGTCTGAGTCTTGGTGTATTTAACGTTTCCTTGAAACCCAGCATTTATAAAGTGAACAAAGTAATCCTTTCAGTTCAATATGGGAATGGTTGCACATGGTAACCTAGTTTTTTTTTTTTTTTTATAAATAGACATATCTTTCAACTCAAAAATGATTGCTCTTTCAACCCAATTTTTTTAAATAGTTTATATTATACCATATTACTATAGTACTAAAAACTCTATAGATTAATAATGTTAGAAATTTCATATTTTATTAATTTTTAGTGTTATTAATTTATATTAAAAAATCATTTTAGATTTATATATTTTAATGTAAAATTAAAAAGAATACTTGATTTTACAGTATATATTTGATTAAATTTTATAATTAAAATTTTATATTGCTCTTATTCAATTATCTAGAGTATAAAAATATGTAATGTAATTACATTTAAAATGTCACCTATATTTTAAATGTAAAATTACAAAATAACATTGGTATATTTAGAAATATTAAGATAAATTTCACTGTGGATAGAAAAACTATACAATATATATTCTTTATATTTATATATTTTATATACATTAATTATTATTTTATGTTTATATTGAAACCACATATTTACATAAAAGTTTTCAAAAATATTATTATCCTATTATTTTATCGAATTGTGTTGTACTTTACATTAATCCAACTCCAAACTAATTAAATCTATTACTTTATCATGTTTATTAATTTATCGCGTATTATATTATTGAGTTTTTACTGTATCTTCTAACTTTTATGTAGGAAATTAATATACAATTCTGAAATGGTGACATCAGTATATCTCAAACTTAATTTTACTATAGACCAACAAATAATTTTTTTTGTAACAGACCAACAAATAAATTAATCACATTTAAATAGCCAAATCTAACCATGTCACCCCTCACCATGCAATTTAAGTTTGATAAAGCTTCAACTTAAAATAGATTAACAATGACTAAATCATGATATGTCATATAGTACAGACCTATTAGATATTAGGTCTCTGCTAATTCTCAGTTCTAACTTTCGATGTTAATCCCTAACATTTTTGTATCGCTAGAACAACATTTCGCATAGCCAACCTCTTATCATGTTTGAATTGTAGTGGAAGTGAAAAGTGATACCATAATTATGGTACGGTTTTAAATGAATAGTTAAATGGTTACTAGTAAAAAAGCGATGGAGTAGTAGACTAGTAGTGGTGATGGAAGACATCATGAATTACAACTCTCTCTTTAAAAAATGTTACATGTAAACTTTAACCTTTTACACAGATTTTTTGTCAACATTTTTCTACAGTTTATTCGAAAGTATTTGCAAAATCTTACGAGAGTACTGCTTTGTGATTTTGGCACTAGCTAGTGACATACTATAAAAGACCACATAATTTTGTCATAATATAGGACTGATCATTTTGCGAATGCCACAAATTTCTTACATGCACTTTAAGATTGTGCAACAATATTGCCACGAACTTAGCAACAAATTTATATCAACCGTCCATTTGCAATATTCACATAACTACCATCACAAACTATTTTTACTACTAATGTTAACTTACAAATTAAAATGTATTTTATTATAAGCAGCTAATTTCATAAAATATACATCATTGTTTGATCAAAGATAATGTATGTAAACCAGTTATTTGTAATTTTTGTATATCAACGATTTAATTGGTTGCAAGACAAGGTAATTAATAAAATTCAAGTTCACAATAAAACCACTACGTTGTGTTGTCCATTAATTAGTAGCTATTTGTTGGTATTTCAACTATTTACTACAATAATTTTTAAGTTTTGGCTTTTACAAAAATTTTGGAGAAATAGAAAATTGTACTGCAAGTGAAAGCTCATTCACTATGAAGGAAAATACTTGTATCCTAAATTAAAAATGTACAACCTTTTGAATGAAAATGATGTTTTTATTCCAATTGCTAAGACTCTCAGCCTCCATATGCATTTTGAGCTACCAACGCACTATCATGTTCATTCACATATACCTTAATTAGCAAGTCAAGTAACACAAATTATATAACAAATCACTACATTTCAATGACTGCGTCCCAGTCTTGTTTTGCTGTGTGCGACGTTGATTTAGTATATTAGTCTGTTTATGAGATAGTAATTAGTCATTGGTTTAAACATTGATCTTCTCTAATAAATTACTCAGTTTATGTACTTTTCACTATTGGGGCGGGGTCTCAAAGGACTGCAAAACTGTAGTCACATTCAGATGTGTACGTACGATGTTAATAATACTAAAAGTAACTTTTCAAATATGAGGAAAATAATATAGGAATTGTATTGATTTATGCTAAACCGCGAGTTAAGCTTTTTTTTAATGATAAACCATAATTTCGAGTTTCTAATATAACTAGTAAAGTTGATTTGATTTTGAGTTTTAATTAGACGAGTCAGTTTAACCTAATTGATACTTTAAGCCTTTGGTTTGATGGGAGTTGTAAAACAGATAAGCTGTTATATCAATCAAGCTAATGGCCTTTTAATGACCCCTTAATAAACAATAATTGAGATTTGAGACCTTGATTTTCTATTTATTTCCTGATACAAACTTTATGTTAATATTTAAGATCAAAAACGTTAAAAATGTATTTGAGCAACTCAATTTTATGCGAATAATTGTTTCCCACGAACATTGAAGTAGCCAAAACTTGTTCATCAAATTGTAACATGGGATTGAACTTTACTTTTAAACAAAATTTGTAGGATTTTTAATAGCATTACTTTAAATTTTATGTTCGGCTTAACCCAGTAAATCTAAACTTCTAAACAAACAAGATTCACCGTTCTTCTTTTCAAACCAAAAAAAAAACCACCGTCAACTTTTATTCGGTTTCAAATTGTTATTCTATTAAATTATACTAAAACCAAAATAATGGATAATTTCGATTTTGAAAGGAGTTTTTAGTTAGATATTTAAACCGTTTCAATATAATAAAATATATGTAAGCCGTTTATCTTATTTTAATATTAATTTATTAATTTATAAATAAATTATAAAAAATTATATGAAAATTTTAGAACTGATAATTCTATATCATATATGAGATTTTTGTATGACGATTCTATTATGTCATGCGGAACGATCTTAAAAGGTTTTCTTTCTTACAATTCTGTTTATATTAAACTGAAAATTGCATATTTTTGTTCACTAATATAATAATACCTAATCGTGATATATAACATTTTTAAGATTTAGGTGTAGAGAAAAACTCATGATTTAGAAGACCACGAGGCACCTAATAATATTTGTTTAAAGCAAATCGAGATTCGTAACAAGTATAAAGACTTTTCTTGGCTCATTAAATTTTCTTCAAAGAACATTCAAAAATTGATTACACAAATGCAGCCAACCAAAAGAATCTAATAGAAACCTAAGCAGTTTACAATCTAAAAATCTCGATCACACATTTTCTTCCTTCTTATCGATCTCAAATAAAAAAAAAAAGATTGAACCAAAATATTTACAGAGACCCTAGAAATAAAAAAGAAGAGGACCCATACGTGTTGGTTCCCACGTGCCAAACGCACGAAAACCTTCCCCTCTTTTAATTAAAGAAAGAGAAGCCTGGAAGCTGTGGAGTTGACGCGTGTACAGTAACATGGACCCCAGAGGTGCTGGCTCTTTCTACTCCCTAATATTTCCAATTTTGTTTTTAATATTATTATCCTTTTAGAAAATATTTTAGGCGAAGAAGATTCGTCCTCTAGCGGGGGACCCGCAACCTAATCAAAACTCTTCCCGCTTTTTCAATCCTTTATAGGGGTCGTTTAGCTCCACAAATAGGAGGGTCCCACGTGTCCCCCTTAAGTCAAGAAAGCAGCCAATCCTATTCTTGTTTCATTTTCCACGGCTCTTTATCTCTGCTTACCTTTATACATTTATTTTCTTCATTTACTCCAGCGCGCGAGTCCATTTTATTAATGAAATTTCCCACTTTGATATCGTTTTTTCTTCATCTACATAAATATCTTCATTGTAAACACTTCCGTTTATTTTAGAAAAATTATTGCCAGATATTCTTGTATATGTAAATGGAATAGGTTTGGTCGACAAAAAAAAATGGAATGGGTTTGTTTTTGTTAACATGAACGAATTTGGACGATACCCTAATTTTTTTAAGCTAGAACCAGTCGTTACTAATAACTGGTAACCTGATGTAAAATATTTATTTCAGGGGCAACTGAAGTAGAGATACAATAGAACAAACTGCTTGTATTAAACTACTAGTTCAATATATTATTGGTCTAAATGAAATAGTGTAACAACAAAAATCCTCACTGATATCTGAAATTTATGGAAACCATATTTTACACGATTTAAAATTGGTTAAAAGAAAACTACATCGAGTTTTATAGATTATGGAATTCGTTTTTATATGGTCGAGACTTGATAGTTGAGGGTCTATTCATTTCAAGAGTCTTCTGCCCTACACCCTTCTAGTTCATAAGTTAGTTTTTTTTTTTTAACAAGTTGAAAGAGACCACTACTACTTCACACCCTATTAGTTTATTATTTTCTAAAAAAGGTGTGAATTTTAAATTTATTCAATATTTCGTGGATTTTTTTTTTAATATTTCGTGGAAATTTATGTTAATACAACTTGTGCAAGGTTAACTAGTTTATAATTTTATGAAACTATGTAGTTTTAGATGAAAACATAGTACATTACATTTAGAAAAGTTTCATTAAAATGATGACATTAATTAATCACGATTATTATTTAATAATAACATTGATTAGGCGATCGGGTTTGGTCTTTTAGTGCCAGAGATATGCATGTATCTACGACTTTTGTCTTTGTCGGCTTTGTTTTTTAGACACGTGTCAATTATTAGTACCACTCGACGTTGTCCCGCATTTTCTAAATCAATGGTCTAAGATCACCTGGACCCATTCTCCTTTATTACGCGTCTACCCCTCAATAATATACCGTTAGATGGGCTTTGATCAAAGGCGGAGACTCGTCCCGACCCACGCGCGTGTAATAATAGTTGTGAAGTTGCGTGTTAGGAGGGAAGTGGCGCGTGACGTAAGGCCTACGCAGCTTCAAAGAGGACAAGAACACAAGAGTGATTACTGTGGCATCACAAGGCTATGACAAACAAACCCAATATGTTGGCCTATCTTACGTGCGCTTCTCTCGCGTGTATTTCACGTTGAACGAATCCGAAATAAAAGTTATCTGCATTAATTATGATGAAGATAAGTTTTATGAATGCCACAAATTTCTTACATGCACTTTAAGATTGTGCAACAATATTGCCACGAACTTAGCAACAAATTTATATCAACCGTCCATTTGCAATATTCACATAACTACCATCACAAACTATTTTACTACTAATGTTAACTTACAAATTAAAATGTATTTTATTATAAGCAGCTAATTTCATAAAATATACATCATTGTTTGATCAAAGATAATGTATGTAAACCAGTTATTTGTAATTTTTGTATATCAACGATTTAATTGGTTGCAAGACAAGGTAATTAATAAAATTCAAGTTCACAATAAAACCACTACGTTGTGTTGTCCATTAATTAGTAGCTATTTGTTGGTATTTCAACTATTTACTACAATAATTTTTAAGTTTTGGCTTTTACAAAAATTTTGGAGAAATAGAAAATTGTACTGCAAGTGAAAGCTCATTCACTATGAAGGAAAATACTTGTATCCTAAATTAAAAATGTACAACCTTTTGAATGAAAATGATGTTTTTATTCCAATTGCTAAGACTCTCAGCCTCCATATGCATTTTGAGCTACCAACGCACTATCATGTTCATTCACATATACCTTAATTAGCAAGTCAAGTAACACAAATTATATAACAAATCACTACATTTCAATGACTGCGTCCCAGTCTTGTTTTGCTGTGTGCGACGTTGATTTAGTATATTAGTCTGTTTATGAGATAGTAATTAGTCATTGGTTTAAACATTGATCTTCTCTAATAAATTACTCAGTTTATGTACTTTTCACTATTGGGGGGGGTCTCAAAGGACTGCAAAACTGTAGTCACATTCAGATGTGTACGTACGATGTTAATAATACTAAAAGTAACTTTTCAAATATGAGGAAAATAATATAGGAATTGTATTGATTTATGCTAAACCGCGAGTTAAGCTTTTTTAATGATAAACCATAATTTCGAGTTTCTAATATAACTAGTAAAGTTGATTTGATTTTGAGTTTTAATTAGACGAGTCAGTTTAACCTAATTGATACTTTAAGCCTTTGGTTTGATGGGAGTTGTAAAACAGATAAGCTGTTATATCAATCAAGCTAATGGCCTTTTAATGACCCCTTAATAAACAATAATTGAGATTTGAGACCTTGATTTTCTATTTATTTCCTGATACAAACTTTATGTTAATATTTAAGATCAAAAACGTTAAAATGTATTTGAGCAACTCAATTTTATGCGAATAATTGTTTCCCACGAACATTGAAGTAGCCAAAACTTGTTCATCAAATTGTAACATGGGATTGAACTTTACTTTTTTTAAGTCGGAAAATTTCTAAAATAGCATTTTTTGAGAAATGTTTTTCTAAAATAGCTTTACTTTAAGTTCTTGTTATAGGCTTAATCCAGTAAATCTAAACTTATAAACAAACTCAAGCTAATTAAAAATATCATTATACCATAGTATTTTTTAAAACTTAATTATACCATAGTATATGTATGTTTCTCCTTTCTACTTCTTTTTAACGCCCACCGTTCTACTTTTTATCCGTTTCAAACTGTTATTATATTAATAATATTCAACAACCATAGTATTGTAATTTATTGCCTAATGTCTGAGTCTTGGTGTATTTAACGTTTCCTTGAAACCCAGCATTTATAAAGTGAACAAAGTAATCCTTTCAGTTCAATATGGGAATGGTTGCACATGGTAACCTAGTTTTTTTTTTATAAATAGACATATCTTTCAACTCAAAATGATTGCTCTTTCAACCCAATTTTTTAAATAGTTTATATTATACCATATTACTATAGTACTAAAAACTCTATAGATTAATAATGTTAGAAATTTCATATTTTATTAATTTTTAGTGTTATTAATTTATATTAAAAAATCATTTTAGATTTATATATTTTAATGTAAAATTAAAAAGAATACTTGATTTTACAGTATATATTTGATTAAATTTTATAATTAAAATTTTATATTGCTCTTATTCAATTATCTAGAGTATAAAATATGTAATGTAATTACATTTAAAATGTCACCTATATTTTAAATGTAAAATTACAAAATAACATTGGTATATTTAGAAATATTAAGATAAATTTCACTGTGGATAGAAAAACTATACAATATATATTCTTTATATTTATATATTTTAATGTAAAATTAAAAGAATACTTGATTTTACAGTATATATTTGATTAAATTTTATAATTAAAATTTTATATTGCTCTTATTCAATTATCTAGAGTATAAAAATATGTAATGTAATTACATTTAAAATGTCACCTATATTTTAAATGTAAAATTACAAAATAACATTGGTATATTTAGAAATATTAAGATAAATTTCACTGTGGATAGAAAAACTATACAATATATATTCTTTATATTTATATATTTTATATACATTAATTATTATTTTATGTTTATATTGAAACCACATATTTACATAAAAGTTTTCAAAAATATTATTATCCTATTATTTTATCGAATTGTGTTGTACTTTACATTAATCCAACTCCAAACTAATTAAATCTATTACTTTATCATGTTTATTAATTTATCGCGTATTATATTATTGAGTTTTTACTGTATCTTCTAACTTTTATGTAGGAAATTAATATACAATTCTGAAATGGTGACATCAGTATATCTCAAACTTAATTTTACTATAGACCAACAAATAATTTTTTGTAACAGACCAACAAATAAATTAATCACATTTAAATAGCCAAATCTAACCATGTCACCCCTCACCATGCAATTTAAGTTTGATAAAGCTTCAACTTAAAATAGATTAACAATGACTAAATCATGATATGTCATATAGTACAGACCTATTAGATATTAGGTCTCTGCTAATTCTCAGTTCTAACTTTCGATGTTAATCCCTAACATTTTGTATCGCTAGAACAACATTTCGCATAGCCAACCTCTTATCATGTTTGAATTGTAGTGGAAGTGAAAAGTGATACCATAATTATGGTACGGTTTTAAATGAATAGTTAAATGGTTACTAGTAAAAAAGCGATGGAGTAGTAGACTAGTAGTGGTGATGGAAGACATCATGAATTACAACTCTCTCTTTAAAAAATGTTACATGTAAACTTTAACCTTTTACACAGATTTTTGTCAACATTTTTCTACAGTTTATTCGAAAGTATTTGCAAAATCTTACGAGTACTGCTTTGTGATTTTGGCACTAGCTAGTGACATACTATAAAAGACCACATAATTTTGTCATAATATAGGACTGATCATTTTGCGAATGCCACAAATTTCTTACATGCACTTTAAGATTGTGCAACAATATTGCCACGAACTTAGCAACAAATTTATATCAACCGTCCATTTGCAATATTCACATAACTACCATCACAAACTATTTTACTACTAATGTTAACTTACAAATTAAAATGTATTTTATTATAAGCAGCTAATTTCATAAAATATACATCATTGTTTGATCAAAGATAATGTATGTAAACCAGTTATTTGTAATTTTTGTATATCAACGATTTAATTGGTTGCAAGACAAGGTAATTAATAAAATTCAAGTTCACAATAAAACCACTACGTTGTGTTGTCCATTAATTAGTAGCTATTTGTTGGTATTTCAACTATTTTACTACAATAATTTTTAAGTTTTGGCTTTTACAAAATTTTGGAGAAATAGAAAATTGTACTGCAAGTGAAAGCTCATTCACTATGAAGGAAAATACTTGTATCCTAAATTAAAATGTACAACCTTTTGAATGAAAATGATGTTTTATTCCAATTGCTAAGACTCTCAGCCTCCATATGCATTTTGAGCTACCAACGCACTATCATGTTCATTCACATATACCTTAATTAGCAAGTCAAGTAACACAAATTATATAACAAATCACTACATTTCAATGACTGCGTCCCAGTCTTGTTTTTGCTGTGTGCGACGTTGATTTAGTATATTAGTCTGTTTATGAGATAGTAATTAGTCATTGGTTTAAACATTGATCTTCTCTAATAAATTACTCAGTTTATGTACTTTTCACTATTGGGGGGGGTCTCAAAGGACTGCAAAACTGTAGTCACATTCAGATGTGTACGTACGATGTTAATAATACTAAAAGTAACTTTTCAAATATGAGGAAAATAATATAGGAATTGTATTGATTTATGCTAAACCGCGAGTTAAGCTTTTTTTTAATGATAAACCATAATTTCGAGTTTCTAATATAACTAGTAAAGTTGATTTGATTTTGAGTTTTAATTAGACGAGTCAGTTTAACCTAATTGATACTTTAAGCCTTTGGTTTGATGGGAGTTGTAAAACAGATAAGCTGTTATATCAATCAAGCTAATGGCCTTTTAATGACCCCTTAATAAACAATAATTGAGATTTGAGACCTTGATTTTCTATTTATTTCCTGATACAAACTTTATGTTAATATTTAAGATCAAAAACGTTAAAATGTATTTGAGCAACTCAATTTTATGCGAATAATTGTTTCCCACGAACATTGAAGTAGCCAAAACTTGTTCATCAAATTGTAACATGGGATTGAACTTTACTTTTAAACAAAATTTGTAGGATTTTTAATAGCATTACTTTAAATTTTATGTTCGGCTTAACCCAGTAAATCTAAACTTCTAAACAAACAAGATTCACCGTTCTTCTTTTCAAACCAAAAAAAAAACCACCGTCAACTTTTATTCGGTTTCAAATTGTTATTCTATTAAATTATACTAAAACCAAAATAATGGATAATTTCGATTTTGAAAGGAGTTTTTAGTTAGATATTTAAACCGTTTCAATATAATAAAATATATGTAAGCCGTTTATCTTATTTTAATATTAATTTATTAATTTATAAATAAATTATAAAAAATTATATGAAAATTTTAGAACTGATAATTCTATATCATATATGAGATTTTTGTATGACGATTCTATTATGTCATGCGGAACGATCTTAAAAGGTTTTCTTTCTTACAATTCTGTTTATATTAAACTGAAAATTGCATATTTTTGTTCACTAATATAATAATACCTAATCGTGATATATAACATTTTTAAGATTTAGGTGTAGAGAAAAACTCATGATTTAGAGAAGACCACGAGGCACCTAATAATATTTGTTTAAAGCAAATCGAGATTCGTAACAAGTATAAAGACTTTTCTTGGCTCATTAAATTTTCTTCAAAGAACATTCAAAAATTGATTACACAAATGCAGCCAACCAAAAGAATCTAATAGAAACCTAAGCAGTTTACAATCTAAAATCTCGATCACACATTTTCTTCCTTCTTATCGATCTCAAATAAAAAAAAAGATTGAACCAAAATATTTACAGAGACCCTAGAAATAAAAAAGAAGAGGACCCATACGTGTTGGTTCCCACGTGCCAAACGCACGAAAACCTTCCCCTCTTTTAATTAAAGAAAGAGAAGCCTGGAAGCTGTGGAGTTGACGCGTGTACAGTAACATGGACCCCAGAGGTGCTGGCTCTTTCTACTCCCTAATATTTCCAATTTTGTTTTTAATATTATTATCCTTTTAGAAAATATTTTAGGCGAAGAAGATTCGTCCTCTAGCGGGGGACCCGCAACCTAATCAAAACTCTTCCCGCTTTTTCAATCCTTTATAGGGTCGTTTAGCTCCACAAATAGGAGGGTCCCACGTGTCCCCCTTAAGTCAAGAAAGCAGCCAATCCTATTCTTGTTTCATTTTCCACGGCTCTTTATCTCTGCTTACCTTTATACATTTATTTTCTTCATTTACTCCAGCGCGCGAGTCCATTTTATTAATGAAATTTCCCACTTTGATATCGTTTTTTCTTCATCTACATAAATATCTTCATTGTAAACACTTCCGTTTATTTTAGAAAAATTATTGCCAGATATTCTTGTATATGTAAATGGAATAGGTTTGGTCGACAAAAAAAAATGGAATGGGTTTGTTTTTGTTAACATGAACGAATTTGGACGATACCCTAATTTTTTTAAGCTAGAACCAGTCGTTACTAATAACTGGTAACCTGATGTAAAATATTTATTTCAGGGGCAACTGAAGTAGAGATACAATAGAACAAACTGCTTGTATTAAACTACTAGTTCAATATATTATTGGTCTAAATGAAATAGTGTAACAACAAAATCCTCACTGATATCTGAAATTTATGGAAACCATATTTTACACGATTTAAAATTGGTTAAAAGAAAACTACATCGAGTTTTATAGATTATGGAATTCGTTTTATATGGTCGAGACTTGATAGTTGAGGGTCTATTCATTTCAAGAGTCTTCTGCCCTACACCCTTCTAGTTCATAAGTTAGTTTTTTTTTTTTAACAAGTTGAAAGAGACCACTACTACTTCACACCCTATTAGTTTATTATTTTCTAAAAAAGGTGTGAATTTTAAATTTATTCAATATTTCGTGGATTTTTTTTTTAATATTTCGTGGAAATTTATGTTAATACAACTTGTGCAAGGTTAACTAGTTTATAATTTTATGAAACTATGTAGTTTTAGATGAAAACATAGTACATTACATTTAGAAAAGTTTCATTAAAAATGATGACATTAATTAATCACGATTATTATTTAATAATAACATTGATTAGGCGATCGGGTTTGGTCTTTTAGTGCCAGAGATATGCATGTATCTACGACTTTTGTCTTTGTCGGCTTTGTTTTTAGACACGTGTCAATTATTAGTACCACTCGACGTTGTCCCGCATTTTCTAAATCAATGGTCTAAGATCACCTGGACCCATTCTCCTTTATTACGCGTCTACCCCTCAATAATATACCGTTAGATGGGCTTTGATCGAAAGGCGGAGACTCGTCCCGACCCACGCGCGTGTAATAATAGTTGTGAAGTTGCGTGTTAGGAGAGGGAAGTGGCGCGTGACGTAAGGCCTACGCAGCTTCAAAGAGGACAAGAACACAAGAGTGATTACTGTGGCATCACAAGGCTATGACAAACAAACCCAATATGTTGGCCTATCTTACGTGCGCTTCTCTCGCGTGTATTTCACGTTGAACGAATCCGAAATAAAAGTTATCTGCATTAATTATGATGAAGATAAGTTTTATAAAGACTAAAAGACTTTTCACTAAAGTGTGCCTAACACCATAATACGTGTGTATACCAAAAACATGCAAAATTAGAACAAGCCCATGACCCGACCAAAGAGCCAGTAGACTATTAAAAACATTACAGGAACAATCCAAATCCGATGTCATCAGGTAACCAATGATAATACGACAGGTCATGGTAACATGAACCACGATCAGATAATGTCGTGAAAACCCCAATCATAGAGATGGAGGAGCTTTGAGGATGTACGAGCAAGTGGCAACTTCTCTAGATTTATATTTAGCATTGAAGATTAATAATATTGGTAGGTCTATCCGCGAACCATAAATTATATATATATATATATATTGTTATTAATGAGTATAAACCAACAAGAGTGGTTGGATGATTTAGCTCCTAAAATTTTCCATTAGTTCTTACTTTGATAGGGCTTTCATATTTATAAGAGTAGTCCAATAGATTGTACATTTGCATGCTTGCAAAACGTAAAAGAGTAGTAATTCTCTGTGAGAATCATAACGTTGAAAAGCAGTACCACCTATATATATGAGTAATGAGTCTTTTCTCTATGAACTTATATGTTGTCACGAAGTGCCACGAATCATGATAATCAGTCATTATTCCGGCGGCTGTAAATGCCATTGAAGCTTTGGTTTAAAAGAAAAAGAGACATGATCACATTTTGTATAATTGTGCGGTCAAAGGGTAGGCAAAGCATGTCTTTTGATTATTGACTTCCATTTTAACGCAACTAATCCAATCGTTTTTACGAGGCCTACCCGCATCGATCGGGGTAATGTAAGAAATTAAAAGAAAAAGAACTTGCACTAGATTGTTCATTATTTGAAAGTGACCGTGAATAATGATTATTTGTAAGAGTGTTTGGAGAAAAAACAAAATTGGGCGCTCGGATATCTAACCTATTGAGAAAACCTAATATGGAAAAAAATATCAATGCTATGCGAAAGTCAAATGTAAATGTTATTTTTTTCTTAATTTTATGTTAACTTTGCAGAGGTATTGTAAGATCTGAATGATCAGAAACCAATGTATTATGCGAATTCGGTTGTCTGCCCCCATCATTTGAATGCATGTTCTAGTTGTTGAAAAATGAGGTTAATCGATAACAATAAAATATGGTATATTAATTTTTATGTATAACAATGAAGTATAAAATAATCGCGAGGTGGTAGTCTAGTGATAGGTAGACTTTGAATTGCTAAGCAATCTGGATTCGAAGATATCATATTATATTTTACATTTTGACCACTTGTATATAGATCTATCGAATACCCGAAAATAGTATATTTGCGGACTGTATTTTCTTCTAAAGATTAGTCTGAATCTTTCCATTAGTTTGAAATATCCCTGATTAATAAAAAAATCAATGGAGAACAATAAATATTTTCGAATTTAAAATGACTGCTACGGCATTCCATTTTTCGTGTAGGTATGTCCTCTTGACATATGAACATTAATGTATCACGGTCAAATAATTTCAATTCTTTGACAAATCGCAGAAGCAGAATAAGAATCCCCATTACTTGCTGTTGGCAATTTAAATTTCAACATTAAAACATGCCGTAGGAAAGAGGGTTGTATAGTACCATATCTTCACGCATTCATGTCTCTAGCCAATAACCATTCTACTCGAACTCATGGCACAAAAAATTCATAAACAGCATATATAGTTAAACCAAAACATTCGGAAATAATTATGAATGTTCTTACATATCTTATTGGTGTCTTTAATTACTATACAATTTTATATCGACATATACATATATATATATACACTGCATTGGTCAGCATCAGTAGTGTTTGTTCTAATTCTAGATATGTGTTTTGTAGTCATATAGAGTATATGATATTGAGTTATTGATAAATACATAACATGATAAAAATAAAGTTATGACCTTTCGTAAATTATAGTTGAAAATGTGCTTGCCAAAGCGTTCATACATTTTTAGGTCATAGTTCCATAGGGACAGCATTGAATTTTAAGATGCAGAAATTTGGCTGAAGGACAAGGCTACCATTGGTCCTTTAATAAATAGGTCAAGACTCAAAAAGGCTACACCACAATAATTGCCTAACTCTCACAGTTTACTGATATACTAGGCTTTTATAACTATAAAAGTGGGTTTCATATTTAGATATGAGAAACAGATAACCTGGTTTTAATTTTGTGCATATTATTACCGGCCGGTGGAGTATTTCGGGGGACTAATAATAAATATATTCTTTACATAGATTTTGGGCTGATAGACTGACAGAAGCATCATTCATGTAATAGTTCATTTTTAGCTAAGATCATGATTAATCCAAAATTCTTTGGGTGAGATTTTTAGCGGAATATAAGAAACTATTTTTTAATTTTTAACTAAAAAGGCTAAGAACCGATTCTTAAATAAATTATATGTGACCACAAGATTCTGAAGAGAAAAATACATACAAACCTATTCAAACACTAAACCAAAAAGCAAACAAAGGTATTAACATACCTACATATAAAGTTAGAGCAACCACAATAGTGAAACATTTTTTTAAGGTTCTTGCCTTTTTTTTATTAATTATTTGTGATGAGAAACAAAATGAAGAACCTTGGTGAAAAAGAGTGAATATTGGTGGGACTTTTTGGGTGTATCTTAGATTAATATATTAATTATTTTAATAACTTGTAAGAAATATTTGTTTTGTTATAGATAAAACATATAACAATTAGAAATGAAGACATTAAAAAAACAGAAAATAAAATAAATTACATAAATAAAAGACAACACACATTTTATTCAATTCATAGAAACATTTCGAAATTATATGTCATTTCGAAGATGTGCAAATTTAACCCATATATTTTCAATCAAATCTTTTTTTAACTGAATATGGGTTTGTCTATTTCGAACGCTGGTTCGACGCTCCATTGTATCGACGATTTGCGTAGGCATATTGACGGTAAATGTATCCTCCTCATCTCTTTCTTGAAATTCGAAACGGTTATAATGACTGAATGTTGATCGTTCGTTTTCGACAATCATATTATGGAGTATGATACATGCTCTCATAATATTTGCTATTTTTCTTTATCCCATAGCTTTGTGGTTTTGATAACGGCAAATCTTGCTTGGAGGACTCCAAAGCACGTTCAACATCTTCTGAACTGATTCTTGGAATTTAGCAAATAGTGAATTTTTCTCACCTTGTGGTAGTCTAATAGATTGAATGAAAGTCGCCCATTTCGGATAAATCCCATCTGTGAGATAATAAGCCATCTTGTACTCCGAGCCGTTGACAGAGAAGTTTACTTCAGGCGCTATTCCCTTAATAATGTCATCAAACACAGGCGATCGATCAAGAATATTAAGATCGTTCATAGTACCTGGAGCTCCAAAAAAGACATGCCATATCCATAGGTCATATGAAGCCACCGCCTCCAAGACAATTGTTGGTTTTCCGGTTCCTCGTGAATACATTCCTTTCCAAGCGGTTGGGCAATTCTTCCACTCCCAATGCATACAGTCGATGCTTCCAATCATTCCTGGAAATCCACGTTCTTCACCAATATGGAGTAGTCGTTCCAGGTCCTCCGGTGTGGGACGTCTCAGGTATTGATCGCCAAACAAGGTGATTATACCCTCAGCAAACATATGCAAACTTTGTCGAGCTGTTGTATCCGCAAGACGGATATATTCGTCAACTGCATCACTCGCAACACCATATGCCAATTGTCGAATTGCATCAGTACATTTTTGTAGAGGTGTTAAACTTGACCGTCCGGTTGCATCTTTTGACAGTCGAGAATACGGAATTTCGTGGAGAGCGATGCACAATCACAGCGAGCAGATTTGTTCATGCGAAGCGGACGCCGGAATAAGGTAGCGTCATATGTCCATTTCGCTAAAATAATCATTCCAAAGCTGGTTGTGACCATCTTCCCGGTGTCTCTCGTAATAAACACGTGTTTTTCGCGCTCTCGGTTCTGGAATAGGATCAGGAATTTCCTCATCATCATCCAATTCATCATCATCATCTTTATGGTAATGATAATGTGAAGAAGATGCCATTAGATTTTTTGGGTTTTTTTAAGAAAATATAAAATATAAATGAAGTGAGGAGAGGGAGATTTTTTTTTAAGATGTTGAAAAATATATAAAGTTGTGGTGAATATATAACAATGTCTTATACTTATAGGCTCATGGCAACGAGCACTCTGATTCTTGGAAACAACTTGTGGTGAAAAATAAAAAGTACAAAGTTGCATAATTATTCTCGCGAGGACATTATTCAGTGGTCACGAGACTCTGATACTTGTCACAAGTTGTGGTGAATATAATTTTTAAGACTACTTGTCACAACTTGTGAATGATTCTTGTGACTACTTGTCAAACACGAGAAGCATATGATTCTTCTGACTACTTGTCACGAGCAAACTTTAAAACATGAAACCTGATTAATTAACGAAACATGAAACATGTTCACTACAAAGATAGTTAATACCAAGACATTACAAAGAGTTCACAAAGAGTTTGTTTATTACAATATATTACATACACTTCAACATCTGTCATCACTTAAAGCTGATGATCAAACCTATGAATACTAAAATCAGCAGCATCACACCAAAGGGACGTTCAAACCCAGACATCCCACCACTTGGTCTCTTCTTTGCTAAGTCAGTCACAAGGTTCTCTAGCCTAATTAATCTCTGCTCAGTCTCATGGTTCTCTAGCCTAATTAATCTTTGCTTTCGGTGTCATGGTTCTCTAGCCTAATTAATCTCTGCTCAGTCTCATGGTTCTCTAGCCTAATTAATCTCTGCTCAGTCTCATGGTTCTCTAGCCTAATTAATCTTTGCTTTCGGTGTCATGGTTCTCTAGCCTAATTAATCTCTGCTCAGTCTCATGGTTCTCTAGCCTAATTAATCTCTGCTCAGTCTCATGGTTCTCTAGCCTAATTAATCTTTGCTTTCGGTGTCATGGTTCTCTAGCCTAATTAATCTCTGCTCAGTCTCATGGTTCTCTAGCCTAATTAATCTTTGCTTTCGGTGTCATGGTTCTCTAGCCTAATTAATCTCTGCTCAGTCTCATGGTTCTCTAGCCTAATTAATCTTTGCTTTCGGTGTCATGGTTCTCTAGCCTAATTAATCTCTGCTCAGTCTCATGGTTCTCTAGCCTAATTAATCTCTGCTCAGTCTCATGGTTCTCTAGCCTAATTAATCTCTGCTCAGTCTCATGGTTCTCTAGCCTAATTAATCTCTGCTCAGTCTCATGGTTCTCTAGCCTAATTAATCTCTGCTCAGTCTCATGGTTCTCTAGCCTAATTAATCTCTGCTCAGTCTCATGGTTCTCTAGCCTAATTAATCTTTGCTTTCGGTGTCATGGTTCTCTAGCCTAATTAATCTCTGCTCAGTCTCATGGTTCTCTAGCCTAATTAATCTCTGCTCAGTCTCATGGTTCTCTAGCCTAATTAATCTCTGCTCAGTCTCATGGTTCTCTAGCCTAATTAATCTCTGCTCAGTCTCATGGTTCTCTAGCCTAATTAATCTCTGCTCAGTCTCATGGTTCTCTAGCCTAATTAATCTCTGCTCAGTCTCATGGTTCTCTAGCCTAATTAATCTCTGCTCAGTCTCATGGTTCTCTAGCCTAATTAATCTCTGCTCAGTCTCATGGTTCTCTAGCCTAATTAATCTCTGCTCAGTCTCATGGTTCTCTAGCCTAATTAATCTCTGCTCAGTCTCATGGTTCTCTAGCCTAATTAATCTCTGCTCAGTCTCATGGTTCTCTAGCCTAATTAATCTTTGCTTTCGGTGTCATGGTTCTCTAGCCTAATTAATCTCTGCTCAGTCTCATGGTTCTCTAGCCTAATTAATCTCTGCTCAGTCTCATGGTTCTCTAGCCTAATTAATCTTTGCTTTCGGTGTCATGGTTCTCTAGCCTAATTAATCTTTGCTTTCGGTGTCATGGTTCTCTAGCCTAATTAATCTTTGCTTTCGGTGTCATGGTTCTCTAGCCTAATTAATCTTTGCTTTCGGTGTCATGGTTCTCTAGCCTAATTAATCTCTGCTCAGTCTCATGGTTCTCTAGCCTAATTAATCTCTGCTCAGTCTCATGGTTCTCTAGCCTAATTAATCTCTGCTCAGTCTCATGGTTCTCTAGCCTAATTAATCTCTGCTCAGTCTCATGGTTCTCTAGCCTAATTAATCTCTGCTCAGTCTCATGGTTCTCTAGCCTAATTAATCTCTGCTCAGTCTCATGGTTCTCTAGCCTAATTAATCTTTGCTTTCGGTGTCATGGTTCTCTAGCCTAATTAATCTCTGCTCAGTCTCATGGTTCTCTAGCCTAATTAATCTCTGCTCAGTCTCATGGTTCTCTAGCCTAATTAATCTTTGCTTTCGGTGTCATGGTTCTCTAGCCTAATTAATCTCTGCTCAGTCTCATGGTTCTCTAGCCTAATTAATCTCTGCTCAGTCTCATGGTTCTCTAGCCTAATTAATCTCTGCTCAGTCTCATGGTTCTCTAGCCTAATTAATCTCTGCTCAGTCTCATGGTTCTCTAGCCTAATTAATCTTTGCTTTCGGTGTCATGGTTCTCTAGCCTAATTAATCTCTGCTCAGTCTCATGGTTCTCTAGCCTAATTAATCTTTGCTTTCGGTGTCATGGTTCTCTAGCCTAATTAATCTCTGCTCAGTCTCATGGTTCTCTAGCCTAATTAATCTTTGCTTTCGGTGTCATGGTTCTCTAGCCTAAATAAATGCTTTAGATAGTTAAAATGAAGTACAATAACATAATTCTTGACAGCAAAGATGAATCATATATAAATACAAACAAGACATTTTAATTCAAACCAGGACATTTAAAAAAAATACCACGGATTCATTTAAATAAAAACATTACAATAACATTAAACCGCAACACTTCAACATTTTAAGCATAACATAGAAAGACAGGAATCATAGGAAGGCGCTATCGTAGGCTACAAGACAGAACATAGAAAGGCGGTACAATTCTTGACAACTTAGACTTTTCTTAGAACATCATAGCGAAGTTTATTCTTCACAACATCTTCAGCTTCGATTGGTTCTTTCTTGGCTAAGAGTGTGTCGAGAATAGTAAGCTTTGACAGCCTCTCCTTCCTTATGAGATCCTCCTTCTTCGGTTCCATCCACAGGCGTCCGGTCGAGAAAGAGACTTCTCCGAAGCATTGTTCCTTTTAGCTTTAGCGGCTTTGATGCCTTACGGGCCGGATCTCATGATCACCGCGGTGGTGCTTGAAGCTTGTGAACAACTCTCACCACCTTTTCTCTTTCCACTCCCACTAGGCTTAGAAGTGTTAAGGCTAAGCCATTTCTGCTCAAACCTTAACACACACCAAGCATGCTCTAGATTAAAGCTCCTCTTGTTGTTAGCAAAGTAGATGTCATGAGCAGCCTTGAGAACATCATGTTCACCTTCACCGAACTGATCTGCCTCTCTGCTGCGGCGTGTCACGTACGGAACTGTTGGTGTAGTCGTTGATTTTGTGCCACCTCGTTTGCGGTTCGGATGCTCTCTTGGTTCACCGGACTCTTTAGCATGTGGACTCGAACCATAATACTCTCTACTCGTTGCCGAATGTCGGATTTTTGATCACAACCAACAACAGCATCCTTACTTGTATTTAGCCCGCATACGGATGAGGACTTCATCATCAGCTGGACTCGATTTCGCTCCTTACTGGCAACCTGGTGGGGGTTCAGTGCGGTGGAGCCTCGTGTTGTTGTGAACTAAAGCGAGGGATCTCGGATGCTCCAAAGTTTAGAGTAGAAGGAGACCTTTCATAAGGAAAGGTCTGACTATTTAGGAAGGATACATATCCACCTACTTGACTATATGGATTCAATGGATCCGTTGAGTCCATAGCGATAAGAAGAAGGAGGGGATTATTTGAGAAGATGATGTATGTGGTTGCTCTTATTACAATGAACAACCATGTTTAAATAAGCAATATTACCATAAATTCCAACCATCAACTACCAGGGTCTAATCAGAACTTATTTCACTCATACCAACCAAAAGCAACCTTTAATAAAACTACTTATCAATAAAACTAAACTAGAACAACAAACATCAAACTTCGATAATATTTCAACCAAACTAAAGCAAAAAAACTCTAACTTAAATTACAAAACAGAGTACAACAACTTAAATGTCCACACCTACTAAAAACTTTACCATTCGGAAGCAACAACTTTATGTTCATCTTAAAGTACAATAAAGCTTCGACCTTTTGCAAATCAAACTAATGAAACATGGCAATTACTATCGGAAAACACATAATGAATCAGATAATCTCTAAATGACAGCAGAATGAATCAAAAAACTAAGCAGAGAACTAACTAGAAAGGTCGGTGGCGTTACACGAAGCTCGTGGGGATTCGTGTGGATAAAGCGTCCTGCGAAACACAAAAAGCTAGAAGCTTTCTTCTCCTGAAGAAGGAGAGAGACAGTTAGAACATGGGAATCAATTACGGTCTTACACACTAAAATCCCTACGGTCATAGATCGTTAGATCCGAAATAAACCCTAAATTCCCTACGATTGGTAGATCGACAATTAAACCCTAATATTTCGGAATATCGTGCAAGGGAGGTAAGAGAAGGAAGACGTACCTGATGTGGATTCGATTCGACGGCCGTCTCGATCGATTTCACGATATATCGGCAACGATTTCAACGAGGGGGACTTTTTGACCAAATCGCCATTTCGAGAAGAGAAAAGGGAGAGAAGAAGAGAATGACACGGAGACAAAACTTCGTTAGGTGTCTAGTCCTTCGCTTTGCCTCATCTCCCATGCATGTGCTAAGAAGTGCTTGAAACTTCTTCTTGGACAAACTTTTCTCGTATTTTTGGACATTATTGATTTTTTTTTTGGGCCCAAAAAAAACAAGAAACGAACCCAAGAACCGCCGATAATGGTGGTCTTAGATCGTCCATATTGTTTATCCTTCACCGAATTAGAATACAGAGTGCGGTGTTTTTAATAAAAACACATATGAAGCATGAAATTTGGTTTAATAGAGTTTGGGTCCCTCATAAAAGCCATGTATATAATATATATATATATATATATGCTATATCTTCTTTACTTCTGGGTATATGTATGTGTGTATCAATGCATGTGTGCGCATATAAAATATGAAATATTCACTTCACTATCAGAATCATTAGTTATACATTACCTCTCATGTCAATCTTTTGTTGTGTTTCATTTTGTCAAGCATAGCACTTCAAGAATAATACTTAAATTCATAAAGCTATGAAGTTTGTAAACGAACTTTTTCATATAGAAGGAGAGGACTCAACAAACAATATATATTATATAATGAGCAAGAGACAATTTATCTGATACTTTAAAACTATTAATAGATAAGGATATTTCGAAAAATATATAATGCATGTCTTGGTGTATTTCATCACTCGTATACATGTTTGAACATTTTATAGTGGACTATAGTACTCTGAAGCAGTGATTTTTCAAAATGCAGTGCCCATCCTATGCATGTAGAGTTCCGCAATGCCAAGATTCACAATTTTTACATTGTTGAAAAAAAAATTTAGTTCAAAAAAAAAAAGATTCACAATTTTTATTTCCTAAACATTACTCCTCTAACGATAAGTAGAACATACAACCACACATCCGTGCGCACACGCACACATATCTATCTTATATCTGATTCCGAGTGTAAGATTATTCTTCTTAAACTTAGGATCGGTTTCACTGCATATTCGAGTAAAATAAATATAACTACGATCCCACGAGGAAATATAGATTTTTACCGAATTTTTTGAAGAGTAAAGTGATGATCTTGCCATAACCCAAAAATGTTATATATGTGTATATATATAAGTAGTTCCAAAGTTTTAGAAAAATTATTCCAAAGTTGTGTATGAAAAAATATGTGGTAATGTTCTTTTCGATAGAAATAAAAATAATTAAAATAAACATAAAGTAACGAAACTAGAAAATGAAAACATGAATGGGAATATGGGGCCTTAGCAGTTACTTTTTTTGAAGAGCAAGTTGTAAGCATCTTTTTATATATTTATATTCTTGTTCAATTATGAGATTCCAACTTTTATATTACTACAACATAGTGTGGTATCCTACATGTCTCTATTTATTTATTTATTTTTATAATTATTATTATCGTTTCATCAAAAAAATTAATTAACTTTCGCATTATAATAAAATGCAATGTCACTTGCAATAAAAATAGACTCATCCTCTTCCCCTATCTTTTCAATTGATTAGGGATTAAGGTTCACAGAATACAACATATGTCATGAGAAAGTGAATAGCATGAACTAAATAAACTAAAAAATATAGCTATATGTGTGAAACTAAAGTTATATTCCACATTGATGGAACCTGTGATTCCAATGTTTATAAACTGTAAAAGTCATACTTCTTGTCGTCAGTTCCTGATAAAAAAAGTTTACAGTATCGTACGAACATAATTCTAATGAATTTGGCCAAAAAAGGAATTTTGCTTCGAAGTTTTTCTTGCCAGAAAAGATTTTTGCTTTTTACCTTAGACCTTGTTATTTATTTTCTTTGTTTAAACCACTATCGGGTCTCTAGTCGTATCTTATAAGTGAAATAATCAGTGTATCTGTGGACTGCACCTCCTATCCGAAAATTATGTATGTGTCTTTAGTAAATTCGGGTTTAACTCTTTTATATTAAAAAAATAATAATCAGTGTATATATATTATACATACTACAAATGCATACTACAAAGGTGCACACATGTTTTTTTCCAACCCCATGAAAATTTATATATTATTTGGATGTTATCTAACTCACATTTGATGAAAAGGAAATCAGAATTGATTAGACATTTTAGACCTACCCTATCCTCCGAAAGTATGATAGGCAATTCAAACATGAATTGTGCTGATGGCTGGCAAAAAAAAAAAAAAAAAAATTGTGCTGATGTTTTGGGCTTTATCGGGCTATTTAGAACTGTGCTTTATTAATCCGTCGCCCCTTTTTCTTAGCATATTTTAATATAAACTAGGTCAAAGGGTTTTTATTCTGGTCTAAATCATTACTTGAAGATTGAAGAAGATAAATTGTGTTGATGGGATTGGGCTTTATTTCCACAGTAGTTGAAGAAATGAGAACTTCAAGTGAATAACCACAATAAGTAGAAAATTTTTGGGGTCAAAACCATAATTATTAATGAAGTGAATGATTACATAAATGAAGAAATTACATAAATGAAGATAATTTTGCAGTTTGACACCTTGAGAGTTGAGACGTGCATAACAATTTTTAATAAGGCTTTGACATAGATTAGTTGTACAGTACTAGGTTGTATGAAACTGTACAGAAAATAGAATTCTACTATCGAGAGTAGTAGTACTCGATTGATTAAATGAAATTATATCTCTGGCTGCCAATTACATTCAACCATTGACTCTTATATATCTTTCATAGGGATGATCCGGAAACAATTACTCTGGCTGCCCAATCACATTCTTTTTCAAAGATAGTTTCAGGGCCGAAATTTTGGAGACACGAAAGAAAATAAAAAAATGAGTCGACATATCATATTATAAAATATAATATTTTTTTATAATTTTTTTTAAAATATACAGTTTTCAACTACGTAATCTATACTAATAAAAGAGACTATTTGAGGTTCAATGGAACGTTTACATCAGCGATAAAAAAATTTCTCCTGAAAATGCTACATGACATTATTAACAAAAAAATAAAAAAGTTAATCTAAAATAAAAGAATAAATAAATAAGAAGTAAATATACAATATAAGAAATAGAAATATTACATTAAAAATCTACCGTAATATTATTATTTGATAGAAACGTAAAATATTATAATAAGTAAATAAATATAAGAAAAATAAAAATAAGTAAATATACAAATATTATATTAAAATTTATTGTCATATGATAATAAGTGAATATACAATACAAAAATATAAAATAAGTAAATATACAATATAAGAAATAGAAATATTACATTAAAATCTACCGTAATATTATTATTTGATAGAAGCGTAAAATATTATAATAAGTAAATAAATATAAGAAAAATAAAAATAAGTAAATATACAAATATTATATTAAAATTTATTGTCATATGATAATAAGTGAATATACAATACAAAAATATAAAATAAGTAAATATACAATATAAAAATACTAATGAAATGAACTATTTGAGGTTCAATGGAGCGTTTACATCAGCGATAAAAAATTTCTCCGAAAATGCTACATGACATTATTAACAAAAAATAAAAAGTTAATCTAAAATAAAAGAATAAATAAATAAGAAGTAAATATACAATATAAGAAATAGAAATATTACATTAAAATCTACCGTAATATTATTATTTGATAGAAGCGTAAAATATTATAATAAGTAAATAAATATAAGAAAAATAAAAATAAGTAAATATACAAATATTATATTAAAATTTATTGTCATATGATAATAAGTGAATATACAATACAAAAATATAAAATAAGTAAATATACAATATAAAAATACTAATGAAATGGACTATTTGAGGTTCAATGGAACGTTTACATCAGCGATAAAAAATTTCTCCTGAAAATGCTACATGACATTATTAACAAAAAATAAAAAGTTAATCTAAAATAAAAGAATAAATAAATAAAAGTAAATATACAATATAAGAAATAGAAATATTACATTAAAATCTACCGTAATATTATTATTTGATAGAAACGTAAAATATTATAATAAGTAAATAAATATAAGAAAAATAAAAATAAGTAAATATACAAATATTATATTAAAATTTATTGTCATATGATAATAAGTGAATATACAATACAAAAATATAAAATAAGTAAATATACAATATAAAAATACTAATGAAATGGACTATTTGAGGTTCAATGGAGCGTTTACATCAGTGATAAAAATTCTCAGGAAGATGCCACATAGCATTATTAACAAAAAATAAAGAAGGTAATATAAAATATAAGAAAAAATAAATAATAAGTAATATACAATATAAGAAATAGAAATATTACATTAAACATATATCGTAATATTATTATTTGATATAAACGCAAAATATTATAATAAGTAAATAAATATAAGAAAAATGACAATAAGTAAATATAAAAATATTATATTAAAATTTATTGTCATATTATAATAAGTAAATATACAATAAAAAATATAATAACTAAATATACAATATAAGAAAAAATAAATAAATATACAATATAAGAAATAATTTTTTTATTAAACATCTATCTGAAAAATGTATATTAAAATAAATAATAAGTAATATACAATATAACAAATAAAATACAACATTAAAAATCTATTATAATATTAGAATAAGTAAATATAAAATATAAGAAAAATAAATATTAAATTAAACATTTATCGTAATACTAAAATTTTATACAAAATAAAAACGAAAATAAATAATTATACAATATTATAAAAAATAAAAGAAAGTAAATATACAATATAAGAAATAGAAAAATTAAATTAAACATCTATCAGAAAATGTATAGTAAAATCAATAATAAGTAAATAAATAATATAAGAAATAAAAATATTACATTAAATATCTATTATAATAAGTAAATATAAAATATAAGAAAAATAAATAATTTGTAAATATACAAATATAAAAAATAGAAATATTACATTAAACATCTATGGTAATATTACATTTTGATATAAAATCAAACCAATTACAATAAGTAATTAAAAAATAAGAAAAATAAATAATAAGTAAATATACAATATAAGAAATAGAAAAACTACATTAAACATATATCTGAAAAATGTATAGGTTTACATTTTATTATTTTTAAATATTATTATATGTAAATATAAAATATAAGAAAATAAGCATACAATAAAAGAAATAGAAATATTGTATTAAGCATTTATCGTAATATTAGAATAAATAAATATACAATATAAGAAAAACTAAAAAATAAGTAAATATACAATATTATATTAAAATTTATTGTCATATGATAATAAGTGAATATACAATACAAAAAATATAAAATAAGTAAATATACAATATAAGAAATACTAATGAAATGGACTATTTGAGGCTCCATGGAACGTCCACATCAGCGATAAAAAATTCTCCAGAAGATGCCACATAGCATTATTAACAAAAAAATAAAGAAGGTAATATAAAATATAAGAAAAAATAAATAATAAGTAATATACAATATAAGAAATAGAAATATTACATTAAACATATATCGTAATATTATTATTTGATATAAACACAAAATATTATAATAAGTAAATAAATATAAGAAAAATGACAATAAGTAAATATAAAAATATTATATTAAAATTTATTGTCATATTATAATAAGTAAATATACAATAAAAAATATAATAACTAAATATACAATATAAGAAAAAATAAATAAATATACAATATAAGAAATAATTTTTTTATTAAACATCTATCTGAAAAATGTATATTAAAATAAATAATAAGTAATATACAATATAACAAATAAAATACAACATTAAAAATCTATTATAATATTAGAATAAGTAAATATAAAATATAAGAAAAATAAATATTAAATTAAACATTTATCGTAATACTAAAATTTTATACAAAATAAAACGAAAATAAATAATTATACAATATTATAAAAATAAAAAGAAAGTAAATATACAATATAAGAAATAGAAAAATTAAATTAAACATCTATCAGAAAATGTATAGTAAAATCAATAATAAGTAAATAAATAATATAAGAAATAAAAATATTACATTAAATATCTATTATAATAAGTAAATATAAAATATAAGAAAAATAAATAATTTGTAAATATACAAATATAAAAAATAGAAATATTACATTAAACATCTATGGTAATATTACATTTTGATATAAAATCAAACCAATTACAATAAGTAATTAAAAAATAAGAAAAATAAATAATAAGTAAATATACAATATAAGAAATAGAAAAACTACATTAAACATATATCTGAAAAATGTATAGGTTTACATTTTATTATTTTTAAATATTATTATATGTAAATATAAAATATAAGAAAATAAGCATACAATAAAAGAAATAGAAATATTGTATTAAGCATTTATCGTAATATTAGAATAAATAAATATACAATATAAGAAAAACTAAAAAAATAAGTAAATATATAAGTAAAAATAATCATAAGTAAATATACAATATCAAAAATGGTAAAACTAAATTAAACATCTATCTAAAAAATGTATAGTAAAATAAATAGTAAGTAAATATAAAATATAAAAAATAAAAAATATTACATTAAACATCTATCATAATATTAGATTAAAATAAATAAATGATAAGTGAATATACAATATAAAAATAGAAAACCAACATTCAACATCTATCTGAAAAATGTATAGTAAAATAAATAATAAGTAAATATACAATATAAAAAATATAAATATTACATTAAACATTTATCGTAATATTACCATTTGATACAAAATCAAGAAAATTAGAATACATAAGTATAAAATATAAGAAAATAAGCATACAATAAAAGAAATAGAAAAACTACTTTAAAATCTATTTGAAAAATGTATATTTTTTTGATTATTTCTATAAATGAATATACAATATAGGAAAAGATAAATAATAAGTAAATATACAATATAAGAAATAAAATATTACATTAAACATATATCGTAATATTATCATTTGATATAAAGCAAGAATTTAGGATAAGTAAATATACAAAATAATAAAAATAACCAATAAGTAAATATACATTATTAAATGGAAAACTAAATTAAACATCTATCATAATATTAGATAAGTAAATATACTATATTAGAAAATGAATAATAAGTGTATATACAATATAAGAAATAGAAAACTATATTAAATAACTATCTGAAAAATATATAGTAAAATAAATTAATAAATAAATATACAAAATAAGAAATAGAAATATTACATTAAACATCTTTGGTAATATTACCATTTGATATAAAATCAAGAAAATTAGAATACATAAGTATAAAATATAAGAAAAGCTAAATAAAAACTAAATATACAATATAATAAATGAAAAATACATTAAACATTTATCTGAAAAATGTATAGTTTCTAGTTTTTTCTAAGGATATATGTGTAAATATACAATATGTGTAATTATATACGTTTTGATATATGTTATTCGTTGCGCCACTATTTTTTATTTCCAGAAAAAAATAAATGGTTAAACATCAATATCACTTAGGTTAAGTCCACAAACAACAACAAAATTATAACATCATAAAAATGCACACATTAACATTACAATACAATAATTTTAACTTAAAAATATGAAAAATTTCTGTTATGCAATCTATAAATAGAAATCACTCATGTATTCACATAAACATATAATTCAGAATACGACGTTCAAATAATTAGCTAGTTAACATTTAAGAATCAAAATAGCTCCGCGTGTAGCGCGGGTTAACCACTAGTTGAGAATAGAATAGTGAAAAATACTAAATACAGTAGATGAATGTTCAAGTTGTATTTCTCAGACCTCAAGGTCATATATTTATACAAAGAACAAGATCTCAAACCTAGTTGAATATGGAAAAGTATCCAAACCGACTTTATCTTTTTAGGAAATATAATATATTCCAATAAAAATCGCATTTGATAATAAAAACTCTCTTTGTCTATTGATATATCGATATAGCAAATTTGATAAACCACGTGAGTTAAATCTCTACGTCATTTACTTTATAACGTTTATCATCTGTTCATAGTCTCTCATATCTGTTATGACACTACTTGGTGCAATTTATTAAAACTGTAAATTTATGCCCCAGTTCTTAATCTTTTTTTGGCTTCCAAGTCTAGATTTGACAATAATTACATCCGAAAGTCCGACATTTAGGGAGTGATAGTGAGAGTTAGATTTATAGAGAGTTCGTTTTAAAGTATTGAGATTTGTTGAATTTGGAAAGAAAGAAAATTTTGCATATTATGAAAATCTATAGCTATAATGATTTTATGAATCCAAGGAATATATGTACAATTCTCAAAATCTTGTTATAAGAGTTAAATGGTTAAGAATACAACTCCAATGACATCAACTTTAATAGATTTATATAGTCATTAAAATCAAAACTTTTTGAACAACAAATGATTTTGTATAGAATTACAAAATCATCAACCCAATAACACTATATTTTATTAGGAATGTGAGAATCTGTAAACCAATAACACATTAACACTAGATTTTTTTTTAAATTCTAACAATCA
The DNA here is from genome assembly GCA_016771965.1 of Brassica carinata. Lineage (NCBI taxonomy): Eukaryota > Viridiplantae > Streptophyta > Magnoliopsida > Brassicales > Brassicaceae > Brassica > Brassica carinata. The sequence goes on from CM028692.1 coordinate 49,981,326, forward strand.
TTATAAATATCATTTCTACTAACACCACCTAAGCTAATACATGTACAATCATCTTGATTGTCACAATAGTGTGTCTTCATGTGAGCCTCAGAAGAGCCTCTTTCTTTCCTGGAAAGAAAGCCCATTTAGGTCCAAATATTAAAACACAAGTGAAATAAATTCCACCGGTTATAAATTATTTCCAAAACATTATTTGAGAAATGATTTGTTGTATATCATCGCCATACTAATTTTGAAAGAAAATGATGACATGACATACTATCAATAACTACATGGATTAAAATTAATTGTGACATGGAAATTTACATTTGATATTGATTTGTATTTTTTTGTAAGTTCTTAAATAATAATAACTCATAGACAATATAACAATGAATATTATAATTGTAGAAATAGAAATGTAACTATATTTTACAATTTTTGAAATATTATTTAATTCTATTTTTTATAATTATATGATTTTTATTACTAAGTTTTTGTTTTCGAAATTTTATGCAGCTTTTCTAAAAAATTGTAATTTTCTAATCTCAATACCACTAATTTTTATTATTATCTATAAATTTTGGAAATATTATTTATTTTATATTTTTATAATACCTTGCAAATTTTTTTTCTTAATTTTATAGAATTTAAATTAATATATTCAAACCAAGTGAAATAGATAAAACAAATTCGAAGATTATAATTTAAAATATATACATATGTATTATCAGATAGAAATTTAATAAAATTTATTTATTTTTATCTTAAATATTTTATATAATTAAATATAAATTTAAAATTAAATATTATAAGAAAATAATAAAATTAAAAAATTAACAAATTTTTATTTTAAATATAATTTAAAATTTTTACTTCTGCACATGGTATAGAAAACATCGAAAATTCCTTATACATCAACTTAGAAACAATATAACATGTCAGCTCATGTGTCATCAATAAACTGATTTTTACAGTCTTTATAGAAATTAAAATGGTCTATCTAAATATTTAAACTAAATATAACTTAATTTGTATAATCTACACAAAATTTCATTTTCCTTAAATAAAAACTATACAATTATCTAATATAATTAATATGTATATGATAATAAATAATTTTGAATAATAAAAATTGATAATAATTTGTGTACCCTATATCACTTTTTTAATTTCATATTATTAAAATAAATTAAACAATAATATTAACCATATGATAAAATTTAGATTTTTGAGGAATTCCGTAGGATGACCATTTTTAATTTATTTTCACGAAAGAGCTTACAAAGAAGAAAATGATCAAAATAAGTTTTATTCAATGGTAAATATACATTCATACTATAGAGTTAACTAATCTAGACGTATGGTTAAAAGTTAAGGGGTAAAGTTTTGGAGTGATATTTTAAAATAAAAAATGAAAAAAAAATTCAAAATTATTTTTTTAAAAATATTTTCAAAAAGCATTTTGAAATTGAAAAAAAAAATTATAAAAAATTTGAAAAATCAGAAAATTATAAAAAGTTTCGGATTGAAAACATATAATTCGAAACTATAAATTTTATTTTATTTTTATTATTATTTATATATCTAAAAAAACAATATATATAATCGTTTTTGCCTCTTTAATGAAACTTTTTTTGATCATTTTCCTCCTTAAAGGCTATTTTGGTGAAAAAGACTTTAAAATTGCTATTTGAAATAATTTCCCTAGCTTTTTTGCATCTGTTATATTTTGAATGTGAAAACGATATAAATTACTAAAACTGTTAATAATTCCATATTAAAACTATTATGATTAATGGTTTAAATTTTTTTTTATTACAAGATACAAATGATCATAAAACTTTATGAGTAAAAAAATTTAATGGATACTCAGATTAAAATATAAATTTATCTAATATAATTTAAATTAAACTATATACCTTATAAAAGTACATAAATATTTTAATCTTAAAATTTTAGAAATATGTATGATACTTGAATTCTTCCTTGGTCGATGCCTGAGCGGTTAACTGCGACAGACGGTAAAAACCTCGCGAGCAGCGATGGATGAAGAGTTTACGTTAGGATTTTCTTTTAGTGGGTTGACGATAAAAAATAAAAAAATTTAAATTTTAATTTGATCAAATCTTTAAACTATATTTTACATATCTTTTTATTATTATTTTCTTTAGAAATTTTAATTTTTTTTTATTTTATCAAATATATCATTCCACATAGGATGCGAGTTATTACTAGTATAAATTATTACCTAATGCGAAGCATCGATTCCAACATATCATCATACGATCCATATTTGATATAACTATATACCCACACACACACACACACACATATATATATATATATATATTTGGCTCAACTTCAACTTTATATTGATCAAATATGGAATACAAGATTACAACCTCTATGAAATTTTAACCCCACACACAATACCGGGATTTAGTATCACCCATGAATACTTAGAAGGATCATACGTTACCCAGTCTAATCCGGCATTGTATTTTCTACCAAAGTGAGAATGGATTCATCTCACTACCTGGAATGACCTGCCTCTTAAACCCCTAATTTGACTTCGAGATACAACGACGGTAATTAAGTGCGAAGGTAAAATAAACACAACCGGTTCTAATCTAAATCCAGACTAATGGTCTCCTAATGATTTAAGTTTGGTCCATGTACCACCATATCATCACCATAAGGCGCATTCCGACTTGAGCTCCTCTTTCTTCGGCCATCACTATTTGTATCCTCAGCCTAAAACCAAACACAATTCCGGAATGAAAAGCGACCTGGACTACGACATTGAGGATGGGAACACTGAGTCGCGGCTTCAAGAAGTGCGTAGTTCCTACCATCGGAGTTTCCACCAGACTTTCACCAGCTCTGGGATGTAGAAACTCCACCGCGTTTCAACAGCAAAGGTCTCTCCTCCGGTTGTCAACTCCATCGTTGAAAGACCTTGCCGCGCGTCGCCTCCGGAATCCAGAGGACAAGCTCCTTTCTGCCGTCTGTTCACACCACTCCTCAAGCAATCTCACCGCTAAAAGGGAAAGTAGATCCAATGTGGAGGAGACGTCTACCCCGAGCCACGCGCCATCTCTGTGAAGATTCCGTCAGAGATCTCGAAAATGGAAAACCAGATCTTACATGAATCTTCGGTCTAAAAGCCGACTCTCACCACCCTCGTCCTTCCCTGGATCTCGCTGCCTGTCCATAAGACGCCGGAATCCGCCTCCGATGGTTGCATAGGACACTTTGGAAGAAGATCTCAGACCATCACAGAAAGTCGAGCATCTCAACTAAGAATAACGTGAGAGGATGAGAGCAAAATAAAAATGAGATTAGAGGAAAGGGAGAGCGCCTCCGGCGCCAAAAGCGCCAGCCGGAGCTAGAGTTTGCTTATATTGGTGTTGTCTTTTAGAGAGATCAGAGAGCAATAAGAGAGAGTCAACAAACGACGAGGTTACGTCTCTATGACATTCGAATTTGATCCATATTGAATATTATGGGGAGTGGTAATGAGGTCACACCATTAATGGGCAAGTAATAAGCTGGCATTCAGGGTTTTAGATGTATTTAGACGAATTTTGTCATATTTATCTATAATTTTGAAAATAACCAAAATTAAACCATTTATATTAAAAATTTTGAACTTTAAATTTAACATTTAATGTTTTAAATTACTTTTGTGTTAAAAAAATGTTTTAAATTACTTAAGGATATTAAAAAAATAGTAATGAATATTGCAACTAAAAAGACATTACAAATAAATAATAATATAAAATATGCAAAATAGAAAACATGGAATTATATTCTTGGATATTAATGTTTTAAATGGGTATGAATTAGTTCTTATCAGATCAGACTCATTAAGGTCTGTGTCTATTTATGTTGGCTTTTTTTTTGTTCAAATTCTTCGAGATTGAGAAATTTTAACCCATTTAAATACTTATAAATTTTTGGTTCAGTTTTAGATTGGATTTCCGGGTCCGCATAAAATGGTTATGCTTATCAAGTGAGATCGTGGATCATGTGACTTTTCGTAGTCGGTTAAATCATCTCCAACCCAACTTCAAATCCTCAAATATTAAGGTTTTGTCATTCCAACCAAACTTCAAATCCTCAATTCTTGAGGTTTTGAATAGTGAAACCTCAAATCCTCAAATTTAAGATTTCACTATTCAAAATATCAAAACTACTTTTTGTTTTATTTTTGGTCCTTATAGTTATTTTTTTCATAAATACATATACTAAACTTAATTTAGAATAACTTAATTACACCAAAGTAAATAAAATAGGATAAATATTACATAATATTAAAATAAAGTTCACAAATAGAAAATTAAATTAAATAAAGCTCACAAATTAAAAATACATTAAAAAGACTTAACACAAGTTAAAGTAAATTACCTAAACACTTAAATATTACATATTTTAAGGATATAATGCTTTAGTAATTTGGTATATTATGTGTAACTTTCTACAAAAATTGTGTATGTGTATTGTTTTATTATATATGTAATTTATATTATTTTTATTTTATAATATTATAATATTGTGTGTTTTATAATATAATAAATGTAGGTTTTATATATATTTGTAAAGTTTTTTCATTATTTGTATCTTTTGTTGATGTCAAGGACTATAATACAATTAATTAAACTTTTAAAGATTGTTTTGAAGATTCATTGTTTTTTTTTTTTTTTTTTTTTGAATAGAATGTAAAATTAATTCAAACCCAAAAAAATCGTTTTCTGTACAACAAGGAGCTAATGTTTTGGAGAAAATAGAAGATCAAATGATTAGCATTGTCTTCCTGGGTTTAGGCTGTCGGTCTTGAGGCAAACCATTCGGTAAGCCCAAGGTCGTAGCTGTGGTCCCCCTCTTTCCGAGTCTTAAAGCTTGTTTCGCACCTCCTTATCAATGTTTTGAATCAGAGTTGTTGTCGGTTTAGGAGATTCCCCATGCTTCCTGTTATTTCTTTCCTTCCATACATGATAAACAGTGGTTTGGAAGGAGTACCGTAACGAAAGAGCTTATGTTTGGTCATGTTCGATTACTTATAAGCTGAAGAAGACTGTCGGGATGTGGTGAAGTCTGAGTTGAGCAACAGAGAGGTGAGGTTGTGCCATATATCCCGGTGTATTCGCACTTTCGAAGAATAGATGAGACCGTGACTCCTCAGCATTAGAACATAGAACACATGTTGGCTTTGTGTCCCAATGTTTTGTTACGTCTCCGTTGTAAGGCGATTGCGCACTGCCAACCATGTGATGAATGAGTATTTTGGAGTTGCTTTGCGAAACCAGATTCACGTATACCAGTCTTGCTGCGGGTGTATCTCGAATGAGGTTCCATGTTGTCCTTGCGGTGAACTTTCCATGGAACTTGTCTTGTTTTTCCAAAGGCCTCATCGATAGATTCGGGTTGCGTAAGAGAGAGCTTTGCTATCTCTTCCTCGATGTCATTTAAACTTGCTACTCATTGCCTTCGTTAAATTGACGGTTAGTCATGACTTCAGCCAGAGTTGCATGTTTATTAATTCGAGATCTATGAAACCTCGCAGCCCAATAAATCAAATAAACGTCCCTGCTCGACCAGTGATCATACCAGAATGATATCGCTCTCCATTCCCCACCTCTACGAAGAACTGTTTTGCTATGTCTCGATATTTCGTAGCTTTCTACATCCAAGACCCCATTGTCGTTGTACCTTTTATCGTCCAATATGTCTCCTTTCTAAAGTTCACCTTGTTTATCCATTTTACCCAAAGAGACCTCTGTCGACAAAATCCTCCATATCAACTTAAGACAGCATCTTGTGTTGGCCGTGCAAAGATTTGATGCCCAAACCTCCCTCCTGCTTTGGCTTACATACTTCGTCCATGAGACTTTTGCCTTGTGTGTGTTTAGATCTGGTCCTGACCACGGAAAGCAGAGCATAGACCATGTATCTTTTCCACACATGCTTTTGGTAGTCTATAGGCAGTTATCCAAAAGGAAGTTATGCCTGCTATTACCGACTTTAAGAGTTGAAGGCGGCCTGCATATGATAGATGCTTAACTGTCCACGACCTCATTTTTTGCTTTATTCTTTCAATGAGTGGCATAAAGTCTGCTTACGTCATTCGCTTAGTCATAAGAGGAAGACCGAGGTACCGTCACCGTTAGTTGACCCGATGGCAAAGGGAAATCAGTAAGTCTTCCGACTTTGGCCGTGCAGCCAGCGAGATATATTGTGGATTTCTCAATACTGATTTTTAAACCAGATTGCTTTGCGAATGCGTCGAAAATCCTGATAATACCCTCAATAGATCTTCTCTGCCCATCCACAAACACCATCAAATCATCAGCGAAGCACAAATGCGTCAACTCAATCTGTTTACATTTCGGGTGGTAGCCAATTGTTCTCTCGCTTGCTGCTTTGTCGATTATTCTTGACAGAACATTCATACAAATTACAAACAAGTATGGAGACAGTGCACAACCTTGCGAAGGCCTCTGTCACTTTGAAGAAACCCGCTAATTCCCCATTTACTTGAATAGAGAAGGATGCATTAGAGATGCAGACGAATCCAATGTATGAACTTTTCTGGAAAATCAAGGGCAGCTAGTACATTGAGAAGAAAACTCCATTGTACTGAGTCAAAGGCTTTCGATATGTCTATCTTCATAGCGCATCGAGGTGACACATCAGACTTGTGGTAATCCTTAACGACTTCAGATGCAAGCAACACATTTTCCATCAGCAAACGCTCTTTGACAAATGCACTGATTCGAGCTATAAACTTTGGCAACATTGCTTTCAGCCTATTAGCAAGGATCTTAGAGATCACTTTATATAGGACATTGCAACATGATATAGAGGCGATAATCCTTCATCGTACTTGCTTCTTCTTTTTGGGATGAGAGCTAGAATTGTTGTATTGACTCCTTTTGGCAAGAAACCTTTGACAAAGAAAGACTGAATCGCTGCTGTGAAGTCCTTACCCACGGTTGGCCATGCTGCTTTGAAAAACTCACTGGTATACCCATCGGGACCCGGTGACTTGTCGTTTGGCATTGAGAATAGGGTTTTATGAATCTCTTCCTCTGTTACTTCTTGAAGCATCTGTTCTTTGTCTATCTCGAGCAACGAAACTGCAGTAGCTGCTGGATTTGCTCAGTAGACATGCCTGTATATTCCTCCGGTGTGTGAGTAAGGAACTCTTGAAAGAATCGGCGGCTTCGTTTTTATCTCCTCTGTCCCTTCTTAACTTCGCCATTATGGTCTTTAATTTCCCGATTGTGTTTCTCATCTTTCTAACCTGCCTTTCGATGAAATACTTTGTTGTTCCCATCCCCACGATAGCCAATGGAGCTTTGCTCGTTGTTTCAGAAATTCTTCTTCAATCTCGACAATCTATGCCATTTATTATAAGCCGATTACGCACTGCATCTGCGATAGGAAGCATTAGTGTTTGCATTTGCTTTTCACACAGGCTTCGTGTGCCTCCCTAGTCCGTCTCGATATATCGCTAGACTCTGTTTTCCTAGATTTCGCAATGCAGGTTTCAAACTCTTTAGCTTTTGGAGAATCATGAAGTGCGGATGTAGAGATGAACAGAGGCGGCTAGTCTTCCACTCTTCTTCCACAATCTGCCCAAACTGGGGCAACTTTACTAGAACATTTGCAAACTTAAACGGCTTCCTTTTCTTTTCTTCTTGTGTTTCAAATACTATTCGACCTCTTAGGTGATCGAGCATCCCCGCCAAAACACCGTAAGAGCTCGGTACTTTGCATCCACACATCATTCACCATCATTCTATCCAACTTCTTACATATCATTCCTTCGGACCTCTTATTGCCCCAGGTAAATGTAGGACCTTGGTGGCCAAGATCTACTAATGAGCAGTAGCCAACAACATTTTGGAATTCTTGCATTCCCAGAAAGTGTTGGTACTCAAATAGTTCAATGCTCTTCATATCTTAGAGTCTCGTTAAAATCTCCACATACCATCCACGGTTGGTTTTAAATAGTGGAGAGTCATGGTGATATCTCAGATCTCCCCATAAGTCTCTTCTCTCTTCCATTTGATTTGAAGCATAGATAAAGCTGCAGAAAAATTCCTCCTCTTTACCTTCCAAAGTATGGCACAAGTAATCATTTGATTACTCTTATATATTGGAGTGACCGAACTCCCTCTTTCCAAACCACCCAAACTCGTCCCAAAACACAATGCTCGTAATTTGTCATATCCGACCAATCTCCAAATACTTCGGACAAAATTCTTGGTGCTTTATTTTCCTTAACTCGCGTCTCCAATACTGCACCAAACTGCATAGAACTTCTTCAGAACCAGTCATGGATTATGGAATGTTTTGATTTTTGTTTAAGCCCCTTACATTCCAGAAAAATCGACATAATTAAATCTTTCTTCGGTTACCACGTTTGCGGTTGCACTTTGGTTGTGGGCCTTAGTGCTCTTAGCGTCGAGGTTTGCATTTATGCATCGAGTTTTGTTGCTCTTGGGAGAGAGGGCGTACTACTTCCTCCATCTTCCCTTGATCGTTGAACTTTCATCTTTAGATTCTGATTCGAGATTTCACCTTCTTCGTTTCTTCTTCTTGTTTCTCTTTCTCTTCTTTCTCTTTTCCTCTTCTTCCACTACCTCCTCTGTTTCCCTGTTTTCTTTATTATCTCATTCACGACAGCTTTGTCTCCCTCGTTAGCCTCTTCCTCATCGGCCAGGACTGAGAATCGAGATGGCGAGATGAGAACTCTATTCTCTTCATGCTCACTCATAGAGACATGGGCATTTTTCTTTGGAGAGATTGTTTGCCAAGTGTCTTTTGGATCTGTTGCGCTTTGATCAGTTGCTTGGTCGAGTTCGAGATCAAAACTTTTGTTGAGGAACCTCCTCATTCGACTTTTCTTGATCCTTTTTTCACGATTCTCATAGTTAACTACTCTTGTTTCGATCACGACTTCGGTTATAGGAATCTCTTTCTTTTCAGGACATGCTTCCAGGTGATGACCCCACTTGCTACATCCCGCACATTTAACAGGTAACCAAGGATATTTATATTCCACCGTAGCGTCAATGCCTTTTTTTGAGCGAAAATGGTATGACTTTGGTAGATCTTTTAGCACATCAATCTCCACAAACACCTTTGCCTCCTCAAAATTATTGCAGAGTTCTGTATCGGGGTGCAAGCGTTTTGGGTGACCAACTGGACTAGCCGAAAACTCGGACCCTCCCATGAATACATCGATGGGGAACATTTTTCAAAACAACCCACATTGGAATGATCTTTGTCTCCTCCGTAGATTTTTCTATAACAGGGGACCATTGTGTTGCCACCATTGGGATGCCTGCTATATTCCACATCCCTCGTCTAATGACTCGGGCCCTGAGCTGCTTGTCCGGAATTCTGAATTTAATTGTGAACTCGTTCACTTCATACGCATCAATCTTTACTGCCTTGTTGCCCAAAGACCATATTTTATTCACAATCACGTGAACTTTAGCAATATGGGGGGCTGATGATAGGAATTTTCCAATGACGAAGTCCTCCCAAAGGGGCTGTGAATCGTCTATTACGTCGTCCGGAATCTCCACAGTGGGGCTTCCATCGATGATTGATACACTGAAATCTTTTTCGGCGGGGCCTTCTTATTTTGTGCCACGGCACTCCACGAAGGTTTCTTTGCAGTCTCTACGACTTGTTTCGATCTAACGATTCCTCTGTGATGTCATCGGCTCCTCCGACAACCCTCTGGTTTCTCCGGCAGCCTCAGCCGCCATCAGAACCGTAACCTTGCCGCTCACGTGAAAACCCTACTATCGCCTTCTAAGTCGCCAAAATCGCCTTGCCACGTCAGCCAAAAACCTGAAGATTCATTGTTGTACCAATCAACCTTCCAATTCTCAATTTAAGTTTTGTTCTCTTTAAAATAAGGTGTTGGGTTCGTGATGATCTTAGTTGTGTGAGTTTTTACTATTACCACATGAGCTTCCCTGAATGGGCTCGTTTTCGGATCAAATAGTTTGTCTCTATTATGATCATCAACTGGGGTTATGTACTATGAACATTTTAAACGTCAATTCAACAAGTTCTTGTTCCTCATATCCAAATCAATTTGTCAATAAACTAAAGATGAACCGTCTTCTCGTGAAGAGACAACAGTTATTACATCTGATCCTACGAACTAAACATTGGAAAACAGTTAAGAAGATGTCAATGAATTGTTGGAAAAAACTTTGTTCTTTGGTGGTTACTTGGATATTCAGTAATGCCTGCTAAGTGACTTGTATGGGATCAAGCTTGGTTCTTTCCCAGCGCGTTATTTGGGTTTGCCTCTTAAGCCCGGACGTATCACTCAGGCAACATTGCAACCATTTATAGAACAGATCACTTCTAAGCTTCATTCCTGGACAGTGAAATACCTATCTTTTGCTGGAAAAATCAGTATGGTCTCCTCAGTGATTTACGGAAAGGTTAACTTTTGGAGTTCGGTATTCTCGCTCCCCAAGTCCTTCTATGCCAAGATCGACTCCCTTTGTGCTGCTTTCCTATGGGGGAATAAAACAACATTATCTAGAGGAGCGAGTTGCTTGGAAAGATATTTGCGGACAAAGAAGGAGGGTGGCTTGGGGCTGAGGCTGTTGGAAGATTTTGAATTGGTTTTCCAGCTTAAGCATGTCTGGAATTTCTTTGTTAATGAGGATTCACTGTGGGTGAGATGGCTTAAGTCCAATGTGTTTCATAGGAAGCCTTACTGGATGATGGAGGATTCAAATAGGCTATCAAAACCTGTCCGGAGTATGATTGAGGTCAAAAACTTTTTGGTGGATTTTATGAAGTGCAAGATCAATAATGGACAGAGCCTTGTTCGGTTTGATTCTTGGACTGACTTGGGACCGTTGCTGCAGTTTGTTGGGACTGCTGGGCCTCGCCAACTTCGCTTAAGGAAGGTCTCCACAGTCGCCGATGCAACCCGAAATGGAAATGGAATATCCCACCAGCAAGATCCACACGGTGGAAGCACTTCAGATTGCTTTGACAAATGTTCAGGCCCCTCATGATGCTCTTGGTAATGATTCTTTTCTCTGGATTCAAGCAAATGGCGAATTTGGCCCTTCTTTCTCCTCAAAGGCAACATGGGATTGTATTAGACAACCAGCTCTATCCAACCTTGGCATAATGTTATCGGTTTAAGGAGTATATTCCCGGAACTTCGTTTATTGCTTGGCTGGCTCTTCTCCGCCGCTTGCCAACCCGGATAGGTTAAAGGCTGGGGTATGGTGGTCCCTGACCAATGTGTCCTCTGCTCCTCAGCTCCGGAAACTCATCATCACCTCTTCTTCGAGTGTGCTTTCTCAGCTAGCATATGGTCCATGTTCGCTCGCAGAGTTTGGTCTAATCCTCCACAGGATATTCACTCTATCGCAGCTTGGATAAACCTGCATAGCAACTCTTCTTCACCGCAGGCCCGGTGTATTATAAAGCTCATATTCCAGTCCACTATCTACATGATATGGAAGGAAAGGAATATGAGGATCTTTTCTTATAGGAGCTTCTCTGCGCACATGGTCCGGACTGCTATCGACCGCCAGGTTCGAGATCGCCTCTTGTCCATTAAAGCTTCTCCGGCGTCCAGCCTTCCCTGCTCGGTTCTACTTCTCTTGTACTAGGCCTCCTTGGCGGTTCTCTCCTCTTTTGCTCTTTCTTCTTCTTGTTGTATTGGGTTGTTGTGCTGTAATAAAGTTGCTAATGCAACATGTAAACCTTTAAAATGGTATGAATTTAACAGGATTACCAAAAAAAAAAAAAAAAACTTTGTAACACTCAAAACTCTTTTCCTTGGTCTTTTATGCACACTTCATTTGGTTAAACTATGAATATCACGGCGATTTTTTTAATGCAATTTTTATACTGTAATCAAATGCTAACAAAACTCCCAAAGTTTAAAGTGTAATTTATATGTGAAACTTTTGATGCAATTTTCTAAGAAAAAGGATTTTAAATGCAATTTTCCAAGTGAAGGAAGATTTTAATCAGATTTTCCAAAAACTGAAGAAGAAAGTTTTAATGCAATTTTCCAAGAAAAGAAAGCAACGACTGTTACATTATATAGTCAAATATGCATTTGGATCTAATTTTCCAACTATTTTCATTAGCATTTGGTTAAGACTGTTACGTTACATTATAGAGTCAAATATGCACAAAGTGAATAGATTTGTTTAGCATGTGTCATAATATCATTGATCTAAATTTTAAAAATTTTAAGTTCAATTGTAATATTACTTTATACTAGGTGAGAGCACATAAATATTTATAAATTAAATATATATTATAATAATTGATTGCTATTTACTTTTAATTCTAAATTATTTTTAGTTTTATGTATAATTTATATTAATAATTTATATTACTTTAATTAGACACATAATTTTAGATATGTTATATCTAGTCGATTTTGTTGTTTTTACAATAGGTTTAGTTATCATTTGGATATATTAGGTTGCATCTATTTCTCTGAATTCAATTATAAATTTTTTAATTCAAAATATATTAAATTTTGATTAATTTTCTTATTTGCATTAGGTTACATAATAAGTAATTGATACGTTTTTGGAAGCTCATGAACACATATCAATATTTACAATAACTAAAATATTTTTATAAATTATAAATGATTTTATGCCTTTTGGTTATGGTTATATTTAATATTAATAAAGCATATAATTTTGATAATGCAAAATATAATATATCTACCTCATTAAAGTGTATAGTGTGATTTTAAAATATTTTATTATTTTATCAAAAGATGTTTATTGTTAAAATTTATTTTTTTTTGTTTTTAATATCTCTTAAAAATAAGCAGTAAAAATTGTGATTGTATTTGAGAAATCTTATTGTATAAGTAAAAAAAATTTATAGATATTTTTTGTTGTAATTGAAAGATATTATGGTCAAATAAATATAAGAAAATACAAATAACATTTCAATAAAATATTTTAGTCAATAAAACATATATCAGTTTATGTTACTTAATTATTTTATGTAATTATCTAAAAATAGATAAATATATTAAAAATATTTCTGTTATTGTGAAAATATATATTGTTGTACTGTTTAAAATTAAGTTTTAAAATAAATAATATTTCTTTTACTAATATCAAAATTATCTGTGAAAATATAAATATAAAAAAGTATATTAGTATATTTTATGTTATTTAAAAATATTTTAAAATGAAATATTACTATTTTGTGAACTTTCCTTTTTAATGAAATCATATTATTTATACATATATTTTCGTTTTTAAATTCGCTTTATAAACTTTATAATATTTCATTTTTATTATATATGTTATTTGGAAAATATTAAAAAGTAATTTGAATAAAAAATCAATAATGGTGTTTAAATATAATATTTTAGTTCATTAAATGTATCATCGTAATCAACCACTGTGAGAGTTAAAGTGAATGCGACACGTAGGAAACTGACTTATCAAATAATATAATAAAGATGATTATTTTATAAGAGATTCTAGTATTAGTTCTCACTAATTCTACAATCCTATTCTATATTTTAATGTAAAATAGAGTGAAATTGAAGATGTTCTAATGTCCGAAGTGTTTGATGCATTTTAAAGTCTTCTTTATTTTTTTTAAAAAATCAAAGTTTTATCCCCCTAGATATTTTTTATATTATGCTTTTTAGCCACTAATTTTCTATCCACTCACGTTTTTTACTATTCACTCACGTTTTTTACTATTCACTCACGTTTTTTACTATTCACTCCCGTTACAAACAATTTTCATCAACTTTTTCAACTTATTAGATATTCGACTATTCCCCAACCAAATGGTGTGTTTTCATCATTTCAGCCAAGTCCAAAAATATTATAACTGAGCTTTTACCGTTTTGGACTCTGGAGAATAGCGGATCAGTGGATCACATTAGTTTGGGAATGGTAATCTCATCCTTCAATGATTCAAGGTGAATGGAAACGAACTATGCAAAGTGGTTTAAACTTTTAACTATATATAGTAGAGTTTGCATACAGAAAAAATGTATAGAGTTTACCCATTCAATTAATTAAACAAATGCACATGGACCATTTCCTTGTATTTAATATTAGCTGAATCAATCAAATAGGAAACCCGAACCTTCCACCCTCCTATAATTGGTGGGTTAGATAAAACCACACTAAAAGCTAAAATACCATTTCCTTTAAGAATATTGATTTACGTCCACACCTTTTGTTTCCCTACAAATTTATATCCACATATTTATGTTACATATATCGAGTTAAAAACTGATTCACATTCACGTAACTTTTTTTTGTCAACATATTCACGTACCTTTTTTTGTCAACATATTCAAATTATAAATCACATTTTACGTAGAAAAGAGAAAATAGAACCTAAATAAATTATTGCGACAAAAACCTAAAGAAAAATTATTATATAACTGTAACGATAGACTCATTTTGTAATTAAAGCATAAGCTAAGTGTACATACATTTTGTAACTATACCAGTTCTAATTACATATATAAATACAAACCACATGCTTTAGCTCTCTATCACACATACATCTTCTCCATCCATCACACAACAAGTAAAGATAAAAAGAAGCCGTTTCACTAATGTCCAAAGACTGTGAGAAGCACGGCGGAGGCGGAGGGGGAACCGCCGGGAGAATATGTGGAGTGATCATCGGCTTCATCATCATGGTCTTGATAACAATCTTCCTCGTCTGGGTAATCCTCCAACCAACAAAACCAAGATTCATCCTCCAAGACGCCACCGTCTTCGCCTTCAACCTCACGCAACCTGACCTCCTCACCTCAAAATTCCAAGTCACGCTCGTTACACGAAACCGCAACTCCAAGATCGGAATCTACTACGACCGTCTTCACGTCTACGCCACTTACCGGAACCAGCAAATCACTTTCCCAACGGCGATTCCTCCGACGTACCAAGGCCATAAAGAAGACAGTGTTTGGTCTCCTCTTATCTACGGAAACGATGTCCCCGTTGCTCCTTATAACGCCGTCGCTTTGGGAGACGAGCAGAGTCGTGGGTTTGTTGAGCTGGTTATACGCGCAGATGGGCGCGTGAGGTGGAAGGTTGGGACTCTTATTACCGGGAAGTATCATCTTCATGTTCGTTGTCATGCTTATATCAATCTTGCGGAGAAATCAAACGGAGTTATTGTCGGAGAAAATATCGTTAAGTACATGGTGGACAATCAATGCAGTGTCAACGTTTAGATGACGGGGAAAAGGGACACAACTCTGACGCCGTTAAGTTTCTTTTTTTCCTTATTCACTCGTTTTGGTTCAACTCTCTGCTTCTGTATCGTTTGATTTGTCTACTTTTATCATCATCTCGTAAACTATACACTCATGACATTACAGAGTGTCGCTAAATTATTTAAAATCAACTATAGCTACTACATGTCACATAATTTTGTGGAATTTATGTCTTTTTAGTTGATTGATATATACAATGTACGAAATTAACTTAAATATATAATGTGAGGAGGAAACTCATTGGGAGGAGGATAAGAAGTGGATAACAGGACAAACTTTGAAGAAGATTAAAAACAAACAAACCACTTTAGTTTTGAACGTATAAAACTTCAACTTCACATTTTGGTTTTTGTCCGACTGTAATATTTTAATATTTTGGTTTTGTTACAGAACAGTTGTTTGACCTTTCTCCATCTTGTTAGTCTCTGCAAGCTTTATTTCCATTGAGTTAGCCGAGGAAATAACTTCTGGTGTAAAAGAATATCTACCATCTTTAAGATTAAGAGTATGCTTTTAGCTTAGCGAAGCTACCAGGTAGAGAACTCAAGTACAAAACTGTCTGATGCACTTTTTTCTGAAACACTCATGTGAAACATAGTTTTTACGAATATCTACCATTTTAAACATCTAGTATCATAAAGTGGGTAAGTGCAATGTTTCCATTATAACTTTAAAAGTGAAGCATTTTGAATGGTTTCTTAGAAGTGAAGCTTTCATGAATAATAGTTTTTTGGTTTAAAGATAAGAGTTTTGATTTCCACCCCTTTCCTATTAACTTTTCTTTTAAGTGTTGTTTTGTTAACACGTTTGTGTGATGGAATAAAGACATCTATTTATAGGAAAAGGAGAATCTCATTTTTCATTAGGAAGTGTGACGGAAAATGTGTAGCAATGACTCTTTAGCATGCCATGTGTGACGCATCAATCCATAAGACAATAGCTTAGCACTTAAGTGTATTGGTCTCTAAGCTATTCATAACTTTCTTCCCAAGCCATTGTATATCTATTTACCACGTTTTTCTTAAGTTCATTATCACTTGTTTTCAAGATTCATTTGGAATCGAATCCTTAATTTCTAACAACCACAACTCGATAAACAAGAGAGACCATTAGTAAAAATACTGCAGGGTAAGAGAAGCTTGCAAGGCCATTCCGTTTTGAGTTGAAATACATAAAACAAGATAGAGCGCTCGAGGCAACGAATTATGGAGATTTTCCTCTTCCATTAGATCTGCCAGAATGCGGTTTTACATCCATGATTCTGTTCAAGTTCAATCAAAAGAAACAAGTTTAGTTAGTTAGTTAGTTAGTTAGTTAGTTAGTTAGTTAGTTAGTTAGTGAAGATGATGTTTGTATACGGAAAATAAAAACAGAGAAAAGAAATATATATCACCCACCGTTGCTGATTCTGATCCATTTTGCAGCCTGAGAAAGGAAAAAAGAAGAAGCAAAAACTCAATCACGATGGTGATTTGAAATCTTCCAAGTGTGCCTGACGGTGACTTAAAAATTTGAAAACTTAACAGAATTTGCGCGGAAATGGCAGTCGAAGATCCAACATACCAAGGTGCAGGTTTTAGCGATTTTGGACAGAGTTTTAGTTTGTCATAAGAAACAAGAAAACACAAACCCTAGCTGTATCATAAGTTATATTGAAGAAGAGATCTGAAAATTCTTAAGAAGAAAATCTAACCGATCAGAATGGTGAATATTAGGACAATTCAAAATTCAAAAAAAACTATCCTCTCAATGACGATGTTGCAAGAGAAGTAGAAAGAGAAACTAGCTTGAAGAATGTCAATGTTTGGGAGGGATTGAAAGTTTTGAGAGAATGAGAGTTTGTTATGTAGGAGTTTTCCTTCCCGGTGGCACTGCCAGTAATTTAGCTGTCTTATGAGACTGAATTTTACTTAATAATTCTTGACACTGTCTTAGCTATGTTCCAGTGTTTAGCTCTTTAGATCAGATGAACTAACCAGTTTTTTTAAAAAGAACATAGATAAAGCTACGGATGCCTTTACTGAAATATTACTTCAAAGTACAAATTAAACCTTATAAATAATAGCAATCCATATCCCATAGTCTCCTAGATATTATTTGTGAATTTATTTTGACACAACTCTCCTAGACATTATTTGCAAAGTGATTTTGACACATGTCATTTCTATAATCATTTTCACTAAATAAATATTACATGGAATGCTCGAAAGATGACATGGCGTATAGATAAATGTGACATAGATGATTACATTTAATGATGTTCTATATTTTTAGTAATCTTTTAGAATATGGTAGTAAATTATACATCATCACTAAAGTAAACTATGAGTTTTCTGCATGCATAAGTAATAATTTTAAATATAATATTTTATTTCAAAAGAAATTTTTATTTTTAACACTTATAATGTTTTGTTTAACCTTGATTTTTCTGGTGAGTGTTGATTGTGTTCATTGTCTGATCTCTAAAACAAAACAAAAAGTTGTTGTTGTTTTGAGTTGTGTCGGTAATACTTATAGGAAGCTGAATCAACCCCAGTGAAAGAACTTACCCTGAAGAAATGATTTTTACCATTGATGTCATGAACTTATACTGTTCCTTGAAGATATGCATGAGACCATTCATGAAGACATCAATATCTGTATAGTCGGGGATACCAGCTGTGATAAATCCACATTCCTAAGGTAGTGGTTCTCATTGGATATTAAGTGTTACTTTTATATTTTATAAAACATGTCCTACCATCAGTGTCGCTTTGTTGACACCGCAGGCATAGTGCCAAGGTCAGTGTATACATCTAGGAAGTCTTCTTCTGCAGCTCGTTGACTGCAACTGTGGCTAAATGTAAAGTACAGAACTATCTCAGCTGAAACTGGTGAGTTTTGCATTGTAATTTCTGAATTGATGAATTGTTCCTCACAATAAAGTTTACAAGTAACCTAGACTTTGTAGGTTTCAATAAACAGAGATGGCCTCTGTTGATGATGTTATTTCTATGTTTTGACTATGACTAAATGCCATCTTACTCTTTAACAGGCTGGTGCTTTGATGCTTGATAATAGATTAGGTTGTGTTCACGAGTTTGACAACCTGAATATCAAAAACCAGGTCAGTGATCATCAATTAGTATAGAGAATTAGTTTCCTGGAGTGTTGCTAACTTGAGATTAATGTTACATTTGGGGACTAAGGCTGCTATTCGAGAAGCCATGGAGCAGCCACAATAACCACCTTTCTGTGCGTGGATCCGTCTACTCTCCATGCTCGAGGAATATAACTTATCAGGCAGTGAAGAGAGGAAGAACACCGAGACCTATGGGTGTG
Source organism: Brassica carinata (assembly GCA_016771965.1). Lineage (NCBI taxonomy): Eukaryota > Viridiplantae > Streptophyta > Magnoliopsida > Brassicales > Brassicaceae > Brassica > Brassica carinata. The sequence goes on from CM028692.1 coordinate 49,999,939, forward strand.
TAGTTATCTTCATTCCATCAGAAAGTTTTGGCCAATATAATATTTTCAAGCTATAGGTTTCTGCATGTTAAAAGATCTGATGAAGCTCCAGGAAACAGCTCATAGCAGAATGCACCAATCAAAGACTTTCCTGGAATGTCAACTGGTGCAGGTGGTGCTGCAACCAACGAAGACTTTCCTTGAGAGCCAGAATACACCAGATTCTTAAACCTAACAAGAAAGCCAATCAGCGCTAGATAGTGGACCTATACCAACCGGTAATTTAGTCTTATAATAAACATTAACTAATATATCATCATAGTGAGTATACATCATCATCTTGGTTTGTTACTTTATTTTGGAGTTAATCTCTTGTGGATTTATTCTAATTCCTTTAATCGCAAATATTCATGTAGCATCTCAATGGATCCTTCAGCAGAGGACTTGAAATTGTTGGCGTACAAGTTTAAGAGCAATCTGTTAATAAACCAGTATAATTTCAGATTGCTTGGCATCCAAGTTAAAAAGTTTTGTACTATATTTAGCGAACTTACCTTACATAAAAATTTCAATCTGCTTCTGGAGATTTCTAACTCCTGCTTCTCTGCAGTAGTTTTCTATCAAGAAAAGAAGAGCTGCGTCGCTCACATCAACCTGTTCAGGCTTAATGCCACATTTTCTATGTGCAGTTTTCACCAAATTGTCTCTAGAAATATATTTTATTTGACCTCAGTCCGCTGCAAGAAAATAAGTTGAACATCCACACATAGCTTGACAAACAAGAACCCAACAAGGGAAAAATTTAACAACATAATTTACAACTACAACAAAGGATCACGATGGACAGTCCAAAATATTAACACCTAAACAAAACTTAGTAAGCCAATGCTGCATAAGACGGCCTAGGTGATACAACCAATTAAACATTATGAAAATATAAATACAGTTTATCTATTTAAAATATTAATTATATTTAGTTTTAAAATTATAATATATTCTAAAAATATTACATATAAATTAAACTCAAAAGAATCAAACTACCGAATACTTTTTATCCGAGTAATTAAAAATATAACCAAGAACATTTTAATCTAAAATATCTAAAATTTATCCAAATTATCTGATATTTTAATTGAAAAATACAAAAACTTTGATTTACGAATTATCCAAAATTGCACAAAAAAAACCAAACCAAAACTGAAGTAGACCCAAAATTTATTGGATATTAGTCAGTTTCTACCATTTTAAATAAATAACAATAAATTTTGTAATGATAAATAGGTATGTTGTAAATAAAATATACTATAATTGTTTTATAATATTATAAGATGTAAATCTACTATTAAAACGTATTAAAAATAAGCTAACCATTTGTAATACAAAGTAAAGTATTTTAACTAGATTTTAGTTATTTTCAAATTTTAAACTAATTAGTTTAATTATGAATATTTGTTTTTATTTAATAATGTATTTTAATCAATTTAGTATGTATTCCTTCATTCAGTAAATTTTAAATTTTTGCAGCTTAATCATTTTTTCTACAAATTAACTGTTTTCCACGATTCCGTGATTAATCGATGTTTACCAAATGGAGCATTAGAGTGTACTAGTTAAGCTATCAGGAGAACTCAAGTACAAAACTGTCTGATGCACTTTTTTCTGAAACACTCATGTGAAACATAGTTTTACGAATATCTACCATCTTTAAGATTAAGAGTATGCTTTTAGCTTAGCGAAGCTACCAGGTAGAGAACTCAAGTACAAAACTGTCTGATGCACTTTTTTCTGAAACACTCATGTGAAACATAGTTTTACGAATATCTACCATCTTTAAGATTAAGAGTATGCTTTTAGCTTAGCGAAGCTACCAGGTAGAGAACTCAAGTACAAAACTGTCTGATGCACTTTTTTCTGAAACACTCATGTGAAACATAGTTTTACGAATATCTACCATTTTAAACATCTAGTATCATAAAGTGGGTAAGTGCAATGTTTCCATTATAACTTTAAAAGTGAAGCATTTTGAATGGTTTCTTAGAAGTGAAGCTTTCATGAATAATAGTTTTTGGTTTAAAGATAAGAGTTTTGATTTCCACCCTTTCCTATTAACTTTTCTTTTAAGTGTTGTTTTGTTAACACGTTTGTGTGATGGAATAAAGACATCTATTTATAGGAAAAGGAGAATCTCATTTTCATTAGGAAGTGTGACGGAAAATGTGTAGCAATGACTCTTTAGCATGCCATGTGTGACGCATCAATCCATAAGACAATAGCTTAGCACTTAAGTGTATTGGTCTCTAAGCTATTCATAACTTTCTTCCCAAGCCATTGTATATCTATTTACCACGTTTTTCTTAAGTTCATTATCACTTGTTTTCAAGATTCATTTGGAATCGAATCCTTAATTTCTAACAACCACAACTCGATAAACAAGAGAGACCATTAGTAAAAATACTGCAGGGTAAGAGAAGCTTGCAAGGCCATTCCGTTTTGAGTTGAAATACATAAAACAAGATAGAGCGCTCGAGGCAACGAATTATGGAGATTTTCCTCTTCCATTAGATCTGCCAGAATGCGGATTTTACATCCATGATTCTGTTCAAGTTCAATCAAAAGAAACAAGTTTAGTTAGTTAGTTAGTGAAGATGATGTTTGTATACGGAAAATAAAAACAGAGAAAAGAAATATATATCACCCACCGTTGCTGATTCTGATCCATTTTGCAGCCTGAGAAAGGAAAAAAGAAGAAGCAAAAACTCAATCACGATGGTGATTTGAAATCTTCAAGTGTGCCTGACGGTGACTTAAAAATTTGAAAACTTAACAGAATTTGCGCGGAAATGGCAGTCGAAGATCCAACATACCAAGGTGCAGGTTTTAGCGATTTTGGACAGAGTTTTAGTTTGTCATAAGAAACAAGAAAACACAAACCCTAGCTGTATCATAAGTTATATTGAAGAAGAGATCTGAAAATTCTTAAGAAGAAAATCTAACCGATCAGAATGGTGAATATTAGGACAATTCAAAATTCAAAAAACAAACTAACCTCTCAATGATTTCTACCAAAAAGAAATAAAAATCATAATCTGAAAACTCTAATTCATATCCAGATATATATCTTCCATCGTGATCATGTAACAAGAGATTTGAAAAATGGGAGACATAACATATATAATCATGATGAAGACTACAAAAAATCCATCTCCGTAACAAGAAAACATTCCTCAACTTTCCAAAGCTAACGAAGACAAAACAGCTTAGGGTTCCATAATTCGAATGTAGCTTCCGTAAACTTAATCTCTCTTCAAATTCAAGTAAAAACTGCAATCTAGCCGATCATAATGGTGAGATGAAGAAGATTAACATCAGTACAACTCAAAATTCAAAAAAAAAAAAACTATCCTCTCAATGACGATGTTGCAAGAGAAGTAGAAAGAGAAACTAGCTTGAAGAATGTCAATGTTTGGGAGGGATTGAAAGTTTTGAGAGAATGAGAGTTTGTTATGTAGGAGTTTTCCTTCCGGTGGCACTGCCAGTAATTTAGCTGTCTTATGAGACTGAATTTTACTTAATAATTCTTGACACTGTCTTAGCTATGTTCCAGTGTTTAGCTCTTTAGATCAGATGAACTAACCAGTTTTTTTAAAAAGAACATAGATAAAGCTACGGATGCCTTTACTGAAATATTACTTCAAAGTACAAATTAAACCTTATAAATAATAGCAATCCATATCCCATAGTCTCCTAGATATTATTTGTGAATTTATTTTGACACAACTCTCCTAGACATTATTTGCAAAGTGATTTTGACACATGTCATTTCTATAATCATTTTCACTAAATAAATATTACATGGAATGCTCGAAGATGACATGGTATAGATAAATGTGACATAGATGATTACATTTAATGATGTTCTATATTTTTAGTAATCTTTTAGAATATGGTAGTAAATTATACATCATCACTAAAGTAAACTATGAGTTTTCTAGCCATGCATAAGTAATAATTTTAAATATAATATTTTCAAGCTATAGGTTTCTGCATGTTAAAAGATCTGATGAAGCTCCAGGAAACAGCTCATAGCAGAATGCACCAATCAAAGACTTTCCTGGAATGTCAACTGGTGCAGGTGGTGCTGCAACCAACGAAGACTTTCCTTGAGAGCCAGAATACACCAGATTCTTAAACCTAACAAGAAAGCCAATCAGCGCTAGATAGTGGACCTATACCAACCGGTAATTTAGTCTTATAATAAACATTAACTAATATATCATCATAGTGAGTATACATCATCATCTTGGTTTGTTACTTTATTTTGGAGTTAATCTCTTGTGGATTTATTCTAATTCCTTTAATCGCAAATATTCATGTAGCATCTCAATGGATCCTTCAGCAGAGGACTTGAAATTGTTGGCGTACAAGTTTAAGAGCAATCTGTTAATAAACCAGTATAATTTCAGATTGCTTGGCATCCAAGTTAAAAGTTTTGTACTATATTTAGCGAACTTACCTTACATAAAAATTTCAATCTGCTTCTGGATTTCTAACTCCTGCTTCTCTGCAGTAGTTTTCTATCAAGAAAAGAAGAGCTGCGTCGCTCACATCAACCTGTTCAGGCTTAATGCCACATTTTCTATGTGCAGTTTTCACCAAATTGTCTCTAGAAATATATTTTATTTGACCTCAGTCCGCTGCAAGAAAATAAGTTGAACATCCACACATAGCTTGACAAACAAGAACCCAACAAGGGAAAAAATTTAACAACATAATTTACAACTACAACAAAGGATCACGATGGACAGTCCAAAATATTAACACCTAAACAAAACTTAGTAAGCCAATGCTGCATAAGACGGCCTAGGTGATACAACCAATTAAACATTATGAAAATATAAATACAGTTTATCTATTTAAAATATTAATTATATTTAGTTTTAAAATTATAATATATTCTAAAAATATTACATATAAATTAAACTCAAAAGAATCAAACTACGAATACTTTTTATCCTAAGTAATTAAAAATATAACCAAGAACATTTTAATCTAAAATATCTAAAATTTATCCAAATTATCTGATATTTTAATTGAAAAATACAAAAACTTTGATTTACGAATTATCCAAAATTGCACAAAAAACAAACCAAAACAACTGAAGTAGACCCAAAATTTATTGGATATTAGTCAGTTTCTACCATTTTAAACATCTAGTATCATAAAGTGGGTAAGTGCAATGTTTCCATTATAACTTTAAAAGTGAAGCATTTTGAATGGTTTCTTAGAAGTGAAGCTTTCATGAATAATAGTTTTTGGTTTAAAGATAAGAGTTTTGATTTCCACCCCTTTCCTATTAACTTTTCTTTTAAGTGTTGTTTTGTTAACACGTTTGTGTGATGGAATAAAGACATCTATTTATAGGAAAAGGAGAATCTCATTTTTCATTAGGAAGTGTGACGGAAAATGTGTAGCAATGACTCTTTAGCATGCCATGTGTGACGCATCAATCCATAAGACAATAGCTTAGCACTTAAGTGTATTGGTCTCTAAGCTATTCATAACTTTCTTCCCAAGCCATTGTATATCTATTTACCACGTTTTTCTTAAGTTCATTATCACTTGTTTTCAAGATTCATTTGGAATCGAATCCTTAATTTCTAACAACCACAACTCGATAAACAAGAGAGACCATTAGTAAAAATACTGCAGGGTAAGAGAAGCTTGCAAGGCCATTCCGTTTTGAGTTGAAATACATAAAACAAGATAGAGCGCTCGAGGCAACGAATTATGGAGATTTTCCTCTTCCATTAGATCTGCCAGAATGCGGATTTTACATCCATGATTCTGTTCAAGTTCAATCAAAAAGAAACAAGTTTAGTTAGTTAGTTAGTGAAGATGATGTTTGTATACGGAAAATAAAAACAGAGAAAAGAAATATATATCACCCACCGTTGCTGATTCTGATCCATTTTGCAGCCTGAGAAAGGAAAAAAGAAGAAGCAAAAACTCAATCACGATGGTGATTTGAAATCTTCCAAGTGTGCCTGACGGTGACTTAAAAAATTTGAAAACTTAACAGAATTTGCGCGGAAATGGCAGTCGAAGATCCAACATACCAAGGTGCAGGTTTTAGCGATTTTGGACAGAGTTTTAGTTTGTCATAAGAAACAAGAAAACACAAACCCTAGCTGTATCATAAGTTATATTGAAGAAGAGATCTGAAAATTCTTAAGAAGAAAATCTAACCGATCAGAATGGTGAATATTAGGACAATTCAAAATTCAAAAAACAAACTAACCTCTCAATGATTTCTACCAAAAAGAAATAAAAATCATAATCTGAAAACTCTAATTCATATCCAGATATATATCTTCCATCGTGATCATGTAACAAGAGATTTGAAAAATGGGAGACATAACATATATAATCATGATGAAGACTACAAAAAATCCATCTCCGTAACAAGAAAACATTCCTCAACTTTCCAAAGCTAACGAAGACAAAACAGCTTAGGGTTCCATAATTCGAATGTAGCTTCCGTAAACTTAATCTCTCTTCAAATTCAAGTAAAAACTGCAATCTAGCCGATCATAATGGTGAGATGAAGAAGATTAACATCAGTACAACTCAAAATTCAAAAAAAAAAAAACTATCCTCTCAATGACGATGTTGCAAGAGAAGTAGAAAGAGAAACTAGCTTGAAGAATGTCAATGTTTGGGAGGGATTGAAAGTTTTTGAGAGAATGAGAGTTTGTTATGTAGGAGTTTTCCTTCCCGGTGGCACTGCCAGTAATTTAGCTGTCTTATGAGACTGAATTTTACTTAATAATTCTTGACACTGTCTTAGCTATGTTCCAGTGTTTAGCTCTTTAGATCAGATGAACTAACCAGTTTTTTTTTTAAAAAAAGAACATAGATAAAGCTACGGATGCCTTTACTGAAATATTACTTCAAAGTACAAATTAAACCTTATAAATAATAGCAATCCATATCCCATAGTCTCCTAGATATTATTTGTGAATTTATTTTGACACAACTCTCCTAGACATTATTTGCAAAGTGATTTTGACACATGTCATTTCTATAATCATTTTCACTAAATAAATATTACATGGAATGCTCGAAAGATGACATGGCGTATAGATAAATGTGACATAGATGATTACATTTAATGATGTTCTATATTTTTAGTAATCTTTTAGAATATGGTAGTAAATTATACATCATCACTAAAGTAAACTATGAGTTTTCTGCGCCATGCGCATAAGTAATAATTTTAAATATAATATTTTATTTCAAAAGAAATTTTTTATTTTTATTTTAATTTATATTTAAATATTACTATTTTTATGTTTTAACTTTAACAGTTTGAAAAATCACAAAAATATTATAGTCTTATCTTTTATTTGGTTTAACTATTACAATTTGATTTTGTAACGAAGTTAAAATAACATTTTATTAAAATATTTTTAATTACATTATATTTAATGATTGTTTATACTAAATATATATCATATAATCTACTTTTAAATATATAAATATATGTATCACATTAATAAAAATAAGCTAAATAAAATTACAAATATAACTTTCTTACATCAACTTATATATCATATCTTATATCATTTTCATAGTTAAAAAAATTATGTACATGAAATTAATTAACAAATTGATTTCCCAGTTTAACATATATTAACTAAAACAAAGAAAATCTAAATTATTAGAATTTATATATATATATATATATATATATATATATATAATAGTGATATATGAGTTATTAATATATTTTAATAGTTTTATCAAAAATAAATATTCATATGAAAAATTTACATTAATGTTGATATATGAGTTATTAATATATTTTAATAGTTTTATCAAAAATAAATATTCATATGAAAAATTTACATTAATGTTGATATATGAGTTATTAATATATTTTAATAGTTTTATCAAAAATAAATATTCATATGAAAAATTTACATTAATGTTGATATATGAGTTATTAATATATTTTAATAGTTTTATCAAAAATAAATATTCATATGAAAAATTTACATTAATGTTGATATATGAGTTATTAATATATTTTAATAGTTTTATCAAAAATAAATATTCATATGAAAAATTTACATTAATGTTGATATATGAGTTATTAGTCATTACTATATTTAAAAATCTTTGCCAAATATATAAATTTTATAAGGAAAATTTACATGGCACAACTAATCTAATGTCACCATTATTTTCTTAAATCATGTCATCTTTATTTGGTGACATATCAATTTTAAATGAAAATGATTGTGATGATAATATGTGTAAAATTACTTCTCAAATAATGACTAACGGTATCTATTGAAATATGTCATTAAATAATATAATAATATAAATATAATAATATAAATATAATAATATAAATATAATAATATTTTACCAATTTCGACATATTATTTATTTCTATTTTTAATTATACAATTTTATTACCAAACAATATTTTAAAATTTTCTACGATTTTTGACAGAATCAAAAGTTGTAATCATAATATCATTAGTTTTTTGTTAAAGAATTTTGTAATATCATTATTTTCTTTACTATATCTATAAATGTTAGAAATATTGTTTAGTATATACATATCTATTTTTAATATACTCTTTAATATATCTACAAGATTATAATTTTTAAAATTTATTAATATCTATTTTAAATATAATATTTTATTTCAAAAGAAATTTTTTATTTTTATTTTAATTTATATTTAAATATTACTATTTTTATGTTTTAACTTTAACAGTTTGAAAAATCACAAAAATATTATAGTCTTATCTTTTATTTGGTTTAACTATTACAATTTGATTTTGTAACGAAGTTAAAATAACATTTTATTAAAATATTTTTAATTACATTATATTTAATGATTGTTTATACTAAATATATATCATATAATCTACTTTTAAATATATAAATATATGTATCACATTAATAAAAATAAGCTAAATAAAATTACAAATATAACTTTCTTACATCAACTTATATATCATATCTTATATCATTTTCATAGTTAAAAAAATTATGTACATGAAATTAATTAACAAATTGATTTCCCAGTTTAACATATATTAACTAAAACAAAGAAAATCTAAATTATTAGAATTTATATATATATATATATATAATAGTGATATATGAGTTATTAATATATTTTAATAGTTTTATCAAAAATAAATATTCATATGAAAAATTTACATTAATGTTGATATATGAGTTATTAGTCATTACTATATTTAAAAATCTTTGCCAAATATATAAATTTTTATAAGGAAAATTTACATGGCACAACTAATCTAATGTCACGCCATTATTTTCTTAAATCATGTCATCTTTATTTGGTGACATATCAATTTTAAATGAAAATGATTGTGATGATAATATGTGTAAAAATTACTTCTCAAATAATGACTAACGGTATCTATTGAAATATGTCATTAAATAATATAATAATATAAATATAATAATATTTTACCAATTTCGACATATTATTTATTTCTATTTTTAATTATACAATTTTATTACCAAACAATATTTTAAAAATTTTCTACGATTTTTGACAGAATCAAAAGTTGTAATCATAATATCATTAGTTTTTTTGTTAAAGAATTTTGTAATATCATTATTTTCTTTACTATATCTATAAATGTTAGAAATATTGTTTAGTATATACATATCTATTTTTAATATACTCTTTAATATATCTACAAGATTATAATTTTTAAAATTTATTAATATCTATTTTAAATATAATTTAAAATAAAAATAATTAATTTTCTCTTCAACTAAATCAAAATTTATTTTAAAATAGTGGTAAGAAAATAACAAAATTCTAAATAATAATAAAGCTTCATTTTTAAATATAATTTAAATTTAAAATTTTTATTCATGCACATGAGACATGAAAACACCTAATTAATGTTGAAAAGTTGTATGTTTTTATAGGAATCTCAATTCTTGTTAAAAGTTTTGTTTTCTGGTTAAGGTGTCTTTTCATTAAAGGTTGGGTCTCTTCAATATGAAACTACTATAAAATTTTGTGAATAAATGTTATGATGTGTCTAGTCATCATAAAAATGTATACTAATTGATTATTTTGTTAAAAATTTATATATTTCCGTTATAAATGTGTTATTTTAAATAACTACTAAAATATGAAAAGTTGTGATTACTCGTATGAGTTTTTATGAAAAGACACCTCTTTATATATTTTCACAATTTATAAGAACTAATGCAATGTTTAAGATGAAAAATTGCATCTTTCACATTCATTGGAATGTTTTCATTCTTTTTTTAAAAAATATATTAGTTTAAAAGTTATGTCTTTTCATAAGCAATAGATATAATTTATCATCTTAAAAACTAAGAAATGCAAATTTTCATATAATTTTTTTAAGAGATTGAGTTTTTATAGTAATACACTGATTTTTAGATATAAAACAGTTGTAAATATTTATATAAAATAATAATAAATAGATACGAGCAAAATAAAAGTGAAAGACACAACTTTTCAACTCAAAAACTTAGCAACCTTAATAATGTTGAAAATTGTGTCTTTTCATTAAAAAAAAACGAAAATGTGTTTTCAAAAGTTACCAAATTATAAAATGATGTGTTTATCTATAATTTTTGTGTATTTTCATTATAATGTCAAAGGTTGTATGTTTTCATTCTTTTCATTTTTAAAATGTATTAGTTTTAGAAGTTATGTCTTCTCATAAGCAATAGATGCAATCTTAAGAGATGCAACTTTCATGTATAAACTTAAGAGATTCAATTTTTTATATAAAAAATTAAGAGATTCAATTTTTATATTTATCCACTGATTTCTAGATATAAAACAATTGTAAATATTTATGTAAAATAATTATAAATAGATATGAGCAAAATAAAAGTGAAAGATACAACTTTTCATCTCAAAAACTAATAAATACAATTTTATGTAAAACAATTTTAAGAGAAGCAACTTTCATGTACAAATATAAGAGATTCAAATTTTCTTATTAATACACTGACTTTTAGATATTAAAATTGCAAATATTTATGAATTATTAACGTATAGATATGAGCAAAGTAAAAACAAAACAGACATAAGTTTTCCTTTCAATGCTAATAAATACAATTTTTCATATTAAAAAGTTAAGAGATGCAACTTTTACATCAACACTGATTAAAAAATTATAAATGTTTATGTGGTGTCATCAAAGAAGAGGTACAAATGTGTTAAAATGTGTTTTGATCTAAGAGGTATGAATGTGTGATGATCTAAGGGATGCAAACGTGTTGTAACTAAAATGGTGTGAATGTGTCATGACGAAAAGGTGCAAATGAGTCATGACCAAAGGCTCTGGATAGGTCATGACCAAAAGGATGCAAATGGTCGTGACCGAAAGGATGAAAATTGTTGTGATCGAAAGGTTGCAAATGGGTTGTGACCGTAAAAGTGCAAACGAAGTCGTGACTAAAAGAGTGTGAAGGGATCGTAACTGAAAGGATGTAACTGGATCGTGAATAAAAGGATCTGAACGAGTCATAACAAAATGGGTGCAAATGAATCATAAATCTTTCATTTTAAAAACTAATATATACGATTTTCTAAGTTAAAAACTTGAGAGATTCAAATTTTCATATAAAAAAGACTTAAGGGATTCAAATTGTCATATTAATACACTGATTGATATAAAACAATTGTAAATATTTATGTAAAATAATTATAAATAGATATGAGCAAAATAAAAGTGAAAGATACAACTTTTCATCTCAAAAACTAATAAATACAATTTTATGTAAAACAATTTTAAGAGAAGCAACTTTCATGTACAAATATAAGAGATTCAAATTTTCTTATTAATACACTGACTTTTAGATATTAAAATTGCAAATATTTATGAATTATTAACGTATAGATATGAGCAAAGTAAAAACAAAACAGACATAAGTTTTCCTTTCAATGCTAATAAATACAATTTTTCATATTAAAAAGTTAAGAGATGCAACTTTTTACATCAACACTGATTAAAAAATTATAAATGTTTATGTGGTGTCATCAAAGAAGAGGTACAAATGTGTTAAAATGTGTTTTGATCTAAGAGGTATGAATGCGTCAAAATCCAAGAGGTACGAACGTGCTGTGATCCAAGAGGTATGAATGTGTGATGATCTAAGGGATGCAAACGTGTTGTAACTAAAATGGTGTGAATGTGTCATGACCGAAAAGGTGCAAATGAGTCATGACCAAAAGGCTACGGATAGGTCATGACCAAAAGGATGCAAATGGTCGTGACCGAAAGGATGAAAATTGTTGTGATCGAAAGGTTGCAAATGGGTTGTGACCGTAAAAGTGCAAACGAGTCGTGACTAAAAGAGTGTGAAGGGATCGTAACTGAAAGGATGTAACTGGATCGTGAATAAAAGGATGCGAACGAGTCATAACAAAATGGGTGCAAATGAATCATAAATCTTTCATTTTAAAAACTAATATATACGATTTTCTAAGTTAAAAAACTTGAGAGATTCAAATTTTCATATAAAAAATTTAAGAGATTTAAAAAATTAATACACCTATTTTTAGATATAAAAATTATAAATATTTATGTAAAATGTAAATAAATTGATATGAGCAATATAACAAACAAAAAGACGTAATTTTCATTTCAAAATTAATAAATACAATTTTCATGTAAACAAAATTAAAAGATGTAACTTTCATATAAAAAAAGACTTAAGGGATTCAAATTGTCATATTAATACACTGATTGATATAAAACAATTGTAAATATTTATGTGAAATATTAATAAATAGATATGAGCACAGTAAAAATGAAAAGACACGAGTTTTCATGTTGAATGTTGTGTCTTAAAATTGATGTAACTCTTCATTATCACATTAGTTGATGTGTTTTTTCCAATAAATGCTAAATGATGTGTCTTATCTTCTTAAAATTTTATTAGTTTTAAGAGAAAAATATTTGAAGATGCTTTTTCATAATGTCTTTTCATCATAAAAACTGTATAGATTTTTAAAGAGTTATTTTTCGTTTAAAGATGTGTCTTTATTCTAAAAATTACATATATGTTTAAAAGGTTATAAAATGTCTAAAAATGTATATTCATTATAAAAACTGCATAAGTTTTTAATGAGGCTTTAAATTCAATTTTCATATATATATATATATATATGTTAAATTAATCTTAAAATGTTTTAAAATATTTACAAAATTTATTTTATGGGTTTCAATTATATTTTGTGGTTTACAATATGTTTTGGTACCTTTTTGGTTGATTTTTTTTTATTCCGATTGTAGAAAAAAACATTAGGACTTAGTTAATAATTCATTTACTAATAGATAAGTATTAACAAAATAGAAACCAAAAAATTATATTTATCTATGCACATTTAAATTTATGTCTGAGTTTGATATAAGTGATTATTAACTGAATCTCTAATTACAATTAAATGAGAAACAATAGTCGGATATGTAAGTTAACCTTTGAAATCATTGAAGTTAACTATTCATTTACTTAAATAATAAATTACAACTGATTACATGAAACATTGCAATTGTTTATGATTACATTTTTGGTGATGAATTATTGTAATCATAGGTCATGAACCATTATAATTGTTGGTAATTGTATAGTTAGTGATGTGTCCTTGCAACTTTTGGTCTTAGTATTGCAAACATTAGGTGAACGTTGCAATATTTGGTTGTCAGTTATTGCAATCATTAGTCTTCTATATAAAGAATTGTGTATAATGATAAATCATAACCAAAATAACAACATATAAATAAAAAAAACACAAATAGATTAGAAAACGGAGAGTTTCATTGTCAAATTCGTTAAAGACTAATTTTTTGAATAAATAAAATGAAAATAATGCACAAAAAAATGTGTGTGATTTACCAATAAAAATATGTACTGTTCAAGATCTCTTAAAGTTGCAAAGCTTCAAAAATCATGAATGTAATATTTGTCATTTTAAATTACCTTACTAAATTAGTAAATGATTAAATTTTAAATGTGTGTTGTTTATTTTAATTAATTCAAAAAATATTAAATATCATTTAAAATTTTATAATAACTTACTAAATTAATAAAGATGTATATTTTAATTGGTATTGAGGTATTTGTATTTTAGTTGTAATTTAAAACTATAAAATTTACATTTCTTATATTATCTATAAATGAATATAAATACATATATTATACGCTTTGACATGATAACTTTTTCTGAAATAAAATTAAGAATTTTTTATTAAAAAATATCAGTTATAAAGTGATAGTATCTATAAAAGGTGAACTTCCCCATGGATTTCTTACCTAGTATCTAAAATAGAGCAGTTATTGACAAAAAAAAAAAACTTTGGCAAGCCCTCCTATCTTTCATTGACGCCGAAACTTTAGAAGTCTTCTTCTAGTTTTCTTTTTCATTGACTTTTTCCAGGTGAGTTAGTTTTCCTCCAGATTCTGAAAGTTCATGACTCCTTTTTATTGTGATATAACTCTACAATTTTTTTTCTATTGTGTCCCTGCTATTGCTTGATTTATGGAATTTCCTTGTATCCTAGTATCACCAATTTAGCCCGATTGAATGAAATACGAACGGCTGATTAGGCATAGTAATTTTAGGGTTGTAGGGGCGTCATAACTTGACAGTTTTAGTGGCATCGTAAGTTTATGGTTTTAGGATATAGATTTAGGGTTTTGAATGTGAATATATGTATATACAGTAGAAGAAGAAGATGTAAACTGAAACCAGGGTGTATTACAATGATAAGTATGTTTCTTATTTTCCATTTAGGGAGAAGCAATGACAGACACTAGAAAGAGGAAATTGTATAGAGTGGATTTTCTCGGTGATTATGTTTTGGCATTTAGAAATGGAATACACATTAAGTTACAAAAAAAAAAATGGAATACACACTGATGTTATTGTTAAACCTGGTGGTGATGGGCCTGGAATTCCTGCTCACAAATCTATTTTGGTAACATATCTAAACTTGAATTTAATCCCATAAATATACATACATGGGAGAATTGGTCTATATATATATATGATTGAATCCATAGAGAAACCGTCGGAAAATTGTTTTAAAATTGCAATAGTCATGTTTTTTTTTTGTAGTGTATAGATTTATATTTTTGAACTTTCTATGGATGTTCAGTTCATAGTTGGCTAAGTTAGATTGAGGGTGTAGAAGAACTTATATACCTTTTATTACTCGAGTATAAATAATGATATTGTTTTGTCTCATTGTTTATATGTTTCTTGTAAACTTATAAGCATATATTGACATTAGTTGGTAAATTTCACTCTACTGGAATTCATATGGAGGAAATAGCCATGAGATATATTTAAACCAATAAGCATATATTTAATGACAACTTGATTGATGTGGTTAGCATAATGGACATGCAATGGACATGCAATTTGGATCTTGATTATGATATTCATGTAAAACTCCAAATTCATGTGCATTCTGATGTTCATATGCATAGCAAATGCTCACGCAAACTCATATGTCGGCTTTTACTTAGTGCGTCTATATATGAACTTTTCAACTGAATTTTGTTGTTTTTTCCCACAGGCAGTGAAGTCGAAAGTGTTTAGCTACATGTTGGACTCTGATGAACGCAAAATTTCAGTAGAGAAACACACTCGAGCGCTCTATCTTGCTGCGCGCTCTATCTTGCTGCGCGCTCTATCTTGCTGCGCGCTCTATCTTGCTGCGCGCTCTATCTTGCTGCGCGCTCTATCTTGCTGCGCGCTCTATCTTGCTGCGCGCTCTATCTTGCTGCTGACAAATATGAAATACCATATCTCCAAGAGGTTTGCAGAGACCATCTTATATCGACTACGACTCTTAGCAACGTTCTCGACATTCTTGAGGTGTCCACGATCCCTGCAGACAACCATTTGAAGGGTTGGGCGACATTCTTTGTCGTATCAAACATGGAAGAAATCCTTATTTCCAGTAGTTACAAATCATTCGTTCACCAGAATCCTGATCTAGGTTTTGTATATTACACAGATATATGTGGGTGCTTTGAAATCCCAACTTGGGTCCACAGATGAACTGGTGAGGTCTGCATTTCTGCCTAACCCATAAGTTTAATTATTTTCTAGACATGTTAGACTTTTGTTGTTACTACTTATTTATATCCAAACTATGTTAGTTATGTGTGGTCTTATGTTACTTGAGATTAAGCCTAGCAATGTGCGAGCATTTGGTCATTTGGAAGTTTTTTCAATTAACATTAGGTTGTTGACTTCATACATTCTTTTCTCTTTGAAAGTTAGATGCTGAAGCCTTAATTTCTCAGATTTTTTTTTTTTTTTTTTGTGGTGGTGTTTCTCAAACTGTTACCTGGGTAGCTAAATTAAACATTCACTGCCGTCGTGTGATAGTGTCTCTTTTTGAGATTTTAGCCTTTATGGCTTTATTTTAAAAAACATTTATATAATCAGAAATGCCAAATCCACACACGTAGCAAAAATCGATCACCGATTTAGATCCAAAATGGCTATATATGAAATTAACTACTTACTACAAGTATACAAGTAACACCATGTATATCCGAGTGCAATAATAGTTAATTTAATATATACTTTGCCAATAGCATCATGTTAATATTTTACAAATTTTGTTATTTTGAATATTCTCCAAATTATTAGAATCCGTCAAAATAGTTTTCAGAATTTATCACAATTTCAAGTACTTTAATTTCATGATTTTGTCTTATACTACTGTACGCGAATGCAGCAATTTAATTAAATACAGTTCGTCACAACTCACAAGCGCCCCTAAGTTCTAGAAGACTTTAGAGCATCATTAACCGTAGGTCTGGGCATCGGGTCCTCGGTCGGATTCGGTCGGTTGGGTTTTGGTCCTATAAATTTAGATCCATTTAGGTATCCATAATTTTTGGGTTCGGGTCAGATCGGGGTCGGGTTCGGGTATATAAGATATAAAAAGAAAATGAAATATTCAAATTCCATCGAATTTAGTCAAAATTTATCATATATCTCTAAAATTTTACAAAATAACTTAAAATAAACTATTAATAGGTTAAAAAAAACATTTTTAATTCTATATTTTACATTTCAAACTTCATGTTACTTAAAATGTTACAAAATAATGACAAAGATTGTTAATAAAAGATATTTTAAAGTTTTTAAGTCGGGTTTGAATCGGTTCTTATTGGGTCGGGTCTATTCGGTCGGTTCTTTTGGTCCAAGTCTATTCGGATAGAAATTTTTGGACCCAATAGGTACTGTAAAATTTCGGTTCGGTTTGGATCGGATATTTTCGGTCGGTTCGGTTCGGTTTGGATCGGATATTTTCGGTCGGTTCGGTTCGGTTTGGATCGGATATTTTCGGTCGGTTCGGGTATATAAGATATAAAAAGAAAATGAAATATTCAAATTCCATCAATTTAGTCAAAATTTATCATATATCTCTAAAATTTTACAAAATAACTTAAAATAAACTATTAATAGGTTAAAAAACATTTTTAATTCTATATTTTACATTTCAAACTTCATGTTACTTAAAATGTTACAAAATAATGACAAAGATTGTTAATAAAAGATATTTTAAAGTTTTTAAGTCGGGTTTGAATCGGTTCTTATTGGGTCGGGTCTATTCGGTCGGTTCTTTTCGGTCCAAGTCTATTCGGATAGAAATTTTTGGACCCAATAGGTACTGTAAAATTTCGGTTCGGTTTGGATCGGATATTTTCGGTCGGTTCGGGTATATAAGATATAAAAAGAAAATGAAATATTCAAATTCCATCGAATTTAGTCAAAATTTATCATATATCTCTAAAATTTTACAAAATAACTTAAAATAAACTATTAATAGGTTAAAAAACATTTTTAATTCTATATTTTACATTTCAAACTTCATGTTACTTAAAATGTTACAAATTTTGTTATTTTGAATATTCTCCAAATTATTAGAATCCGTCAAAATAGTTTTCAGAATTTATCACAATTTCAAGTACTTTAATTTCATGATTTTGTCTTATACTACTGTACGCGAATGCAGCAATTTAATTAAATACAGTTCGTCACAACTCACAAGCGCCCCTAAGTTCTAGAAGACTTTAGAGCATCATTAACCGTAGGTCTGGGCATCCGGGTCCTCGGGTCGGATTCGGGTCGGATTCGGGTCGGATTTGGGTTTTTCGGGTCCTATAAATTTAGATCCATTTAGGTATCCATAATTTTTCGGGTCGGTTCCGGGTTGGGTCTTATCGGGTCCTGGTCGATCGGTTCGGGTCTATAATTAAAATATCCATAATTTTTGGGTTCGGGTCAGATCGGGGTCGGGTTCGGGTATATAAGATATAAAAAGAAAATGAAATATTCAAATTCCATCGAATTTAGTCAAAATTTATCATATATCTCTAAAATTTTACAAAATAACTTAAAATAAACTATTAATAGGTTAAAAAAAACATTTTTAATTCTATATTTTACATTTCAAACTTCATGTTACTTAAAAATGTTACAAAATAATGACAAAGATTGTTAATAAAAAGATATTTTAAAGTTTTTAAGTCGGGTTTGAATCGGTTCTTATTGGGTCGGGTCTATTCGGGTCGGGTTCTTTTCGGGTCCGGGTCTATTCGGGTCGGTTCTTTTCGGGTCCAAGTCTATTCGGATAGAAATTTTTTGGACCCAATAGGTACTTGTAAAATTTCGGTTCGGTTTCGGATCGGATATTTTCGGGTCGGTTCCGGTTCGGGTTTTCGGATCCAGATTAAAATGTCTAGGCCTAATTAACCGTAAAGGGTTCTTAGGGTATTTTTTGTTTTTTTTTTTTAATTTCTTTTGTCTGATTTAAAATAAAAAATTAAAAATGAACCAATCGCAGACCGTCACATGTCAGTGGAATCCGTAAACAGTACAAGAGTCAACCGAAAACACCTCTTGCAGAAGAGGTGGAATGAGTAGATTTTTAAAAAATAATGGAATCCACGAATATTTTATAATTTTTTTAAAAAAAAATCCAACTGCAAGATTTTGGGTTAAAGATGCTCTTATTCAATGATGTTAAATGAGAACCAACGTACGACGAGAGACCAAAAAGTCATATGTTTTTCTGTGTGCAACAACACAAAATACTCATTATTGGAAGTTATTGGGCAACAACACAAGCCTACAATTGCATAATATTCTCTGGTCAAATATTCAATCCAATCACCGCGTAACGTGACAAAACCTTAATCTAAATTGACCAACGCATAAATGAAAACGAGTACATAAAGAGGACTTGCATTAGCCGTATATTTCATTCATCTTAAATCTCCACAAACTGAAACATGGCTGAACAACCTCTCAACGGTGCCTTCTACGGTCCATCCGTCCCACCACCGGCTCCCAAAGGCTACTTCCGGCGACCCGGGCACAGCCGCGGTTGTGGCTGCTGCCTCCTCAGCTTCTTTGTCAAAGTCATCATAGCCATTATTGTTATCCTCGGCATAGCCGCTCTTATCTTCTGGCTCATCGTCCGTCCTCGCGCCATCAAGTTTCACGTGACAGAAGCGTCTCTTACGCGTTTTGAACACACTTCCTCGGACAACATTTTAAGGTATAACCTAACCTTCACAGTTCCTGTCCGCAACCCTAACAAGAGGATCGGAGTCTACTATGACAGGATCGAAGCTCATGCCTACTACGATGGAAAGCGGTTTAGTTCCACCACGTTAACTCCTTTCTATCAAGGACACAAGAACACGACCGTCTTAAGACCAATGTTCCAAGGTCAAAACCTTGTTATCTTCAACGCCGGAGAGTTACGGACTTACAACGAGGAGAGTATCGCGGGAGTATACAATATTGAGATCAAATTTAGGCTTAGGGTTAGGTTTAAGCTTGGGGACTTGAAGTCTCGGAGGGTTAAGCCTAAGGTTAATTGCGATGATATAAGGCTTCCTTTAAGTACATTCAACGGAACTACAACCTCCGCTACCGTTCTCCCTCTCAAGTGCGACTTCGATTTTTAAGTCTTTGCTTTCATCATGTTCCGTTCCACCATATGTATTGGTTCGTTTATTATTATTTTTTCTCTATGCAACAGTACGACTTATCTTCTACATAGCCTTTTTGTATACACATGTTCATCTTCACTTGTTCATTGTTATACATAAATAAAACATTATTTTATGTAGTTAATTAATATACTTTTTTTCAAATTGCGTCGGTTAATCATGTCTATAGCCACCAATTCATAGTTTAAGCCTTTAAGAATCTCCACATTTCAAACTGGAGATTACGTGACATCTTTGTACATTTTGAGAAAAACGTATAATATAATAACGGTATTGTTTTAGCTTATATTTACTATTAGTAGATGAGAATTCTTTGAATTATTGATAATTATTCCTTTATTCAGTCGTTTGTCAGTAACGAAGATCTTATGGGCGGGGGCGGCCATGAGCAAGTGTTAACCCCTTTTTACATTAAAACATTATTGAGCCACCAGTAGAACTATCCCGAAGATCTAGTTCTGTGGTTAGTTTTATCTTTCGTAAGTTGGAGGAAAATTGCATAATTCAAATAAATGCGTCAACTTCCTCGGGTTCCGTGGTTCGTTTTATCAGGACTCAATAGAGAAAAAAAAATAGGGAAAATAGTTTTTTTAGACCAAAAAAATGGTAACTATGTCCCATTCACTACAAGAAAACAGGGCGATACCGACGGACGAATTCGTCAGAATGTCGTCGGAATAAGCATATTTTGACGAAATTCTGACGAAAATGGTCGTCGGAATCATTTCGTCGGAATTTAAATATTCGTCGGAATTTCGTCAGAAACTCAGACGACATTCTGACGAATACCGAGAAACCACATTTTGACGAACTTCCGACGAAAGTCCGACAACATTTTCCGAGACCAGAGTTCATCGGAAACAGAAGATACCGACGAACCAGAGTCGTCGGAATATTCCGACGAACCAAAGTCGTCAGAAAATTCCGACGAACCAAAGTCGTCAGAATATTCCGACGAACCAAAGTCGTCAGAATATTCCGACGAACTAAGGTTCGTCGGAATATTCCGACGACTTCGGTTCGTCGGAAATTTATGATGACTCCGGTTCGTCGAATTTTCGGCGACTTTGGTTCGTCGAATATTCGGCGACTTTGGTTCGTCGAATATTCCGGCGAACTAAGGTTCGTCGAATATTCCGGCGAACTAAGGTTCGTCGAATATTCCGACGAACCAAAGTCGTCGAATATTCCGGCGAACTAAGGTTCGTCGAATATTCCGGCGACTTTGGTTCGTCGAATATTCCGGCGACTTTGGTTCGTCGAATATTCCGGCGAACTAAGGTTCGTCGAATATTCCGACGAACCAAAGTCGTCGAATATTCCGGCGAACTAAGGTTCGTCGAATATTCCGGCGAACTAAGGTTCGTCGAATATTCCGGCGAACTAAGGTTCGTCGAATATTCCGGCGAACTAAGGTTCGTCGAATATTCCGACGAACCAAAGTCGTCGAATATTCCGGCGAACTAAGGTTCGTCGAATATTCCGACGAACCAAAGTCGTCGAATATTCCGGCGAACTAAGGTTCGTCGAATATTCCGACGAACCAAAGTCGTCGAATATTCCGGCGACTTTGGTTCGTCGAATATTCCGGCGAACTAAGGTTCGTCGAATATTCCGGCGACTTTGGTTCGTCGAATATTCCGACGAACCAAAGTCGTCGAATATTCCGGCGACTTTGGTTCGTCGAATATTCCGGCGACTTTGGTTCGTCGAATATTCCGGCGAACTAAGGTTCGTCGAATATTCCGACGAACCAAAGTCGTCGAATATTCCGACGAACCAAAGTCGTCGAATATTCCGACGAACCAAAGTCGTCGAATATTCCGGCGACTTTGGTTCGTCGAATATTCCGACGAACCAAAGTCGTCGAATATTCCGGCGAACTAAGGTTCGTCGAATATTCCGACGAACCAAAGTCGTCGAATATTCCGGCGACTTTGGTTCGTCGAATATTCCGGCGACTTTGGTTCGTCGAATATTCCGGCGACTTTGGTTCGTCGAATATTCCGGCGACTTTGGTTCGTCGAATATTCCGGCGACTTTGGTTCGTCGAATATTCCGACGAACCAAAGTCGTCGAGAATATTCCGGCGAACTAAGGTTCGTCGAATATTCCGACGAACCAAAGTCGTCGAATATTCCGGCGACTTTGGTTCGTCGAATATTCCGGCGAACTAAGGTTCGTCGAATATTCCGGCGACTTTGGTTCGTCGAATATTCCGACGAACCAAAGTCGTCGAGAATATTCCGGCGAACTAAGGTTCGTCGAATATTCCGGCGAACTAAGGTTCGTCGAATATTCCGGCGACTTTGGTTCGTCGAATATTCCGACGAACCAAAGTCGTCGAATATTCCGACGAACCAAAGTCGTCGAATATTCCGACGAACCAAAGTCGTCGAATATTCCGACGAACCAAAGTCGTCGAATATTCCGACGAACCAAAGTCGTCGAATATTCCGACGAACCAAAGTCGTCGAATATTCCGACGAACCAAAGTCGTCGAATATTCCGACGAACCAAAGTCGTCGAATATTCCGGCGACTTTGGTTCGTCGAATATTCCGGCGAACTAAGGTTCGTCGAATATTCCGACGAACCAAAGTCGTCGAATATTCCGGCGACTTTGGTTCGTCGAATATTCCGGCGACTTTGGTTCGTCGAATATTCCGGCGACTTTGGTTCGTCGAATATTCCGGCGAACTAAGGTTCGTCGAATATTCCGACGAACCAAAGTCGTCGAATATTCCGACGAACCAAAGTCGTCGAATATTCCGGCGACTTTGGTTCGTCGAATATTCCGGCGACTTTGGTTCGTCGAATATTCCGGCGACTTTGGTTCGTCGAATATTCCGACGAACCAAAGTCGTCGAATATTCCGGCGACTTTGGTTCGTCGAATATTCGGCGACTTTGGTTCGTCGAATATTCCGGCGACTTATTTATTTTTAATATTAAAATTAATAAATAAATAAAATCGAAATTAAAATTTAATAATATTATAGAATTTAAAATTTCATACAAACTGAAATAGAAAAAAAACATTCAGAAAGTTTTAAAAATTAAAAAAACTAGGGACGGAAGGAAATAAGCGATCAAGCCTCTCCAATATCTCGCGTTGGCCCTCCTTGAATCCGCTAACTCAGCAAGAATTGTGGCATTCTGCTCCTCCAATGCCACAATCCGTTCATCTCTGCTGTGTAGTTGCTCCAGAATCATGGGATCGGCATATGGAGCTTGCGAAGAAGTCGGATCTGAAGAAGCACGGCGGGCCAACCCAACTAAATAGCCTCCTTTCCTTTTAGGAACCGCTACAAGAATATTTAAAGTTAGTAAACAGTATTATAAAAGAAATATAT
The DNA here is from genome assembly GCA_016771965.1 of Brassica carinata. Taxonomy (NCBI): domain Eukaryota; kingdom Viridiplantae; phylum Streptophyta; class Magnoliopsida; order Brassicales; family Brassicaceae; genus Brassica; species Brassica carinata. The sequence continues at coordinate 50,023,378 of CM028692.1, forward strand.
ATTTATTTTAAAATTTACCTTTTCGACCATCTCGTTGATTTGCGGTCGGGACATGGTGGTTGAAGCACCAGTAAATTGCCGTCATCGAGAGGCTGAGAAGCTTGATAAGCTTCTTTCTCGAGATTCCACCAACTCAACGACCTCTCGATTAGGGGATCCTGAACTTGTCCGGTCTTCTTATTAGTGTGAGCCTCTTTAATAAGCTCGAGGCGATCTACGGGATTACCGTCGTTTGATTCAATCTAAAAAACATTAGTTAAAGAATATCTAAAAAATAATTTAAATAAATGTAAAGATAAATAGATATAAAAAGAATCACTTACAAGTTGATCCTCCTTAGAGGACATAGAGCAAGCGAGGTTGTGCACATACATTCCTTTCCGCCACGATCGCTCTTCCGATTCTTGAGTTCTTACGAGGCGTCGTTCTGATGTCGTCCTTCTCCCAATGGACTATCAACTGCTCCCACACCGTCCCATTAATGAACCGTGGCTTCTTGTTATTCAGCCATCTTGTCTTCCACGAGTTGATGCGCCATTATAAGAGTCCATGGCCTTCGTTGAATTTCGACGGACTGTTTCCGTCGGACCGGACTCAAGTGAATTCTTGCTACAAAACACACATAGATTTAATTAGTAATGCAAACATACATTAAAATATTAAAATACATTAAAAACTAAAAGTTACATAAATTGTGAAACCACAACTCCGCTCCTCGGAAGGGATCACACTCCACCGGATATCCGTGCGAGCATGGAATACATCATCTGGTTGATGCTCCTGCTAATGCCATTGCTGGACTTTTGGAACCTTTAAAAAAATTTCATGTTAGAAAGTTAATTAAGGGAAAAAACATAATGCTTGAATAAAGTAAAAATACTAACCAAGTTGTATATCCCGGTCGTGGGTTGGGATGGAGAACCGGGAGATGCTCTCGACCTGGTTGTTTAACCAATAGTTCAACTGACATGACCCCCGGTTCCTGCTGAGCATGGCGGGATCGGCGGCTGGGCGGGAACATAAGCGGGAACATAAGCGGGAACCGAGTTTTGTTCTGAGGCGATCCGATGCAGGGAAGTACTCACCGAACAACCTCGGCCGCCCGCGGGTGCTGAGCGGCGGCGGTGGAGCGGCGTGCCTCGTCAGACCTAAAATTTTTTTAAAAAATTAATAAATCAGAAACCTTTTCAAAGATTTATATATATATAGATATATATATATATAAAAGATTATAAATATTTGTAAAAATGTTTATAAATATTTATAAATGTTTATAAATGTTTATAAATATTTATAAATGTTTATAAATATTAGTAAAAGTTTAAAATATTAAAAATATATTAAAATTAATATTACAAGTTTTAATATATTTATAATTATAAAAATGTTTTAAAATGTTTATAATTATAAAAATGTTTTAAAACGTTTATAAATATAGAAAAATGTTTATAAATATTTAAAATTTTTATAATTATAAAAATGTTTTAAAACGTTTATAAATATAGAAAAATGTTTATAAATATTTAAAATGTTTTAAAAATGTTTATAATTATAAAATATGTTTTAAAATTATAAAAAATTTAAAAACGTTTTATTATATATAATATATTACTGGAAACCCCAAAACGTTTTTAAAAATCAGAAATACATTTAAAAACACAAAAATTATTGAATTTCAACAAACAGAAATTATTAAACCCCAAAAAAATTAAAACAAGTTTGTAAACAACAATCCCTAACTAATAGATCCTAATTATCCATTCAATCCTAAAGTTTTCAATCAAACAACCTATAATCCCAAGATCTAACTTTCTAAATCTTAAAATTGAAAAAGTTAAGAAAATTACATGTTTATGGTGTGTGGGAGGAGATGTCGGAGAGGGGAGAACAGGCGTCGCCGGAGAGAGGAGGAGGGCGTCGCCGGAGAGAGGAGGAGGGCGTCGCCGGAGAAGGAGGAGCCTCGGAATCGCCGGAGAGGAAGAAGAAAGAGATGCGGCGAAATGAGAAGGAAGAAGAAAGGTAGGGCTTTTAAGTTTAATGATTCCAGCGGACCGTGTTCGTCGGTATTCCGTCGGAATCATTAAACTTAAACCAATGGCGGTTCCGCGAAAATTTTCCGCGGTTTAATTTCCCGGGTAATTTGGAATTCGGCGAATTCCGGCGAACTGAGAGGTTCGTCGAAATTCGTCGGTATATTACGGCCAGTTCGGCGACATTGTGTTTAGGTCTTTAAAACAAGTTTGTAAATGCAAAATCCAAATATGGCAGATCCCAGAAAATACTTTTTTTGTGCCAGTTATGTAGCTCTCCAACCGCATCGACTTCGAATGTTTTCATGTCCACCTACGTCGGCGTTATCGCACCAAAATCCCTCAACTGTTTCCACAAATCTTCCCCACTAACTTCCTCAGGTGGACCATCAAACATCTGCTTGTTCTTCGTAAACAAAGTCTTACTCCTTCGGTATGGATGATCAGGTGGTAGAAATCTTCTGTGACAGTCAAACCAACACGTTTTCCTTCCGTGCTTTAGTTGGAAAGCATATGTGTCATCTTGACAATATGGACATGATAGCCTCCCATGTGTTGTCCATCCGGATAACATACCATATGCTGGAAAGTCACTTATTGTCCACATAAGTACTGCCCGCATATGAAAATTTTCTTTGCACGAAACATCGTATGTCTCAAAACCATGCGCCCATAGTTGTTGCAACTCATATATCAGTGGTTGAAGAAACACATCTAGTGATCTCTTAGGATGCTCTGGCCGGGGCGAACTGAGAGGAACAAAACTCTCGTCGCATGCACAAGCTCGGCGGTAAGTTGTCTGGTGTCACAATAGCGGCCATAGAGAATCTGTCTTCCATGCTTTCCAAATGGGCTGAAACCATCAGTACATAATCCAAGATAAACATTTCTTCTCTCTTCGCAAATTCGGATATGTTGACTGGAAATGTTTCCAAGCCTTCGCATCGAAGGATGTCAATCTCAGCATTTGTGGAATGCTCGCATGCCATCTCATTGCTTTTGCTGTGCGCTCACACTGATACAACCTCTTCAATCTTTCCGTCAAAGGCAAATACCACATCCTTTTGAGCGGGACCGAACTCTTCCCTCGTCTCCGATAGCGAGGTTTCCTACAAAATTTGCATTTAACCCGTTCCTTATCAGCTCCCGGTAGATCATGCGGTTGTCAATACATACATCTATCACCGTGCGGTAGTTGAAGACCCGCAACAAGTTTCGAACCTCGTAGTATGAACCGGTGCAAGATTATCCTCGGGTAGAATACCTTTGACAAAATCGATGTCAGCGTCCACACATTCTTCAGCCAAATTATAGTGCGTCTTAATACCCATCAATCTAGTTGCGGATGATAAGGGTGAATGACCATCTCTACAACCTTTATATAAAGGCTGTTTTCCTGCATCCAACATGTCAAAAATCTCCTAGATTCGGGTTTGGTTCTTCCCTCGATAATGATCATGTACCATCTGCTCAGTACCTACACCATAATCTATATCCGTTCTAGGTTCTTCTAACCTAATATCAGGCTGAGGTTAAGCTAACGGTGAGGTTCGCTAGTACTACCATATTTATAACCAGTTTCTCCATGAAGATACCAAACTTTATAATTACGTGAAAACCCTCTCATATACAAATGAGACCAAACATCAAATTCTTTTATAACTCTATTATTATTGCAAGTAGGCGGGGACATCTTAACATACCGGTTTTGATTAGGTTGCTGTTGAACAAGCCTCATGAATTCTCCAATCCCTTGACCGTATTCATCTGTAAGCAAATTGGTGTTGGGATCCATATGAGGTTTATCCATCCACGAGCGATAATAAACTCCGAAGACATGATTTTCGGAATTATTGTGATTAGAGAGTGAATAGTGAATGAGGAGTGAATGAGTTGAATGAGGAGAGGTTGCATTTATAGGAAAATGGTTCAGGCAATCCGGCGACATTCGGCGAATTCGGCGACCAACGGTCATATTCGTCGAATTCCGTCGTTTTCAATCTCAAACGGCTATAAAACAGTCATATCTAATTGTCATAAAGTTAGGTCGAATTTCGTCAGTATATAGTGACGAAATTCCGACGAACACAACGGTTATATATATGATCGGGAAGTCGTCGGAATTTCATCAGTATATAGTGACGAAATTCCGACGACCTCAACGGTTATTTATATTATCGGAAAGTCGTCGAATTTTGTCGGTATATAGTGACGAAATTCCGGCGACCTCAACGATTATATATATGATCAGTATGTCGCCGAATTCGTCACTATATTCGGCGGACACATATTTCTCGAAAGTCGTCAAAATTTTCCGGCGACATTCCGGCGACCGTTTTTAAATTTCGTCGGTATGTCGTCGGTATGTCGTCAACAAATTCCGACGACCCTCCATCCGTCGGAATGTTCGTCGGAATATGCCGTGTTTTCTTGTAGTGATTATACTAATCTTATATGGTTTATGTTCTAATAGACTAATTATTTTCAAAATGACAATATTATCCTTATATTTTTAATTTTTAATTCGTAGTTATAATTAACAAAATCTAATTTCGATTTTTTAAAAATCATTTTTATAATTTTTTTTTTTAAAACTCGATTTTTTTAAAAGAAATTCTTTTTTTTTTTAAATCGTTTTTTATAAAATAAATTGATTTTTACATATAAAGAAACATAATATTTCCAAATATTTTTTATATATTAATAAAAATTATTATGTTTTCAAATAATAAGTTTTGTAAAAAATATTGCAATATTTAATTATAATATTCAATTAATTATAACTAATATATACTATCAACAAAAAACATATAACTGTATTTAATAATACTTGAAAATTCTAAATTAAACTGTATTATATAATTAAACAATCTATAACACCATAATTTTAAATTGCATAACTAAATATAAAAAAAATTCATGTAAATTATTCAAAAATTTATATTATTTTAAATTTTAAATTTTAAATTCTTAATTAAAATTAATAAAATATAATTTCGATTTTTTAGTAATTTATTTTTTAATTTCTTTTTTACAGTTTTCGATTTGAAAAAAAAAAAATCTTGTTTTTTAATTTAGTTTTTCATATAAAGAAACAAAATATTTCCAAATATTTTTCTATATTTTTCGGAACTGATTGCTTATCCGTAGAATACTTTAAATCTGTAGAACTCGGTTTCTACTAATTTTTTAGATTTATAGTAATATGTAGATTTTGATTTCTACAAATTTTAGATTGCTACTAAATCTGTAGAAACCGGTTTCTACTTGTTTTAGATTTATTGTAATATGTAGATTTTGATTTCTACAGATTTTGGAAGGATAGGTTAAGCGCGGAATGTGTATTCTAAACTTTTTAGAATACCATTATTTTCGTAGAACACGTATTCTAAACATATTAGATTCAATGAAAAAAGTAGAATTCATGTTCTACTTCGTAAATACGATTTCTACTTTTTGTAGAACACAATCTAAGATTATAATTTAAACATTTTTAGAAATCTAAAAAAATACAGATTACTTCATTTAGGTATTTCATAAGTAGATTTTATTTTTATTTTATTTTTTACTTTATAAAACTATTTATTTCATTTATTTTCCAAAAAAGTAAAGGGTATTAGAGGCAAAAATGGTACAAAGTAGAAATTAAACTAAAGGGACATAATACCCATTTTTCGGCCTAAAAAAACAATTTCCCCAAAAAAATATTTAGAACCTTTTAAAAGTATCACATTAGTTTTTTTTTGGACCCTTATTAAGAATGTTTTTCAAGAATGGGCCATTCTGTTTAACCAATAGCCTAACCAACTTAAAATAATGGGTTTGACAAAATACTGATAAAGTTTGTTGAATTCTTAAACATCAGTCAAGCTGTCTTGGTTTTCAAAGAAACTATGAGCCTGCCACTACTTATTGCAAATTCTATGCTTTTACGTTTATACAAAGTGGTTTTACTGTTGATGAACATTATAGAATACACATTTTCAATATTGTCACTAGGGCCGGGCATTTTATCCGTTAAATTTGATTCGATTCGTTATTCGTTGCTATTCGATCAGAAAATTCTGGATATCCGTAAGCTTTCGAAGCAAAGCAAATACTAAAATTCAATATCCGTTAAAATCGAAGCAAATCACAAATATTAAAATTTTGGGAAGCGAATATCCGATCCGATCCGTCAATATATAAATACATGTATATTTTGATTATATTTAAAGTTTTAAATGTATTAAATTATATAATTATTATTCTAACATATGATTTGATAGATTATATTCACATTATTACTTATATAAAAGTATTAAATAAAAAGAAGAGAAAATATTTATGACAATTATAATTTTTTTCTTATGTTTTGTATTATTATAATTTTTAACTAAGTTTAAAAATTTACAAAATATGAAGATTCAATACTTTTTTTAGTTGTTATCTTTTATATCATGCAAAATTTTTTTTTACAAAATAAATTTGTATCAAATTTTTAAGATTATTTGTATTAATCAAAACAAATGAGATATCCGTAAGTATCCGCGAATATCCACAAATATCTATTTATTTTCCGGATATCCGTTTTTCCGAATATCCGTATTTTTCCGAAGCAAAGCAAATCGAAAAATTAGATATCTGTAGCATTCGAAACAAATCACAAATACCTTAAAAAAACCGGATATCCGATCCGTGCCCAGGCCTAATTGTCACGACGACCTCAGTACACATTACAAGATTAGTACATATACGACAAAGCCCCCTTCTTTGGCCATAATCTTTTAGTACACTTAATTTATGTTATATATATTCTAAAGCATAAGATGCCTCTTGTTTCCTACTTAACCCTTCTTTTCATGGGCTAACCTTTTACTTTTAATTATTTTTCTTAAATAACTATATCTTACTCAGCCTAATCCCATACCTTTCTAAAGTGAGGGACCAAAGGGAGTAAACAATTTCCTTTTTGCTTGCCTAGCTATTTGTTTATGCAAGTCGAATATTATTCGAAAAATGTGAAAAAGTAATGATCCTTTGATTTTCTTTGGTCTAATCTACTTCATTTTTATTTGTTCCTGGAAAAAACATCAACTTCCCCTTTGTGCATCTCTTACGTCATGGATCATTTTTATACTATACTTTGAGCAATTATAAAAGCCAGATATTGGATATATACCGGCATACTTATCAACCAATTTTTCCGGCGGTGGCAGTATAAAGTTGATATTCGAGGACTTTACTTATATCAGTCGGATAATATTAAAAAACTTAATAGGAAGTGGATGAATGAGTTTAAACAGGATTATGGATCATACCATTTGCTATATCAAATATTGATATTGGTACATGTTCATTCTTTGTTCTATCGTCTTGGCCTTTTTCTTTTCTTTTCTTTGTTGATAAAACTAAAATAGAGTATTAAACAGTAAGTTGGTGATTACAATCGAATGGTCAGTATAAATTTTTACTAATGTTAGTATTTTGTACCATCAATTCAAAGGATTAGACTAATAAGTTGGATATCTAAAGAGAAATTAAGTTATGATTTGCATTTTGTTAACATACCCTCTACAAAGTTTCTAAGCATCCTAACTACATGATTGAGCTAGAAAGATGTCCAAAGGAGAAGTAACACATGATCTTGACCATGTGTAACAAGATCATGACTATGGTGATCATGTTGCTGACTTGCTGAAAAGAACGTTTGCATCTACAGCGTCATGTAATCCAATATGATCACTGCAATGTCCATCATCACCATCATGATGGAGAGAGAGGTTTAGATCGAGAGATATACAAGAGCTCATCTTTCTCTCTTCTTCTGGAGGTGAGCAACTACATGCTCTCGAGATAAATCTTTCACAGCACAAGATCACTATGGCGTCTCTAAGCAAAGCTTCTTCACCATTATCACTTTGGACTCTTCCTATCTCAATGGCTCTCTTGAAACCCATCTGACGAAAATAGTCAGCTTCCCCTATATCTTCCACGAAGAACACTCTATGTGGATCACAAGACACTGCTTCGAACAATCTCTCTTTGTAGCTCAAGCTATCTTCATCTCTCCTCCTTTTCTTGTTTCTCAAGCTAACTGAGAGAAAACTGTTCTGCGACCCAAATACAAGCTCTGCCAACTCTCTACCTATCTTCTCTTTGGCCTCAACATCCCCACCTTGGAAAAGTAACCATGTTTCTTCTTTTCGGTTCCCGTTGCTGAACTTCCTAGGTGCTGATCCTGACCTACGACTTAAGATAGCTTTTGCGATATCAGGGATCACATCCTTCTGCCTTACTGCCTTGCTTATCAAGGCATCGCATAGAGTTCTTAGGTTTTCAGCATTCATCACATTAAACCTGGAGACATACTCCACCTCTCTTGTATGAGCATAAGTATTGGAAGAAGAGGAAGGAGACAGAGAAGAAAGGTCCAGAGTTTTCTCAGGCGATCTTATATAAACCGAATCACAGGTTGAGTTATTTAAATCCTGACAAATCCAAAAAGACACCAAAACTTAGGACATCAAGAACTAGTATCTCTCATGAGAAAGGTTAGGTAAAATAACTCACAGTTCTGTCAATTTGGTTCTCGTTCTTGTACTTCTGAAGCCACGCTGGGAGAGCAGTGATCACTTTTCTGCTTGTCTTCATTGAGCATTCTAGAATGGTCCCTTTTTCGACCTCACTATTTGAAACAAAGTATAGTGATTAAGATATTGAGTTAGATCTTACAGTGTGTGCGTGTATTTGTCTGTGAAAGTTTCATGACCAACAAGAAGAGACGTTACCTGAAGGTCTCCTTCCTCTCATCCACCAGATTGTCTACACCGTTTGTGACATCCTTGTTCCTGACTGTAGAACTTAGTTTAAGTTTCTTGGAGGAGATCATCAAAGACACAGATTGCTCCACCTTGCTCTTCACGTGGGGACTTGAGAAACCAGCCTCTCTCATCACTCTGCTGACACCAGGATCATCAAGAATGGAAATTACAAGCTGCTCAGGCTCGATCTTGACGGCCAAGATTTGTTGTTGCGGGTTCTCGAGGGAACCACGCCGCAGGTGAGCCTGTGCACGCTTGAAAGCTGCAACCAGAGCGTTAGATATACAAGGGACCAGCATAGGACTGCCTGTGGAAGTTGGGAGGCGGTTAAGGGAGACGTTGAAACAGAGCTCAAGTGCTCTGCATTGAAGAGGATGAGTGTTGGATTGGAGGCAAGCTGTTCTGAGTAAACCTGTGGAAGCAGAGAGCATGGTGCTAGCCACATGGAGAGGCGTGACCTGAGCATGCCCACGCCGTCTAGCCAAGGCCATGGCTTGTTTCACCATGTTCGCAGCCTCATGCGTGAGGGATTGCTGGACACTACAACCTCCACTCCTCATACTCGATATATACAGATTTTTGTCTTAATACTTTTTCTTTTCTTTGGATACAGAAAAAAACAAAGGAACTTACCAAAAGATGTTTGTGTAAGTCTTTGGGGAAAAATATACAGAAATTGAGAGAGGTGCGAGATTATATGGAGAGGAAGATGAGGAATGTGTATGCTTTTCTTGTAGTAGAGGCAAGAATTTGAGGGTCCAAAGTGGTTTTTGTAGTGCAAAGTGGAATGCATGTGGTGACAAATCAGTATCAAAAGCCAAAGGCAATTCAGCTTTCCCCCCTAATAGTGTTTTTCTATCTCAAATTTCACATATTCATTTTAAAAATGTATCATGGGTACTGCTTGATAAGTGGGTACCTCTCTTTTATGAAAAGTTTATCATTTGTTTTCTATATTTAAAAGACCTAATTAAAGATGCAAACCATTTACATATATATATATATATATATTCAAAGATAACATCTCTAATTATATAGTCACCTTACACCAACTAATAACCATGTCTAATACCTTTTTAAGACAACAGTCACACCTGGTCTTGACCCAATCAAACAAAAGCTAACCCCATGTCATAAGCATGTAAGCGACCAAACTAGCCGCAAGAAAAATAAAGAAAATGGAAAATATTGGCACACACAGTTTCTAGAACAACATTAACATGAACTGTGTTCCATCATATAACCAAGAATCATAACTGATGAAGCTGTTTTTAACCATTCAGGTTCTGTATGTTTAACCCAAAAGGGTCTCGCTTAGAATCACTATTTTGGTCTTTGTATCTACTACTATCTTCTTTGAATTAAGCAGCGAACCCATCATAGACATATAATCATAATATATGTATTAAATATCATTATCTTTCCCTTTCATTACTTTCAGAAAAGTGTGTAGCTTTTTCAATATATCTTTCATTAAAAAACGAGAGAAACAAAGAAGAATAATAAGAAACAAAGGTGTTTACTATTTAGAAAGACCAAAAATGTATGCATAAACCAAATATGCCAGGCAAGGATATACTAATCTTAACTTGATGATATATACATTATTTACACTCAAGCTAGATAGTGAACAGCGGAATCTCAAATCTAGCAAAGGATACAAAATCCGTTTGCTATTCACTGAATGTTGCATAAAATCCAAGATGCAATGCTAACATCCAAGATGGATCTATGAAATCAGGTTACAGTAACTGGCATGAGGAGCTTATCCTATTACACTTCTACTTTGATGAATAGGTCTCTCTCTTTCATGAAGCATGCCACTGCATAGAAAGAAGAGAAAAGAAGAGCACCACCATTTACCTTACCTCGGAATCTTCAACAACATTTATACAATGTGATAAGCGAATCTTGTATATATATAGTCCTAAAAGGTTAATGAAATTGTAAATGTAATTATTAATTTCTGATGAGTTAAAGGAATGTACACGAGATCTTCCTTTCATTCCCCAATCATATTTTCAGCCTTCACTTATTTTTAAAAATTCTTCATCCAATGGCCGCTCATCAATCAACAGAATCTCTTGGACTAAGAACATCATTATACACGATTTCTTAGGACGGGGTTCTTAGAAAAATATAAGAAACAATTTCTTATATTTTCCTAAGAACCCCGTCCTAAGAAACTGTAGATAATGATGCTCTAACTGCTTCTGGCTCCTATTACAAAAATAAAGGGTCATTACTCAAAATTTAGCTTAAAAGAAGAAGAAATAAAATAAAGGAAGATGGACATGATCCAACAATTATTATTACAGGAAAAGAAAAGATGTGAATTATACCATTATGCTCAAGAAGAAAGAAAACTATCAAAATGAATTCTTTGAATTTCCAGGTTTCACGATGTTACTCCAAGCCAAGGCGAAAAACATCCAGGCTTGTGATATACGACCATGGTTAGGGTAATTCAGTTAATGAGTTTTGGATTTTTATGAATTAGGTATTCGATTTTCTTTTTTACATTATGTTTTCTTCTTTTGTTGCATAGTTTATGATTACGTTCTTTTTTATTTTATTAATTAGATAATCATGTTTTCATTTTACATTAGAGAATTTTTTGCATTACTTTGATGTAAACTTTTATTGATTAATAAAAAAGAATTTCAAGAATTAACTTTAAGTTTAAGAGATTAAGATTAAAAGAAAACTTAGCCTATTTCTTTTTTGATGAAATGTGAAATTTGTTGATAAGGGTAAAGAATAGGCATTTACATAAGAATGAGGAACCTAAAAAAAGAGACTATACAAAAGAGATGCTAAGATCCAGTAACTTAGCCTATTTCCTCTCTTTATAATGTGAACAAAGGTTCAAATCATCTTGGTATATTGAAAAGGTGCACAAATTCATGCTTCAGTAACGTTACAGAGAACATGTAGGACCAAAGAGGACAGTTTAGAATGTAAAGGGTAAATACCAAGTGTAGTTTATGAGCTTAGACCAAAAGGCCCACAAAGAGAGACAAAAGTACATGAAGGCAAAAGCGTTTTGAACAATAAAAGAAAAGGATTCGAGATGTTTACTTCGGGCACACCCATTCGTAAACCCTTTTAGTCTTTAATCCAACCGATCAACTTTGTTTCCCTATCAAAAGCATCCATCCTTAATCACAAAAGGAAAAACACTTGCATAGACCAATCCTTTAAAAGAAAAGTGTATGACAGTTAAATGGGGATGCTTTAAACATAGGGGTGTCAAAATGAGCTAACTCGCTCAACTCATCTCAATTCATTGTGAGTTCGGGTATTTAATGAATTAGTTCGGTTCAGCTTATTTATTATATGAGTTTTAATATGTAAATTCGAACTCAGATCATCTAAATCATAAGTTAAATGAACTTACTCGTGATCAAATATAAAACATAAAGATTATAAAAAGATTTAAAAAACAAATATAGAATATTTTTTATAATACTTAAAATTTGAATATTAAAAATCCAAAAAGATAATATTAAATACTGAATAAAACCAACACCTAATGATATATTAAATCAAAGCTAAATCAATGATCCAAAAATATATACCACATAAACTCTTTATTAATTCAAATCGTAAAGATATATATTCTGCATGAGAATATGAGGAATATTTTGTTTTATATTTTAATTATAATGATATATGTTATTAGGATTGATATCAATATTCTTGTACATTTTCATATATATATATATTTAAAAGTTTTTGGTTATATATTTTAATTTTAGAAGATAAATATGAGTAATATGAAAACTATATTTTCTTAAATAAGAAAAATAAAAGTCATATATATCTATAAAGTATAAAAACTATCAAACTCATGAGTTAGTTCATGTTCATTAAAAATCGTTCATATAACTCGTGATCTAATTTAAACTCGATCATTAAACTCATTTATTAAATAAATCTAAAAAATAAAGATCATATTCATGAAAAATCAAGATGAACTGAACCAGCTCATGAGCTATAGCTCATTTTGACACCCCTATTTAAACAGGCCAGGTCGCAGATGATTCTAGATCATTTGGGACATATATTTTTCTTTGTTAGCTGAAAGAAGTTTGGGTTAGGTCTTAATTTTTCTGAGATCCAGGGCCAGCCATTATTAATATCTGATGGCATGGTGTAAAGCATTTTAATTAGAGACGCAACGAAACCAACTCATTGTGCTAAATCACTAGTACAAAGCACAGTTGGTAAAAAAAAAGAATAACGAAATAATTTTAAAATTTATAAAATCAACCCTTTTCCCCAATCAACTTGCTAAATATTTTGTTAATATAGATGTCATATTTCGAACAAGTGTTATGTAGAAAATTAGAAACCCACACTCTAACATAGCAAGAACCTGAAATCTTTGGTAAAACTACTACAACTTGCAAAGTTTATGCTTGTCCCAAGTTAAGCTGAAACTGGCTCCAAATCTCTAAAAGTTTATAAGATTAGTTTGTGTGTTAGTGCATGACACTTCCGAGTAGTTGCTTTCAAATCAAACTCTTTTCCAGGAATTACATGGGAATACAGGAAAGTTTGTATCAAGAAAACCCCCTAAGAAATTCTCTCTATCAAAGTAAAGCACATATTTCATAAAAGTGAAACCACAGAAGAACAAATAGAATAGTTTATGACAAAATTCTTCACTGGACGACCTAATTTTTTAAATAAAGATATAGAGGGATTAAAGGAGGAATGTAGAAAAGTTGTCCTAATTTTGACATGACACTCTTCTTAATATAAGAGCATCCACAATGGTGGATTCCATTGTGGAGTCTTTATGGACTATTTTAGTTTTTTTTTTAATTGAATAGTTAAGGACTCTTAGCAAAATAAGCAGTCCAATGGTGGATTCCTTTTAGGAGTCCTTAGGAGAAAAAATGTTTTTTTGTTAAATATATGAAATTTGCAATTTCAAACTAGACCAGCCTTGTTCTACAGTTTTCTAAAGTAAGATAATCACCTCTTTAAGTTCCAGAAGCTGCTCACGGGTGTACTTCACACGTTCACGGCCATCGAACCTTGAGTCTCCACCCTGAAACAAAAAAATAACGGAGCATAAATCTTCACCAACGAAGACTCAATACGCAAAGAACAAGAACGAACAATGCTATGTACAAAACTAAGAGATGAATTATTCATATGATCGATGATCATCGATGAACAAAGAGTCTAAGAGAGATGTCAATAGGTCCTTTATGAGCAAATAGAAGCTAACATAATGCCCACCTAAAATCCTACATGTCATTTTACGTCCATATTTACAGCAGCTACACATACTTGTGTGCGCTACTAAGAATCAGGACAACAGAAATTGCTTACTTACGAAGTTTAATTATACATGTTTCAGAGACATGATTCTATGTGATGGGAAAGCATCCAAAATCCAACATGAACCCATTAGTAGTTTTATTACACAATACAAGGCAGTGAAACCCGCAAACCAAAATCCAACATGAACCCAGGTCTCAAGCTCAAAACCGATTGATCGCCCTGCTGCATACCGAGATCTATAACACCTGAGATCGGATCGAAAATCTCCAAACAACAAAAAAGGTAGAAGAAGAAGAAGCTCTTCTCAGCGACGATGAATCGCTGAATCCAAGATTCAGAGAGAATCAACAGAAAGAGATCGGGCTTTTGTGCGTGTCTCTCTCTTTTTCTCCTGGCGTTTAAGCGAAGAAGAGATTGAGATGAAGAAGAAGAAGTCGAGAAGGAGACACAATCCCTTCTCTTTACGGACTTTTCTCCACGCTTTCAATCGGGGCGTGCCACGTCGATACGGACCCGATCCTTCCAAACCTTAGCGAAGGATTGATCCTTGCCTTTTCTCTATTTTTTATTATTTTCCAAACCGAAAACACCTATGTTTTTGAGCCAAGGATTCGCAACGGACCTCCGTTGTGCATGCTCTAAAAGCAAAGGTAACAAAATCACAAACCAACATGCTTCACATGGCAGAGAAACGTAATCTGTGACTCGTAGGAATTGCCGGAGAAAATGCTGAAGCGAAAAAAAAACTCCTTTCATTAAAGACTGAGGACCGTTTCTCATAGGGGTCAGACCTTCCCCCGTCAGGCAGTTTGGTAATGAGTGTAACATGAATCGGATCCCACTCGGGCCGGGCCGGAACTCTAGAGCTGGACCCTGCCTAACTTAACATAATAATGGGTTTTCTAATCTAAGCATCAGTGGCCTATATCCATTTGAAATATAATAAATGGGCTATTTACATTTATATTTCTCACGTAGGGTTTTTCTTGTATTTGTTTTTTCTTTTCTTTTAAAACTTTAACAAATCATAGATTGCTTGGTTTGAACTTTGAATATCAAATGTTTGCTATCTTATATGAACAAATTGTAAAGTAAATGTGCCAGCTATTTTTATTATATCTACTGAGATAGGCAGAATATCGAAAGTATTAGATCTGACCAAATCCTTTGACAATACTAATTTTAATACAAGAGTTTCGAATCTCAATTGTGAATAGTATAAGACATTGATTTGTCAAAGCTGGTTCACGATCATGATATATTGATTTACTAATTGGATATCGAGAATTATGTCTATTTCATATACTTTTTTCCTGTATGTGCACTGTGTATAAATATGTGCAATCAACTTGTTATATATATCTTAAACGATAGTTTAAACTTTAGGGGAATCCAATTGAGTAGTTCTTTTATTTCATTTTAGTTGTCACGATTCTGAGTTAATTAATAGTGCCAATATTCCCATTAACAATTTTAGCTACAGGTAAGAAAACAAAAGATAATAGAGATTTGGTACTAAAAGTAACAAATCTCATGGTACGCATTTTATTAAAAACAAAGACATATTATGATACGCGGAATGACCGATTCTTCAATCAAAAATATGGTTTAGTTATTCACTTCTGATAAAGTATCACAATAAGAAATTAACGGATCGAATCATTGGCTTCTTCTAAGGTGGGTGGACACTTGTGCAACACCGTGTGAGTAAAGTCAAATTGCAATCTCTGGGTCACAATTGATCTTTCAAAAAAAAAAAAACTCTGGGCCACAATTTTATTAATACGGTGATTTTAAAAAATTCTTTAAAAGTAAAGGTTATGAAAATGTTTAGTGATATATGGTCTCTCGGACTTGCTTATGGACAAGGTGAACCGATATTTTTATCTAAACTTCGATATATAGAAACTTATATACATTTTGCAACCTCGTGGAATTGTATATAGCTTTTGGATGTTTAAGTCATCACTGAACCAAAAAGGTATATATATTTAGATGAAACAATAAAATTGAATTAAAAGTGTAAAAAGATAAGAAAAAGTGGGTTAGTGAAAGATTGTTAACACTCGGTATATTGGCATCAGAGAGACTATTCTCTATTAAAATCCTGATAAAACAGTATAGTTGAAATTATGTTGGTTTACGTATCTAAAATGGTAAAATTAAACATGTTGCAACCTCGTGGAATTGTATATAGCTTTTGGATGTTTAAGTCATCACTGAACCAAAAAGGTATACATATTTAGATGAAACAATAAAAATGAATTAAAAGTGTAAAAAGATAAGAAAAAGTGGGTTAGTGAAAGATTATTAACACTCGGTAGATTGGCATCAGAGAGACTATTCTCTATTAAAATCCTGATAAAACAGTATAGTTGAAATTATGTTGGTTTACGTATCTAAAATGGTAAAATTAAACATGTTGCAACCTCGTGGAATTGTATATAGCTTTTGGATGTTTAAGTCATCACTGAACCAAAAAGGTATACATATTTAGATGAAACAATAAAAATGAATTAAAAGTGTAAAAAGATAAGAAAAAGTGGGTTAGTGAAAGATTATTAACACTCGGTAGATTGGCATCAGAGAGACTATTCTCTATTAAAATCCTGATAAAACAGTATAGTTGAAATTATGTTGGTTTACGTATCTAAAATGGTAAAATTAACATGTTGACACCGTTAACAGAGAGCAAATTTCTGTATGATCCCATTCCCATCAACATTGTAGATATTTTCAATATTTTTTTATTCACAAAAATCCACAATATTTATAATTGTTTACTTAAATTGTCAAATAATTTATAATTAAACTGCAGAAGATATTAAAAAGTGAGATTCTAGTATTTTTAAAATTTTGGAAATATATTTAATTAATACAATATTCAGAAATAAATTTAGTTAGATTACTTTACTATTTTCATAATTTTTCTTATTGAGATCTTAATAAATTTACATATAAATAATGGCATTTTTAAAATATAACATATGACTAAAGGTTGATTTCAAATAATGATTTTGCTATAATAGCACAGATACCTAGGCCTGAGACTTATTATCCGGGATCCGGATTCGATCCGAGATCCGCTCCGGATCCGCTCTGAAAATAGGATATTCGGGGCGTCCAGATCCAAATCCGGATAGTAAAATCAAGGATCCGTCAAAACCGAATCCGGATCCGGATATCTTAATTTTTAGGTCCGGATATCCGGATCCGGATCCGTACTTTTAAAATATATTAAATTTTATTAAGAATTATATTTGATATATTAATATTTATTCATAAAATTAGTTTTATAATACTATATTTAAATTTTTTTAAATATTATATTTATAAATCTTGTATAAATATTTAATTTATGTATTATTTTAGAATTTTAATATTTTTAAAATATTATTTTTTATTTTATTAATTATTTTTAGGAATCCGGATCCGGATATCCGCGGATAGTAAGATAATTAGACGGATATCGGAATCCGGATATCCAGAAGCCCCGAATCCGGATCCGGATACTAAATCCACGGATCCGGCGAATCCGAATCTGGATTCGGATATTCCAAATTTCCCAGATATCCGGATTCGTCCCACCCCTACAGATACCTATGATTTTTGTCTAACATTATTTCTATTCTTATATGTATTGCTAATATAGTTTTCCAAAAGAAATATTTTTTGTAAATATATAAAATTGGTTAAGTATTTTCATATACGAATTTAAAAATATCATAAAACATATCAATATTCTTATAACCTAATAAAAATTAACTATATTCATTAATTAAAATGATCTTATATTAATATCTAAATCTGATAACATTTTGTTAATGATGGATTTTTTACCAACTGTTGATTTTTATGTTTAATATTCTCACCAAAAATTGTGAAATACTTCTAGTGAAAAGTTAAATATCTAATGTAATTTATTTCTTTTGTTAACTAATAAATTTAATATTTCAACAACAAAAACTTTTCAAAAAGAAATATTTTTGTAAATATATAAAATTGGTTAAGTATTTTCATATACGAATTTAAAAATATCATAAAACATATCAATATTCTTATAACCTAATAAAATTAACTATATTCATTAATTAAAATGATCTTATATTAATATCTAAATCTGATAACATTTTGTTAATGATGGATTTTTACCAACTGTTGATTTTTATGTTTAATATTCTCACCAAAATTGTGAAATACTTCTAGTGAAAAGTTAAATATCTAATGTAATTTATTTCTTTTGTTAACTAATAAATTTAATATTTCAACAACAAAAACTTTTCAAAAGAAAAGAAAAGTCCACCATTCTTAGTGTTTTATAAAAAAAGCTATAGATTACTTGAGTTAGTCAAGTCATCTAAAAAGTCTGCTCTAAAAGTTCGTAATAAATTGTACTTGTTTTAGCCATTAATACGTATTAACACAGATGTAAACGTAAATGTTGAAGGTGGAGAGAAAGATCGATTTGGTGTATGGAGGAGGAAGCGTGGGGCTAATGGGTCTCATATCTCAGGCTGTTCATGATGGTGGTCGTCATGTCCTTGGGTATCTATCTCTGTCTCTCTGCTAGTTACGATTTTTTTTTTTAAGTTTCGATTATTTATACCTATTAAAAAAACATTAGAGGTTTTGGTTTATATACATTCAAAGCGACAGTACATCATTCTTTTCTTTTGTCTTCCCCATGTTCTTGTCCTGCCTTTCAAATGGGTAACATTATCATAGATAGCATTTCGACTGCTCCAAGATAAATTCTTTTTTTTTTTTGTAACTAGAAAAAGAAGCAGCATGTATCAGCCAAGGTTCTCCAATATAACTTCTTATAATTTTATTGGAACATATTTGAAAACTGGTACCGATTTATTATATTATATATATACTTTTAGGCAAAATCAAAGACCAAAAGGGAAAAGGCATATCCGCATATACCTTTTAGTTTATAGTTTTAGTTTAACTTATTAACTATGAATTGAACTTCAAAGAATTGAAACCATAAACCAAAGTGAATTAAAAAATGATCGGAATCTTTAACCATTGCGAAAAGGTGACTAAGTGACTGATTTGATATTTGTAATAAATATTGACATTATGTGTTGCATGTTATGCAGAATCATTCCGAAGTCTTTAGCACCAAGAGAGGTATTTACAAATCTAGTTATACATTTATCAAACACTGTAAAATGTAGTTTATTTTGTGTTGGTCAAATGAGTTTTAGTAATTGCATGTAAATGATTATGATGGATGTGATGAAATGATGTTGGGTTTATAGATCACCGGTGAATCAATTGGAGAGGTTATAACAGTATCGACTATGCATCAGAGGAAGGCTGAAATGGGTCGCCAAGCGGATGCCTTCATCGCACTTCCTGGTTTGGCTTTTTCTTTTCTTTTTCTTGTAAAGTTATGTATTGATAAATGATATGCATAGTATCTACATTATGAAAGGTTAATAAATGTGTGGCGTTATTTGACAACCAAAATATAGGTGGATATGGGACATTTGAAGAGTTGTTGGAAGTCACAGCTCCGGTTCCGGTAATCCGCTTTTGGGAGGCTAAAACATAGCGAAACCTGGTGCTCCCCTTATTGGGATAGAGCTCCCGCTCATTGATGAACAGGTATTATTTCTATTCTCCAACTTCCTGGCCATTGTATTCCAAACCAGCATCATTAACTTGATTTAATTCAACTGCTGCAGGGGACTGAGATGCAAGGTTTCATTCACTCTTCTCGTTCCGACATACCTGCCTCATCTGAAAGCAGAGCAACTTACACCCTTCACAATTTTACGGTGTCAAAAGCAAGGAGATTTATCGCGTTGCTGATCAGAGTTTAACGGTTTCTTTTTCGAACGGATCTGTCCTCGCTCCCCTCGACGACATCCCCACCTCCGTCTCTTTTCCAACAGACAGGTTCAGGTTCCACACATACGAGGATTTCAAAGCTAACGGTGGTCTCAGGGGTGACCTCTACGGTGATCTTCTGATTTTAAACTCTGGTCCATTTTAATTTTTCAGCCTGCGTATTGATTCTTATTGAGACTTCTCCACTATTTTAGATGTCGTTGGCCACTTGAGGCTGGTGAATGGTCAGTCTCTCATTGACCGCCCCGTCCTTGACAAAGCCGAAGTAATCAGCACGCGCCATATTCTGGTTCATTTGCAATTGAGAGAGTATGTGTTTCAATCGTTTGATTTTCAATTCAATGTCATCTCCAAATACATAAGTATTGTTTCATATTTTATATTAGATTAGTAGATAT
The DNA here is from genome assembly GCA_016771965.1 of Brassica carinata. Classification (NCBI taxonomy): domain Eukaryota; kingdom Viridiplantae; phylum Streptophyta; class Magnoliopsida; order Brassicales; family Brassicaceae; genus Brassica; species Brassica carinata. The sequence goes on from CM028692.1 coordinate 50,043,775, forward strand.
GATAGCTTTGTTATTGATTTCAATATTATCTTAATCATCCCAATAATAACATATATTCATATCGCTTGTGTTTTACAAAATAAATCAGCCAAGCTGTTTTAGTTTCGTGATAAATCGAAGGTTATATATTGGGATCATGCCCTAATGCACTGCGAACTTACTCCTTTGGACTGCTTAATAAACTAATCATGTTTTAAATTTACTTTTGCAGTGGACCTGTTATGAAGCTCTACCTTTGGGACCAGGCAGCAAAGGACTTTACAAGAAGTTCACATCCAGTGAAGTAACTCCCACCGCCCTTTGGTGACGCACCGTCAACCCAAAATTATTTGCAGGTAATCAATTATTTCTTTATCATCACTGAATCATTACTAATACTTATTTTAAAACATATGAGCTTTATGCATGTGTTTGTATCTGGTCTTAGCGTTAGAATCATTTAAAACCCTTTTACATCTACCATCTGTTTCTCTCCTCACGTAACCACAATCCGACATCGTATATTTGTGTATATCTTCCGTGAAAACTTAACAAATTTTTAACGATTTGACAAACACTTCCTAAATGTTTTAGTCATGCTGTTTGCCATCAGTTTCTACTGTTTGCTTATTAAGTTTCCAACGCTTGTAATCCAATTTTAAAATTTCCTTCAAGCCCGTTATTTAAGCTACCACTGTTTCTGACATCAACTCTCACTTGAAATAACCTGTTAATGTTCTCATGTTCTGTAAGCCATTCATGAAACAATTCACTAACGTGTGTTTTAATGTGTTAACCAAAATAGGTAATTTATCTCTCAGTTCGATGGCTTCCTCACGTGTCTTCATAGACAAAGATATCCAGCCCACGATTGATTACTTCAGCTGGTTAGTAACTGTAGAGACAACGGTGTTGTGATTGTCTATTCCAAGTAGTGTTCTGTTCAGACTCAATTGAGTGAGCCTTCAAGATCTCATGTTTTGTAAATTTCCTCAGGTTGAACTCTAACCCAGAGATCGCAAAGCGGGTTAACGCAGATGAGGTTACTATGGCTGAGACAATGACGATTGGGCAGATATTTGCTTACATCAAGCAGAAAAATGCCAAGGTAATATAAAAGCTTAAGATAACTCTGTTTTAAAAAAAAAATATCATGTGATTTAGTTGCTTTCACACTATTGCAGAAGCTTCTTTCACTGCATAGCTACAATTGCTGATGTTGTGCCCGACATGGTACTATATTGCCTGCAGCGATTGTCAAACAAAAGCCACCAGAGGTCCTTCTTCGTTGATGTGCGCCAAGTGCGGAAACACTAACGTGGTTGGTGTAGCGAAGTATGCATTTTAATCTCACCACTTCATGTTTCTTCTTTCATCTTTTTTGTGCACCATCATGTTTCATCTTCCTAGAATTTCACATGTCCACTTTTATTTGCAGTTATCTCAAGAAAGATTTCTGTCTACGACAATGACCGACCAGGCTGTTTTGTCCTACTTGGTGATGCAGGAAGTGAGTTGACAGAAAGCATGCAGCAGAATTGGTAGACAACTACTTTGAGGTACCTAGCCATCAACTCAAACCCTCTCCCACTTCATCTAAACTCACTTTATTCCTCCTTCAATGTTTTAGGCTAATCAAGAACTTGGTGCTGGCCATCAGATGCCTCCCCAAGCATTAATCGATACCATTGGCCGACACATAAGTTCGTGGTCAAGGTGTCGAGGCTCAACTTCACAGGCAAAATTCAGGCTATAACCGCTACTAAGATTGTCTCACCGAGGTTCTGTCACCTGTGCCAACTCCAACAGAGAACCCACATAATGCGGAAGATGGAGTTGTTTTGCCTTCTCGCATTGTCGCTGGTGGCTCGGAGTCAAAGCTGATGATGGGGATGGAAGTACCGCAACGTGGATGCAACACACAAGGCTAAGCGTCCTAAACATGACAAGTAGATTTCACTCATTTCATACATGCTGAGTGGTCTACTTCTCTATTTCAGTTTGAGTCAAGACTATGTTTTTCCTTTATTTTAGTCTTTGGTTTAATATTTGCAAACAGTTTGCTTTATGATTTCCAGCTTTTATATTATGACTAAGTTTCTCTTAAATGCTATTTTATATTATGAATTAAGATTATCTGAAATATATGCATCATCTTAATATGTTAGAAATTACGATTGGTCTTCGTTAGTAAAAGTAACAATTGTTTCCGTTAGTAAAGTTCTCTTATTTAGTTCTCTATTATATAATCAGGCCCAGCTACCGAAATCCAACCCAACCCAATCCAAAACAATCGTTATTTTCTTAAATAAAGTCAAACTATAATAACCATTGTGTCCCTTGATTCTTTCAATCAAATAAAAGGTCTTAATAAAAAAAAAATCATAAACCATCAATAATTCGTATATTCTATTACAACCACAAAAGGCAACTGCATTAATACGTTAAAAAAACCCTACACTTAGCACGAAAACTATCTTTTAAATTCCAAACACCAACAACATCAACTTCCTTCCTTCGGAGTTCGGACAATCTCATAGACACGCCAGGGGAATAAACATTCGCCACCGTCATGGCCTTCTTCGATCGGAGTTCATCTGGGGGAAGATAATAAAATCTTTCATATAGACACTCCACATCTATATACAATACATATATATATCACATATAATAAATCATGCTCTTTGTTGACAGAGAACCAAGATCAAGCCAAACCATTCACTTGGAAGTCCAAATTAACAGACTTGGACAACAGATCATCTCAACAACACCAATATTAGTTCGTATAAGCCATCTTTGGCCCATCATAAATCACACCAACACCAACCAGGGCACCGCTTTCATATGTTTCAACTTAGAGGTTTTTTATTTTTCCCTATCGCTTGATATACACCAAAAACAATTAACCATTTGCTTTTCACTTAGGGACAAACTATAGAAGGGCGGCTCTCACGTAATGTAACAACTGAGGACACTAAACTTCTATCAGTAGGGGATCTATACCAGCCTATGAAGCACGGGGACGTCATTTAGGTCAACGTTTCCGTACCCAAAACGTTTCTGGGACGGGAACAGCTTGGGGACGGCACCGGGTACGGCTTGGGGACGGTGAGAGCAACAAAAGATCTAATAACTAATTTAGTGGGTGTTTATGAACATAATTACGTCAACGTCATCTTACATTAAGTCAATTCATCACTTTTGTTCTTTAAAAAATACTAAATCGTAAAGAAGCAAAAATTTATAACCTTGTTTCTAGTTCTGTTAGTTGATGAACTTTGAACGCGATGAAACATATTTCAATAATCAATGATTAAACAATTATTTTTCCTATTATTATTACTTAAGATACTATATTGCATTGTTTTCTTTCAATATTATAGTGTAATTTATTCTATTTTCAATATATGAGTATATGTATATATTTTTTTATATTAATATATATGCCGTACCCCCGTATCTTTAAATTTTTAGTTTTGCCGTTTCCCGTCCCCGCTTCCGTACCCGTATCTGTCCCCGTATCCGTCTCGGTGCAACATAGATACCAGCTCTCAAATTATATCGTCGTCCCAAACGACTACAAATACAAGCTCACTCCGCAGCCATACTTAGTTCATATCAACCATGCAACAAGTGTCACAAAATTAGAAGACACAATCCCAAACTTCCCTGCCCACAACTTCTTTGTTAAGAACCTCAGACAGCTTCTACGATCAGCAACGCCTACCACCTACCTTCCAGGTAAAAGAATCGCAAACATCACCTACAAAAATATTAAATGTTTTCTAAGACATGTTCATACAAACTTGATGAGTTCCTTGCGAAGACATGTTCATCAATAATATTACTTATGAAATATAGAACAAATATAAATGTTTAACCATTTGCAAGTATGCAATCCATTCCTCTATTAATATGTTCAGAAATAGTCAAGTGAAAAACCCAAAATTGTTTATGCTCTTCGTTGTTATGTTCGACTGAACAACAACGTCAACTTTTGAACAATAAAAGGATTGCTAGCCAAAAAAAAGAAAAGAAGGTGTAGATTAGTTTAACCCTTTTTATATTGGTGTTACAAAACAACGAATTATGTTTATTTAGAAAAATTTTGCGAACAAAAAAAAATTACAAGTTAGAATTTCCAATTAATTATTCATTGCACATATGTATTTAACTATTAAAAATAACTTTAAGTAAATGAAAGTTTCCAAAACAATTTGACAAATAATATTTACATTATTTATCCATACACAATATATTTGAAAAACTAATCAAACTTTTTGCAATGAAATCAGTAGCGGTCATAACTCCGTTAAGACGATTTACTTCAACAACTCTACATGATTTTATAAAGTTTCGTTGATGGTCTGTTTAAAAAATTATTCTTTAAACTGGTTTGGTCTGTTATTGTTTTGATTAATAAAGTAATTCCATGAAGTGGATTGGAGAATAATATTATCTTTAGTTTGGATCAATATCTTTTTTTAAATTTAATTTCTATTATGAAACTATTCAATTGTTATTAAAATTCAATAAGTCTAAGGTTAAAACAAAGTTTAAATCGTCTGTAAATTTATAATTGTTTTATACAAAACCTAAAAATGTATTTAATTAAGTTTTATTTATCTTACTTATCATTCTATATATGATCCGGTAATAACAAACAACAAATTGTGAGTTAAATTATTCAAATTTTTAGACATAATGTAATGAACAAATATAAACCAAACTTTTTTACCAATTAAATAGTTTAAAATTAAATGTAATATAAAAAAGTATATATTCAAAGAAAAGTGGAATTTTTTAAAAATTAACTAAAACTTAAACGAATACCCCGGGCGTAGCCCGGGAAAACCTCTAGTAATTATAAGATCTGCCTTTCCAACTTTTTCCTTGCACTTACAATTAATAAAATTAAATAAAAGAAATAGTGATGAAACCTTCAGTATTTGCCATTAAGCATAACACCTTTTTTAGGCAACCATTATATTTTTTCAGTATAAATTCACTATAAAAAAAAACTATAGTTCCGCAGGTAGACTTGAAAATTAGTGGCTAATAATATCAAGAAAAACAAAATTTTCATTTGATCCATTGCGAATTCCCTTAAGAAATGGGCCAGTGGGCCTATCATAGCCCAAAAAGAAAAAAAGAGCCATTTCATAGATTGTCTAATTTCAATTGGAATAAACCGGTTAAGTACCGAACTGAACCGGATCGATTCAGATATGATCTCCAAACAAAATCTCCATCTTCAAATCACAGTTTCTTCATCCCCGTCTTATCCTCTCTCATCGTTTTGTTCCAAGAGACAAAAGAGAGAACCCATGTCGTGAGTGATGTCTCTTGAACAATGCAACAAGAAGCTCTCTCTTTCCTCTCCTCCACTCTCCCTCCCCGTAACCACCACCACCGTCTCTTTCCTCCGTTTCCTCGCCTCCGCCTCCACAACTTCCCCTCACTCTCCTTCAAACCAACCACCTCTTCCTCATCATCAATCTTCTTCCCTCCCGACCCCCCAGACTCCTCCTCCTCCCTCTCCTCCTCCTCCGCCGCCGGAACCCTAGAATCCGACCTCCACGAGAAGCTCCTCTACCTCGACTCCCTCGGCATCGACTTCCTCACCCTCCTCAACCGCCACCCTCCCCTCCTCTCCTCCCCTCTCTCCTCCCTCAAATCCGTCGTCGACTACATGACCACCCCGCCGATCAACTTCTCCCTCCCGGACCTCCGCCGCCTCGTCTCCATGTGCCCCGAGCTCCTCTCCTCCCCTCTCGCCTCCCACACCATCCCCGTCATCACCTTCCTCCTCCGCGAGGTCGGCGTCGACTCCACCTTCGACCTCCGGCAAGCCCTCCGCCGCCGTCCTCGCCTCCTCGCCTGCAGCGTCGACCACCAGCTGAGGCCCGCGCTCTACTTCCTCCAGAGCCTCGGGATCCCCGAGCCGAGGAGGCACGTACCTCCTCTCCTGCAGCGTCGAGGGGAAGCTCCTCCCGAGGATCGAGTTCTTCGAGAGGAACCTGGTTCTCGCGGCGGAGCGCCGCCGCGATGTTTAAGCGGTTCCCGCAGCTGTTTAACTACAGCATCGGGGAGAACTACGAGCCGAAGCTGAGCTACTTGGTGGGGAGATGGGGAGGGACGTGAGGAGGTTCTCGAGTTTCCTCAGTATTTCTCGTTCAGTTTAGAGAACCGGATTAGACCGAGACACGTGGCGTGTGGAGAGGGGTGAGGTTGCCGTTGGCGGTGATGTTGAAGACGAAGGAGGATGGGTTTCGGGATGCGTTGGAGGTATGTTGTGATTCTTCTCCGCCGTTGAAGACCTCTCGGCTTTGTTGTGTACAGAAAGATTCTTGATTTTATAGAGTTTTTGCTAGGACAGTGGAACACGGAGAGCTAAGTGGTGAGAGTCTCTTGTTGTGTTTTGGTATTTTAAGAGTCCGGAGAATTGGTATTGATGGGTTTGTTTGATTTGTTAGGTACATTTTGTATTGAATGAATCTGAAGAACTCAAAAGAATGAAGAAACCGGTCGTGTCTACCTACATTTTGAGAGAGAGGTAGTTTACAATGTGAGTCAGTGTGGATGGTATTGGAATGAAATGAAATGTTGAGCTCGCAATCAAGTGGATGCAACTCTGCAACCACTTAAGAGTTCTAGAATTGCAGGAGGAGAGTATGATTATGTACTAATTAGCTGGACAATTGGGTTAAATCTTGATGATCTAGAGCTTGAATCTTGCAATTGGTCTATAATCTGTTTTTACATGTTTTCATCTCTGTGTTGTGCCATTTTGTTTCTCATGAGGTACACTTCCAATGTGGGCTTTAACATAGACTGTATACGTTATCTTGGCTCAGATGGGCTTAAACTTGTGCTCGTGACAAGAAACACGAAACCAAGAGGTACACCTAACACACTCCTATAAGTGGAATTGTAATGATATCTCTTCCCAGTCCTTCCCGAATTGAATTGAAAGATTAGATTATGATTATCTTTTTCAAGTAACAAAATAATCAACACTTCTGTACTACGCTTCTGTAGCCAGTTTCCACTGCCATTACACAACAACAACCACTAATCAAATAATAAAAAATTTCAAAACCAGTGGGGGTTATGTTTTATAGAATATTAATATATGCTCTAACGGAAACAGCAGCACATGTATTATAGAACACAAATCCTATCTCAATCAATCTCTTGCAGAAATCTGTTTACCGACTACCTTTGAATAATTCTCTAGATTCAAAACGAAGTTCTTAGATCATAATATCAGCTTCACCCTTAACCAAAAAAATTAAATCGATTATCCCGTTAAGTGGGGTCAATCAGAAACAATATAAAAGTAAAGGCACAAATAGAAACAAAATTAATCTCGGTGTAGGCAGAGGCTTCTTCCCTCCACATCTATCCCAACATAAAATTCCCTCGTTTTCTGCTCTCTCACTTTTCCTTCTTCCTCCTCCTCTCCTCCCTCTCTCCTCCCTCTCTCCTCCCTCTCTCCTCCCTCAAATCCGTCGTCGACTACATGACCACCCGCCGATCAACTTCTCCCTCCCGGACCTCCGCCGCCTCGTCTCCATGTGCCCCGAGCTCCTCTCCTCCCCTCTCGCCTCCCACACCATCCCCGTCATCACCTTCCTCCTCCGCGAGGTCGGCGTCGACTCCACCTTCGACCTCCGGCAAGCCCTCCGCCGCCGTCCTCGCCTCCTCGCCTGCAGCGTCGACCACCAGCTGAGGCCCGCGCTCTACTTCCTCCAGAGCCTCGGGATCCCCGAGCCGAGGAGGCACACGTACCTCCTCTCCTGCAGCGTCGAGGGGAAGCTCCTCCCGAGGATCGAGTTCTTCGAGAGGAACCTCGGGTTCTCGCGGCGGAGCGCCGCCGCGATGTTTAAGCGGTTCCCGCAGCTGTTTAACTACAGCATCGGGGAGAACTACGAGCCGAAGCTGAGCTACTTGGTGGGGGAGATGGGGAGGGACGTGAGGGAGGTTCTCGAGTTTCCTCAGTATTTCTCGTTCAGTTTAGAGAACCGGATTAGACCGAGACACGTGGCGTGTGTGGAGAGAGGGGTGAGGTTGCCGTTGGCGGTGATGTTGAAGACGAAGGAGGATGGGTTTCGGGATGCGTTGGAGGTATGTTGTGATTCTTCTCCGCCGTTGAAGACCTCTCGGCTTTGTTGTGTACAGAAAGATTCTTGATTTTATAGAGTTTTTGCTAGGACAGTGGAACACGGAGAGCTAAGTGGTGAGAGTCTCTTGTTGTGTTTTGGTATTTTAAGAGTCCGGAGAATTGGTATTGATGGGTTTGTTTGATTTGTTAGGTACATTTTTGTATTGAATGAATCTGAAGAACTCAAAAGAATGAAGAAACCGGTCGTGTCTACCTACATTTTGAGAGAGAGGTAGTTTACAATGTGAGTCAGTGTGGATGGTATTGGAATGAAATGAAATGTTGAGCTCGCAATCAAGTGGATGCAACTCTGCAACCACTTAAGAGTTCTAGAATTGCAGGAGGAGAGTATGATTATGTACTAATTAGCTGGACAATTGGGTTAAATCTTGATGATCTAGAGCTTGAATCTTGCAATTGGTCTATAATCTGTTTTTACATGTTTTCATCTCTGTGTTGTGCCATTTTGTTTCTCATGAGGTACACTTCCAATGTGGGCTTTAACATAGACTGTATACGTTATCTTGGCTCAGATGGGCTTAAACTTGTGCTCGTGACAAGAAACACGAAACCAAGAGGTACACCTAACACACTCCTATAAGTGGAATTGTAATGATATCTCTTCCCAGTCCTTCCCGAATTGAATTGGAAAGATTAGATTATGATTATCTTTTTCAAGTAACAAAATAATCAACACTTCTGTACTACGCTTCTGTAGCCAGTTTCCACTGCCATTACACAACAACAACCACTAATCAAATAATAAAAAAATTTCAAAACCAGTGGGGGGTTATGTTTTATAGAATATTAATATATGCTCTAACGGAAACAGCAGCACATGTATTATAGAACACAAATCCTATCTCAATCAATCTCTTGCAGAAATCTGTTTACCGACTACCTTTGAATAATTCTCTAGATTCAAAAACGAAGTTCTTAGATCATAATATCAGCTTCACCCTTAACCAAAAAAAAAAAATTAAATCGATTATCCCGTTAAGTGGGGTCAATCAGAAACAATATAAAAGTAAAGGGGCACAAATAGAAACAAAATTAATCTCGGTGTAGGCAGAGGCTTCTTCCCTCCACATCTATCCCAACATAAAATTCCCTCGTTTTCTGCTCTCTCTCACTTTTCCTTCTTCCTCCTCCTCTCTCTCTCTCTCACTAAAAACCTCATCTCCCTTCTCTCTCCTCCCCTCTCCGTCCCTCTTCTCCCCGCCGAGATCTTCCCATCGAACTCCTTTTCGCCACGATCCATGTCCGGCGGCGCACGATCTTCTCCGGGACCATCTCAGCCGCCGCCGCCGCAACATCCGCCGTCATCTCCGTCTCCGTCGTCATCCGTTCCCGTAGTACCACCAATACGTCGACACTTAGCGTTCGCCTCGACCAAACCTCCGTTCAGTCCCTCGGATTACCACCGATTCACCCCTTCGCACCTCAGTAACAGCGATAGAAGCCTCGTAAACCTCTGCGAAGTCGTAGATCGGGAAGATGACGCCGTGGTTCATAGATCTCCCGTGAGTTCGCCTTCGATTGCTCGATCTTCGATTTAACCATCGCAATTAGAAAATTCGTGGTTTCCGCTCTCTAATAACGATTCTAAGTCTAATTGATATGCTCAACTGCTCATCAGCGTCAGATTACAGTCGATTCACGTCGATTTTCGTTAGAATCTTAGCTTCGCGATGGTACATTAGGCGCACAATCTAATTGAACGGCGAATCTTGAATTTGTGAAATTGAACTCAATTGATGCTCTCCTTCTTCACTATTCACTAATCAGTGAATTCGAGTCTCCTTACCTCCGTCGTACCGTCATCTCTTGCTTTGAGCCTCATATATCCATACTATATAAGTATTCTCTCGCATATTGTTTATCATAGGCTATCAAAGTAATGTTTCATGAAGCTTGGCATGTATAAATTGTTCATGTAGATTGTGAAAAACTTTCTGTTGAAAGGGTATAGAGAGTTGTATGCGTAGATGCTTTCAAAACCTTATGGATGATATCTCTTCCTTTGCATTCTTCTATAAATAGCGGAAAATATAGAATTCCGAACACATTGGTGTAAATCCACCTCTATAGAGTTCTTATAAAAGTAGAGGTGCGTTGAAGATGCTCACAGCCATTCTGACCTTCCTTTGAGTCTCATATATGTATCCTATACAAGTATTCACATAGTTAGCATAGGCTAATTAGTATCAAAGTGATGTTTAGATGCTTTGAAAACCTTTTGGATGATCTCTCTCTTTGCCTGTTTTGGGGGATGGACAAGTTAATAACACCTAGAATATCTTGCAGTCACGGAAGAGAAAGACCACAACGGATGTGGTTGCTGCTCCATCTAATAGTAATGGATTCACGAGTTCTGGTTTCAGTACCATATCCAACAGTCCATGTAAGACTCCTGTTTCAGCAAAAGGAAGCAGAGTCAACACCAAGTCAAAGGCCAAAGGAAACCAGTCAATTCCCCAAACACCCATCTCAAATGCTGGTAGGAAGAAAGAAGCTCTTATCCTTTTGGCTTGCTCTATGATTAGAAACTTGTTTGAGTTATCTTTCATGCCTGGAGCCCTGGAGCAACAAGCAGGTCAAAGAGCTGATGGTTTTCCTGAAATCTTGCAGGTTCTCCTGTCACACTAACTCCTCCTGGAAGTTGTCGCTATGACAGTTCTTTAGGTAATTAACAACTGTTTAATACATGTTGTGGTGGATTTGAAGATGCTGACATTAACCTGTTCAGGTCTGCTTACAAAGAAGTTTGTCAATCTAATCAAACAAGCCAAAGATGGAATGCTGGACCTAAACAATGCTGCAGAAACATTGGAGGTGCAGAAACGACGTATATATGATATTACAAACGTTTTGGAGGGGATTGATCTCATTGAAAAGCCTTTCAAGAACCGGATACTTTGGAAGTGAGGATTTAATGATATTAATATGCTTATGCAGTTCGAACCATATCTTGCTTCTTTGGGATACTCGTTGAAGTATATATAAACTCACTTGTGGACTAATAAACTTGACCAGGGGAGTTGATACTTCAGTGCCTGGCGATGTGGATGCTGACGTCTCTGTCTTACAGGTGCGGTGAAACACCACGCACTTAATAAAGTTATTGTGCCAATACACCTTGAAATGGCATGCACTTAGATTCTGGTTTCTTATGATTAATGATCTTGTTTTCTCTTTGCAGGCAGAAATAGAAAATCTTTCCCTCGAGGAGCAGGCGCTAGATAACCAAATCAGGTTTCATAGCATTCATACTGAGAGTTTTGGAATGTTGTGGTTTATCTACTCAACCAATGCTGACGTTTAATGATTTTTTTGCAGAGAAACGGAGGAAAGACTAAGAGAACTGAGCGAAAATGAAAAGAACCAGAAGTATAAATCTCAGTCTATCTATCACCTTCTAGTCTAGTTTTTTCCTTGCAGGGAGATGGTGCTATTCTAATGATGGACACTTAACCAATGTATTCCCAATGTTCAGATGGCTTTTTGTAACTGAAGAGGACATCAAGACTTTGCCGGGTCTCCAGGTCTGTCTTTCCTATATCATCTAGTCCTTAGAAATTTATCAATTGATTGAATGTATGTTATATGTCGATCTTAAGACCTTCGTTTTCACTAATTTCTTAACTCTCACGTTCATACTCCTGCAGAATCAGACTCTGATAGCCGTCAAAGCTCCTCATGGCACAACTTTGGAAGTCCCTGATCCAGATGAGGTTAGTCTCTGTCAGCAACTCTGGAAGTCACCTGCAAATGTTATGATAATACGTTTCTTATCTACATGACAGGCGGTTGACATTCCTCAAAGGAGATACAGGATCATTCTTAGAAGTACAATGGGACCTATTGACGTGTACCTTGTCAGGTATTTATTCCATCTTTTTCTTATGTATATATGTTGAAGAAATTTTATATTAACATGAATTGAATGATAGAAGAAACGTCATAACATCTTGAAAGGCACTCTTCCGCTTACATTTCTTTTACTTTGACATCATGTTCAGTGAATTTGAGAAGAAGTTTGAAGACACAAATGGCACAGCTACACCACCAGCATGCTTGCCTATTGCTTCTTGCTCGGGATCTACACAAAACCATGACATAGAAGCCTTAACTGTTGATAATAAAGGAACAGCCATTGAGGATCAGGTGTCTCAAGATCATGCACATGCACAACCTGGCGATAACTCTGATCTTAATCATTTGCAGGAACAAGTAGGAGGAATGCTTAAAATTACTCCCTCTGACGTCGAAGTAAGCCATCCTCCTGCTTATCTTAAGATACTCGCGAAAACTATATGAAACTTACCTTCTAATGTGGTCTCTTGTTTTGCAGAATGATGATACAGACTACTGGCTTCTCTCCAATGCAGATATTAGCATGACGGATATTTGGAAAACAGACTGTATCCTTTCTGATAATATCAAAACTGTCTCTCTCTTATAGCGCTGTTTCATATGTGCTATTCCTTAACTCATGCTAAAGCTGGTATCGATTGGGATTATGAAATTGCTGATGTGAGTACTCCACCGCCGGTATTGGGTGAAATAGCTCCAACCGGTATTGACTCAACCCCGAGATGATGCAAGAAGATGAAACACGCATCACAACAACACTCTTAGCTCCCAAATCAAAGCCAAAGAGGGAGCAAATACAGGAAGTGTAAGAACCAATGGCAGGTGCGTACCATACAATGTACCATTAAATTATGATCTCATTTTCTAGAGAGTTGGTGTAACGAGTGACAATGTAGATGAGTACTTGTTAAGATAAACTAATGTAAGTTTAAGAGAGAGATAATTCATCGGCTGCTGCACTTGTACACTAGTTGAGTAAATTTTTTTGACCATTTCAAGTTATAATCAGCTGCTTATGGTAACACTAAAGCGAAATCAAACACAAATATCATCCATGTATTAAAACTTCTGCTTAAATTTACAAAAACACGAGAACACAAAAAAGAAATTCAATCTGTGTTGTCTTCTCAAACATTTCAAAGCTTGAAATTTTCTCTCACTATATATCTTGTAACAAATTAGAAAGGGTTTATCAAGAGCCACGTTTATGTACGTTACTAGGCTGCGGCCTGAGATCTGGAGTTAGAACGGCGAAGCTTAGCTCGAGCATCAGTGATGGGTGATCCCGGAAGTGTATCGGGAATGTTGACTCCATCTTCTCCATTAAATGTTCCGGCTGAGTCTCGGCCTGGTGTTGGTGGTGGAGTCGGTGGTGGCCACTTCCTCCCCCTGCTCGTCTGCTTCTCTAACGATCGCAACGCAGATAGTGATTTGTTCAACGGCCTTGGACCGGGAGGCGTGTTCGTATCACTTTCAGTCTCCACCGGTGACCGCGTTTTCACGTTTACGTTCGGCTCCGTAGGCTTCACCATGTACACAAAGGGTCAAAGTGTATTAAGTAGCACAAACATGTGAAGTAAGACACATTTAAAAGAGATCATTCAGGTTTCAATTGTTTCAAAAATGTTTTATGTGTTTGCAGTTAAATGAAAATAAGAGTTAAAACGCAAATGAAACAAAAAAAAAAAAATGCAGCAAGAAAAGGGCCAATTCACTATTTGATTCAATACCCAAAACTTGAATATATGGAAGTGTAACATTATAGGCAGAAATAAAAGAGATGTGTTAGTACCGGTTGGTTAGCTGCAGCTGCGGCGGAGAACCGGACTGATTGGGCGAGTACGTACTGAAAAGCCTGGATCAAAGTGGATTGGCCAGCCTGCGCATAAATATTGATTTATTATCGTTACTACTATATAATAGTGCCATTCTAAAATAACACAAATTAGAGGCAAAAAATGAACCTTGGAAAAGTTATGGAAGTAGAACATGAAAAAATCCCAAGCTCTAGCTCGCAACTCCATAATCTTTCTATCAATCTCTGTCTCATGCTGAGCTATGACTGGCTTCAACAATGTCTCGTACACAAGTCTCGTTCCCTTCGTTTTAGGCCACCAGAGATATACGAAGAAGACAACTTTCATTTCTCCGTACAACGGTAACCTGCAAAATAATAATTGCGTATGCCAATTATTTAATAAACTTTAGATATTAAAGAAAACAGATGAATTAGGGCATGAATAAGATATTTCTTACCATGAGATAAATATATCGCCAACCCTCTCGAACGATGAAATTAGCGCCAACAATATCCTAATTATTCAAACAGAAATGATTAGTAAAACAATTTTTTCTTTCCAGTTGATATTATCATATTAAATTATACATTAAACGTGCATCCCATACACTGAGATCTCAATCATATATCCTAATAAATTGTACCAAAACTGGATATATATATATATATATATATATATATATATATATTAGCTCGAAACCAACGACATTTCTTTGAAAGTTACTTAAAGATATTTTTATATCAGACAAGAGTACCACTACCAAGCTTAGATTTGTTTTTGTATTTTTTAAAGGTTAACATAAAATCAATTATATGAATGTTAAAGGATGAGATTTATAAATACCAGTATTGACACCAGAATCTGAGTTCCTCGATATCAACTTTGTTCTTCTCCACCGTTTTGTAGCATTCAAAAGCTGGGTATGTGTACCCTAGTATCAATCTGCAATCATCACCACTTTTGTAATAAGATGCATACATACATTAAACCTATTTAAAACAACAAAATATGATGAATGAAATAACAAAGAACAAGGGCAGGACATACACAAGGAGCCTGATGATGAAATCTCCTAACATCTTCGACCAAATCAAGAATTATATCCTGCTTATATAACATCGCAAACATAACATTCAGCGTTCTTATATAAACCAGATGGACGATGATTTATTTTAGGAAATAACACAAATGCTAACGAACCTGTTGAAGAAGATCAAAGACGTTAGGAAGATCTCGTCCTCGTATGGATTTCTTGAACGTATGAAGAAGAAGGAATGGACTTTTTCTTTTTTTTCCCAAGGAACCCAGACGGATCAAAACTGCAAATGAGATCAAACTATGTTTTTATATATAAGAGATGGTTATGAAACGCGTGAGTTCTATAATTGGAACAAATCGTGGTTTGACTGTTTCTAAATTCGTTTAGAACAAATCAAAGAGAAAGAAAAAAAGTAAACGGTTTGTAATTTCTTGCCATATACGCTACTAGAATCTTGGGGGTACGAGGAACGGGTTTACAGTTTGACCGTTATCTCCGATATTTGTTTTAAAGGTTATTCTCGTAATTTACATTGCTGAACAATAATTTTTTCTGAACAACTATTTTATTTATATAAGAAATCTTGGCCAAAGCATCAAATAAATTTACAAATACATTCTTCCTGCCCCTAAAAAAAAGTTTAAATTCTATAACATACTGTACTTTTACATTTACAAAAGATATTAAATTCGAAATCCTTTGAAATTCCATCTAATCATTTTTTTTATCGAATGGATCATTTTGAAGCAATCTTAGTATTTATTTTTTAGACAAACCTATATGAAAACGGCAACACTCTAGGCAGAAACATGCTCAATGCTTCAATGGGACAAACAAGAACTTAAGTAGTCCCAAACTGTTTACAGACAAGTGATAACGTTACACCAGCAACTACAATTTACAACCAATTCCAAAACCAAAAATATATACTACTATATCAAGCGACTTCTGCACCACTGGAATAAGTGAGTACTTAATTGAGATATAGTTTTATAGTACTTACCATTTAGGTAGGTTTTAAACATTTTGGATGTAATTGTCGCCGTGACAAAAAAAAAGGAAGTAATTGTGGAATCGCCAACCATTCCAGATATTCTAGACAACAAATTACATAAATCAAACCAATCAAACATAAGTAGATTAATCAACTAATATCAAATCAACAAAAATTATACTTTGTCAAAGAAATTAGAAAACATGAATTTTATTCCAAATCATAAACAAACTAAGAAAAAAAAGAAAAAAAAATACTAACGATCGAAGAAAACAAAGAGGAAAGAAGTTTGTGAAAGTTGTTTTAAAAAATTGTCTTGGGAGAGTAGTAGGAACCGAATGTAGATCCAAAAGGAGATTTGGCATCACTGATTTTATGGGGAATATATTTTCAATGTAATACATCAGATTTAGTATGTCCGTAAGAATCAGAAGATGATGCTTGGCTTATTTACTTTTCGATATCAAAGTGAAAGATTAATGCCATGGTCAACAAAACATGTTATCTTTTTATGCAGGAGTGTATGAGACTGATCTTATAATTGATAAAAGACTTTTGAGCATAATAGATTACAGCCAAGAACAAGATCATAGACCAAAAATGAAAAATGTAAGTTAGCAAATCAGTTTATTACGTGGATGACTTGGTTAGCATCACGTTATTACTTTTCCTATTTCAAATTCTTAAAATTGTATTTTTTGTTCATTTATATTTCATGTACTGGATTTCTTTTTGTAACATTTTCATGTACTGGATTAATCCGTGTGTTTGATATTAATAAAGTTCTAATTAATTGCGAGAAAAACAAATTCAAAGAAACTTGTGGAAAATTAGACAAAAAAGCAGGATAAATTAGTCTGGTTGTGTGCGATTTACGGCCGCAACTACGGTTTTGGGTTCGACTCGCACTGGCTACCGAGGCTTTCACATGGGTTCTTCGGCCGGAGGAGACCAACACGTGGTCTGATCCAAAGAGGTCACCAAATGCTCTAAGCCTGCTATGTGGCTAGTATGGACCCACGATATGGAGGCAAGACACGTAAAAACTAGACAAAAAAGGCGATATCCCTAATTCCTAAATACCTAAAAACTGGAGGGTAAGAGGAACTATGGCCTTTGGGCTTAAATCGGACTGACTAACAAATATATGAGGTCATCTAAGGGTTATTTATCATGCTCATAAGGCCTGGTACAAGTCCACTGAAATAGGTATTACCGTGAATGTATTTTAGATCAAAACTTTAGTTGACGACTACGTTTATACTTTTTTTTTCTTTTAAAATTTTTTTATTCCATAATACGAGTTACAGCTTGGTATGACCGAAGTCATAAAGTTCAGAAAAAGATTTCCGAGAGCAATGATCATTACATGATCCATAAACAATCGTTGCAAAAGCATTGATTGACTTTTAGAAAGATGGATAGTGCTAGTGCCTTCCTCGGCTACCTCTTCCTCTGTTACTACCACGTGATGTTGATTGCATTTGTAATTCCTTAGTTAAAATAGCTTTAACTGTTGGTTTTACCGGTCTTTCCTGCAGCATTCTTTTTCCAGAGGGAGTCATGAGATCTATTGAATCTGTACAACAGTCCATATCCAATTGATCATTCTCTTCTCCTTTCAAAGATGCTAAAGAGGCAAACTGATTTGAAACCAAATGACACAAGTCGCTGCTGCCCGGATCCTTTAGAACCATACTCGATGATTCCTTGGGTGTAGCAATTGTACCCTGCAATGTTGAGGCTGATTCCAAGGGAGGAGTATTTGTTACCCCGCAACGTTTATACTTTATAGACATGGTTTCGGAAATAAGTGAAATTAACCTAGTAATCTTGTTGAAAGTCTGTGCCCTAGATTATTTGCACCATCTTTGATTTTGTTACTCAATGCTAAATAGGAAGGTTATTAATTTCCAAATAAATCGTTTTTAGGAAACATGTTAGTGAACTTTATGTTTCTGACATTTTCATCCAAATTAAGAAACAAGTTGAAATTACATATCTTCTTAGAAGTTGATCTCCGACTAAAAGACATACAAATCCTCTCCCCAACTTTTTAAGAAATCAAATAGGAACATACTAGTTACATTAACATTGACCAAAACATTCATAAGATGAATTGATTGAAGATAGCTGAGCAACAAGCTATCCTTAATCAGCTACCCCTTATCGCTCACACGGCTTATCATCACCTACTTAAAACATGCATGTTAGCCAACAATAATTGAACTTTAGTTTTTAGACACATAATAAATTATCAATGTTTGATACCATTGTAGTAAAGTTAACTCAAATAATTAACCAATTAATCTAATCTTCTTTTAATAGAAATAAATGTCTAACTAATGCAGTCATGAGTCATGCATATATAGACATATAATTATGTTGCATAGATAATTAACCAATTAATGCAGTCATGACTCATGATGTCATGCATATACATACATATAACTATGTTTAAAAACTTTCAAACGAATCCAAAAGAAATAGTATCAAATTGTTTACGAAGATTAAATAAAACATTAATAATGCCAACTACAAAGAGTTTACTACTCATTAATCGATCACAGTCCCCACATGCATCCTTTAATACCAGTCCCAAGTAGACTCTCTCTAAAATCTATCTTACCTTTGCGGTCAGAGTCAGAGAGTGACAAAAGATACAACAATGGCAAGCAGAAGCAAGAAGAAGAAGATGGTCCTTAAGACAGTCTCTGTAGTAGACATCGGATGCGGCAACTGTAAGTTCCCAACCTTGTCTTCTTTTTTCAACCGTTTCTCCAAAAAGCCACGCCGTTACTCTTCTAACTACGACCGCTACCACTCCTCCACCACCACCGCCTCCTCCTCCTCCGCTATCCTCTCCACCACCCATTGGTTCTCCGACAACACCTCTTCCTCCTCCGCTACACCCTCCACCGGAGCCGTCGCCGTCGAGAAAGACTCCGACGACCCTTACCTTGACTTCCGTCAGTCCATGCTTCAGATGATTCTCGAGAACGAGATTTACTCCAAAGACGATCTCAGAGAGCTTTTAAACTGCTTTCTCTCACTCAACGAGCCTTACTACCACGGCATCATCATCCGCGCTTTCTCCGAAATATGGGAGGATGTTTTCTCCGTCGCCGTCAAACGCCGTGGCACCGTCCAAGAGTCTCCACTCGTCCGTCATCATGCACGTGCGTCAGGTGGTTACCATAATCACTACCACCGATCGATGTAAAATGTAACTCGGGTTGTTATGGGATGTAAAAACTCTTTTAACTAAGTATCATGCCACGTAACCATTTGACACGTTGACTATCCATTTCACCTACCACGACGTGTCAATATATTATTGGGTTTGTGCTTTTTTTAACTACTTATCTTTGGGATTTTCTTGTTTGTCTTTTCTTTTTCTCTGAACCAATTGTAATAACAACAACGTTCGAATATGTGAAATTATGTTTCGTTATTTTAATTATAAAATACTTATTCGGATATCACAACTATATACTTTTAGTTTAATTATTAGAGATATATACGTATATTATGCATATTTGTATTAGTCTAATTATCTGACAATTTTGTCGTTTTGAGATAAATACTTATCTTAGAATGAACAAAAAGTTGTGTCTATATGTTAATAGGCGATTTATATTATGAAACTTATATACTTAACATGATAGAGTTTATTAAAATGTATTTATATAGTTAAGCTTAAATATTTTTAAAAGGCTGATAATAAGGAAACGACAATTGTTTTCCTTTTCGATTTTGGCCGATTTTTTTTTTTATCATTGGCCGATGGCAACAAATTTCCTGGAAATAACCGATATACAGTTAATTATGATAGAATGAGTGTCTATAAATTAAAATATCAATATCATGTTTATATGATAAATTTTTTTTTGTTGTAATCGGCTAAAATGACAAAAAAATCGGCCAAAATCGAAAAGGAATAGATATTTTAAAGATCATGTACCACTCTTGACTCTCATTACGATGATGACGTGAAGCTTCCGAAAACAAGTCCACGTGAACTTTTTTTTTGTTTATTTATCATTGAAGAACGAATGTGCGGGAAACTTAAGATTGTAGCAATAAAATTACAAAAAATATGTACACACAGGTTAGCACGTAAGACACTGCAAAGAATGATGGATGTACGCAATGGGGGATAGATAATATTTTCCAGCACCCCCAACACCCCTCAAAAATTAATGTATTAATGCATTACTTCATTTTTCTCAATTAACCATTTTTTTTTCTCTATAGCGAACTAGAAAGGTAACCCATTGGAATGGTAGTTTACGGAGGGACCAAGTATTATAAGAGTGCTCATTAAGGACTAGAATCCAACATTTTAAATATGTCTTCAGGTATGTGTGCATGTCTTGGAATCAGAACTCATCTTCTCATATATATTTTTTCTTAGGTTATACAAAAAAAATACCACTACTAGTCCATTACTAACTATTTATTCCAAATGGATGAAAAAAAACTATTTATTCCAAATTTTCTTTATTTTCCCCTTTTTCAATGATTTCGTGTATTTCTATAATGAGTAGTTGAAAATTCTATCTGATTTTATTAATTAATAATTTAGAATATTGCACACAAATTAATAAAATATATTTTTTTTTTACTTTTATATGCAAAAATATTACCACTTATTTATTTAAATACAACTAAGTTATAATTATTTTAAAATATAAATGGTCATACAGAAAAAATTGATAAATTTTATATTAAAATAAAGTTATCATATAATTTCAAACAAAATAAATATTTTAAAGACTTTAAGTAATACTAGTAGAAACTAGAAAATGGAAGGCGTATCATTTTCACAGAAAATGAGGGAACCTGTATGGCTTCTGGCGGTAAAAGAGATTTGGTATTCGTAATAATCAGAAAGAGAGGATAGTAAATAGTGTGACAGACATTTTAATGTCGATTTTTATCACACTAGCATTACTTGTATATGTGTATTTCTTCTATTCATGACGAGTTTTTTTCTTACCGAGGACCAAGTATTACATTTTACGATGTGATCCATCCTTTTAAACATTTGTAATTATTTTCAAAAATCATATGTATAAGAAGTTTATTTATTTGATAATAGCTATGTGAGTCACAAATTAAATACTGTTTAACCAAGTAAGCAGAATATGTATAAAATTTTGCATACTAATTTTATACGTAGGATATATCTTTTCCATGTTAGTTTTTTTGTCTTGAGCTTTTTATTTTATATTGTGTTTTAGATCAATTTTATACAAGCATAACTTAAATATTTTGTCAAAAATTAATATGTGTATCTCGCTATGTTAAACATATTTTATGTTCATCATATGAATATTTTATCGTTAGTAAGTGAAATGTAAGTTATAACCAGGAACAAATCTACGAAATTCGTAGATGAGAGACACTTGGCTACTTAATGTTTTAAAACTAAATCAATATATTTGTTGTACGTGTATTCAAACCTTTAGAAAATAAATATTTGACTACTTGTGATGAAGCTCTTTTCAAAATTACAAATTTTGAAAATTAAACTCAAATTTTAATGCAAACTTAAGATATTCCTAAAAACTTAATGCGTACCAGTTGAAAAAGAGACATTTGAATCAGTTATTTTATATTCACCATCAAAAACATAATTTGTAACCAAATATCTCACCTGTTTTTCTTTTCACTCTTTCAAAAGCCACATTGTTTGTTTAAATCACCTGATGGATGGTACCACTAAAAAATCCAAGTTATAATCATTAATAATATTAGAAAGTTTTTTTTGGGTATCATCTATCAACATTTGTGTAGGCCAAAGATCTGCAAATCTGAGTATATTTTTTTTGTAACTTTTTTTTTGTCAACTTTTTTTGTAACTTAATATCTGAGTATATTGATGTTCTACATATGTATAGGTGTCTGTTTAAGCAATTTTTAATTTCTTGACCTACATTTATATCATCGGTTTCTGCTTAATTTGGTGAAACTGGTTATACTATGTTTACGGATCACAACTTAAACCACTAGACTATGTTTATGGTTTTTCTTTGCATCAAGGATATATTGGTTTGTATAGTTGGACCAAACCATATATTCTTTAAAATTAGAATTAGAAAGGGTGATTGGATTCAGTTTAGAAACACAGGTTCATCAGTCAAGTCCAGCACCAAGATCCCATAAACTGAACTATGTAATTCCATCTGCACACTGCACTTGATCCAACTAGGCTTGTAACTTATAACTTGTAACTTATATATATTATATTATTATGTGTATAAAATTTATGAGTATATTATTTAATACACACACATTCATATTAATGCTGAACAAAATAATCAATGTGTGCTGCTATAAATATATGATCCAACTACCAAAAGTAAATATGGTCATCAATATTGAAGTGAATTTCAGATTAGACTAACACGCAACTAGTAATAATTATAACCTGAGAATCTACTATAATAAAGTAGACTTTTTCCTCTCCATAGGGGAAAAAAGACACATGGCACACCTAAACCGAATTTCTAAAAAAATTCACTCACCGGTTTATTATTTAGTTGGTCTCAAATAATAAAATTGATCTCTGTACCGATGGGCTCAAAATATGTCAAGAGAAAGCCCATTATAACCCTACTCACATCATCTTCTTTGATATGGACTCACCGGCGTGGTGTCACTCTATGTTCCATGGAACGCGGTGGAGTAACCGTTATTTACGTAGCCTTTAACACACCGGTCCACTATCCCCACTTCGTCTCATTCAATACACTCTCTCCTTCTTCAAGGGTTACGAATCTCGACCTATAAATAAGGGTATTCGACTCTGTAAAATTCATCGATTACTACTTCTCAATCATTATTATCGGAAGAAAACTTACATTGGGATCAATGTACTATGTTATTTGGTTTGACCTGTCACATAGCACTGGTAATTTCAAGTTCTCGAACTCTAATCTCTCCATATGATTCAGTGACCAGAACGCCTTTGCTGAGATAACTAACTCGGTTAATCCAATCCCGATGGAGCTGTTCCGGTTCCGAAATGAATAATAATTTCTTTTTGGCAAACACCAATACATATTTTTCTGGTTAGTCTTTTCTTTTCTCTGAACCAATTGTAATAACAACAACGTTCGAATATGTGAAATTATGTTTCGTTATTTTAATTATAAAATACTTATTCGGATATCACAACTATATACTTTTAGTTTAATTATTAGAGATATATACGTATATTATGCATATTTGTATTAGTCTAATTATCTGACAATTTTGTCGTTTTGAGATAAATACTTATCTTAGAATGAACAAAAAGTTGTGTCTATATGTTAATAGGCGATTTATATTATGAAACTTATATACTTAACATGATAGAGTTTATTAAAATGTATTTATATAGTTAAGCTTAAATATTTTTAAAAGGCTGATAATAAGGAAACGACAATTGTTTTCCTTTTCGATTTTGGCCGATTTTTTTATCATTGGCCGATGGCAACAAATTTCCTGGAAATAACCGATATACAGTTAATTATGATAGAATGAGTGTCTATAAATTAAAATATCAATATCATGTTTATATGATAAATTTTTTTTTGTTGTAATCGGCTAAAATGACAAAAAAAAAATCGGCCAAAATCGAAAAGGAATAGATATTTTAAAGATCATGTACCACTCTTGACTCTCATTACGATGATGACGTGAAGCTTCCGAAAACAAGTCCACGTGAACTTTTTTTTTGTTTATTTATCATTGAAGAACGAATGTGCGGGAAACTTAAGATTGTAGCAATAAAATTACAAAAAATATGTACACACAGGTTAGCACGTAAGACACTGCAAAGAATGATGGATGTACGCAATGGGGGATAGATAATATTTTCCAGCCCCCCCCCCCCCCCCAACACCCCTCAAAAATTAATGTATTAATGCATTACTTCATTTTTCTCAATTAACCATTTTTTTTTCTCTATAGCGAACTAGAAAGGTAACCCATTGGAATGGTAGTTTACGGAGGGACCAAGTATTATAAGAGTGCTCATTAAGGACTAGAATCCAACATTTTAAATATGTCTTCAGGTATGTGTGCATGTCTTGGAATCAGAACTCATCTTCTCATATATATTTTTCTTAGGTTATACAAAAAAATACCACTACTAGTCCATTACTAACTATTTATTCCAAATGGATGAAAAAAACTATTTATTCCAAATTTTCTTTATTTTCCCTTTTCAATGATTTCGTGTATTTCTATAATGAGTAGTTGAAAATTCTATCTGATTTTATTAATTAATAATTTAGAATATTGCACACAAATTAATAAAATATATTTTTTTTTTACTTTTATATGCAAAAATATTACCACTTATTTATTTAAATACAACTAAGTTATAATTATTTTAAAATATAAATGGTCATACAGAAAAAATTGATAAATTTTATATTAAAATAAAGTTATCATATAATTTCAAACAAAATAAATATTTTAAAGACTTTAAGTAATACTAGTAGAAACTAGAAAATGGAAGGCGTATCATTTTCACAGAAAATGAGGGAACCTGTATGGCTTCTGGCGGTAAAAGAGATTTGGTATTCGTAATAATCAGAAAGAGAGGATAGTAAATAGTGTGACAGACATTTTAATGTCGATTTTTATCACACTAGCATTACTTGTATATGTGTATTTCTTCTATTCATGACGAGTTTTTTTTTTCTTACCGAGGACCAAGTATTACATTTTACGATGTGATCCATCCTTTTAAACATTTGTAATTATTTTCAAAAATCATATGTATAAGAAGTTTATTTATTTGATAATAGCTATGTGAGTCACAAATTAAATACTGTTTAACCAAGTAAGCAGAATATGTATAAAATTTTGCATACTAATTTTATACGTAGGATATATCTTTTCCATGTTAGTTTTTTTGTCTTGAGCTTTTTATTTTATATTGTGTTTTAGATCAATTTTATACAAGCATAACTTAAATATTTTGTCAAAAATTAATATGTGTATCTCGCTATGTTAAACATATTTTATGTTCATCATATGAATATTTTATCGTTAGTAAGTGAAATGTAAGTTATAACCAGGAACAAATCTACGAAATTCGTAGATGAGAGACACTTGGCTACTTAATGTTTTAAAACTAAATCAATATATTTGTTGTACGTGTATTCAAACCTTTAGAAAATAAATATTTGACTACTTGTGATGAAGCTCTTTTCAAAATTACAAATTTTGAAAATTAAACTCAAATTTTAATGCAAACTTAAGATATTCCTAAAAACTTAATGCGTACCAGTTGAAAAAGAGACATTTGAATCAGTTATTTTATATTAAAATCGAGTAGCCGCAAACCTCTAATTTTGTAAATATAAAAGTGAAAACAATGAAAGGAGGAATAAAGTAATGAGATTTCTCGTGATCCTCCATTAATGGCCTCTGATGCCGAATTTCTCAAAAATTATGACATCCTAATCTAGAAATCTTTACTGTTTCTAAATCCCCTTAATATTAAAATATGAGTATTTTTAGAGATTAACCTTATGTTCATGTGTTATTAACAAGAATGTTATTTCCTATGTGGTAACATCATATTCCTTCTCAGTCTCTTTAAGTAAAAACTAGATTTTTGACCCGCGCTTTAAAATGCGCGGTTACTATTTTGTTGTTTTTTCTATATAAAAACTGATAATTCTTCGCTTTGATTATATAAACCGTGACATGATCAAGTTTCAATTATGCGGGTTAGTTATAATGTGTATAATATGACGAAATTTGCAATGCCTCACACAACCGTTTTATGTTTGTTTGTCAACCTGTTTTATGTTTCTAAATAAGTTAAACAATGGTTGTACCTGAAACTCGTACTTGGATAATAATTTATATTTAACAATTATATATTCCATAAAATATTTCTAAACATATAAAGTGGTCCAATATTTTTTTGATTAAGTCGTAAAATCATTTAGTTACAAAATTTCAATCTCTAATATTACTTTTAAAAATTATTGCAGACTTTAATTTATAGTTATTATAAAAAAACGTTTATGGACTATGAAATGAATTATATAAAAACATAACCCAAAATCTATTGTTGTAGGAAATCAAGTCCATTTAAATGTATTATAGGTCCAATAAACCAAAAGACAGTAATGCCATTAATGAATTTTTTTTAGTTAGTCATATCATTAAGGACAATTTTGGAAAATTTTAAATTTTTATTAAGTGTATAATTTGGGAATGATCCACTTTTAATGGTATTGATTCTCTCCTTATTAGACTTATTACATTCTTTGCCATTATTCATTAATTGTAGCTTAGCATAATGTTTTAATAGTATGCTTTGGTAACATGTACTCTCAATATAGAAACACAGGTTCTTCAGCCAAGTCCAACACCAAGATCCCATAAACTAACTATGTAATTCCATCTGCACACTGCACTCGATCCAACTACGCATGTAATTTATAACTTGTAAGTACAAACATATATATATATATTATGTGTATTAGGCCTGGACGTTCGGTCTTCGGTTAGATTCGACCGGTTCTTTTCGATCCGGTCTTTTGGGTCCTAAATATTTAGATCCAATAGGTATTTAGAAATTTTCGTTCGGGTTCGGGTCTTTTCTCGATCCGGTCGGTTCGAGTCTATAATTAAAATACCTATAAAACATCCGTAATTTTTCGGATCTATATCGGTCCGCTCGGTTCGGTATTTAGGATATGAAAAGGACATGACATACCTAATTCCATCAAATTTAGTTGATATTTGTCATATATATCTAAAATTTTACAAAATAACTTAACTAAAACTATTAATAATTAAAATAAAACATTTTTAAACTCTAAATTTTACATTTTAAAGCTTCATATTACTTAAAAAATGTTACTAAATAATAACAAATGTTGTTAACAAAAGATATTTCAACTAAATCATAAAATAATATATATAAATAGAACACTAAAACATCATAGTTTTAGATATACATGTTTTTAAGTCGGGTACAAATCGGTTCTTGTCGGGTCGGGTCTATTCGGGTCGGTTCTTTTCGGGTCCGGATCTATTCGAGTCAGTTCCTTTCGGTTCCGGTTCTTTCGGGTAAAAAAATTTAGATCCAAAAGGTACTTGTAAATTTTCGGTTCGGTTCCGGGTCGGGTATTTTTGGGTCGGTTCCGGTTCGGATTTTCGGATCTAGGTTAAAATGCCCAAGCCTAATGTGTATACTCCCTCCGTTCCTTAAAAATCCATATTCTAGAAAAAACTTTTGTTTCAAAAATATACATACTTTATATTTCTAATGTAACTTTTGTCAACTAATAATGAGAAATTGCGAAGTTCAAAAACATTAATTGTATTTTTTTAAATCTTATTGTTTTAAAAATATAAAAAATAAAATTACAAAAAAACTATGCATTTATAGTTAAGTTTTAATACTCCATCTGTTCCTAAAAGTAGGATTTTCTAGAGTTATTTTTTGTTCTAAAATAATAGATTTTCTAGAATTTTAAGGTAATTTTAGTAGTTAATGTTGATAAATTGTATGTTTTTAAGAAAAATTAATTGAAAATATTTGAATTGATTAAATACTATTGGTTGATGGTTGTTGGAAAATGTATATTGAAATAAAAATTAATTTAATTGTAAACATTTATTATATTCTTAATATGCGTGAATATTCTATAATTTTTTTTTTCAGGAACAGAGAGCAGTATGTTTTAAGTATTAAAAAGTGTGAAAATTTTAAAACATGAATCTTTTAAAAATGGAGGGAATAATATTTATGAGTATTAATACACCCACATTCATATTAATGCTGAACAAAATAATCAATGTGTGCTGCTATAAATATATGACCCAACTACCAAAAGTAAATATTGAAGTGAATTTCAGATTAGACTAACACGCAACTAGTAATAATTATAACCTCAGAATTTTGTAAATATAAAAGTGAAAACAATGAAAGGCGGAATAACGCTATGAGATTTCTCGTGCTCCTCCATTAGTGGCCTCTGATGTCAAATTTCTCAAAAATTCTGACATCTTAATCTAGAAATCTTTGGTGTTTCTAAATTTAGTGAGTTAAAGGATTTATTTCTTACAGATAAATTAATAATATAGGTAAGGACTACATCTTTGCTCATAGTTTTTTCACAAATGGGTTTTATGTGTTTAAAGATTAATGTTACTATAGAGAGTTTGAAAAATAGACTCTTTCTCTCTCTATTTTTAAATATGAGATGTATTAGGAGTTTTATTGTCTCAAAATAAATGATATTTCATATTCTAGTTTTTTTCATTTTATAAAAGTATATGATTTGTTGTATCATATGTTATAAAGCAAATTAGAATCTGTAATTTGTTTTTAATGATCTTAAATTTTTAACTAAAACAAAATATATTTTTGAAAAAGTTGGGTTATTCGATAATAAAGATGATCAATAACACGCAATATGTTGATATTAAACTGGGATAGTGACACTATATAGTATATACCACTAAATTAAGATATGTTTCTCGTACACTTGAGATAATTATTATAAATGCTGTCGTGCGTCTATAGTTTATGGGCTTAAAAACATCGGCCGGTACTTAAGCCCACAGGTCCAGAAAGATATACGAGAATGCATTTCTTAATTACCAATTAAATTAAGTAGATTGTCTAATGGTCTGGTCTTTGTTGTAGCCAAATCTTTCCCATTGGCCATTGGTAAGCTCAAAATTACTGGTATTTGATCATTTGGAGCTCAGACAAAGTAACAGACACACTGCAGGCTTTTACTTGTCCAAAACTTTTAGAGAAACCCAATACGTATTTTCTCACAAAACAATTGTTTTTGAGATCACAAATCCATTGACTGTTTATCCATTTCCCTAGAAATTTAACTTATGTTAATGAATCCCCATTTAATTTTTGAATGAAGATGAAAGCTCATTGGTTCAATAAATCGTTGTATGTTCTAATTAATTGTCTCAAAGGGTAGAAAAATCCGACAGCATAATTCTTTTTTTTTGACAACAATAAAAACTAAACTATGGGATATGTTGTTTAATATTGAATGTCATTTTAGATTTTAAATTTTTATTAAGTGTATAATTTGGGAATGATCCACTTTTAATGGTATTGATTCTCTCCTTATTAGACTTATTACATTCTTTGCCATTATTCATTAATTGTAGCTTAGCATAATGTTTTAATAGTATGCTTTGGTAACATGTACTCTCAATATAGACGAAGAAAGTATCCGGTTATTTGGTAACATGTACTCTCAATATAGGCGAAGAAAGTATCCGGTTATTTGGTAACATGTTTTATATCATTTTAAAACCGGTTGACATATATTATATCATTACTAGTATATTCGAATGTTGTTTACATGTGTACTCGAGATCACACTATATCAAAACCGGTTATCTAAAACATGTTTTTATTATGTGATCTTAGTGAAGATGATATCAAAACCGAGTGTTGCTTTTTTGGATCATTTTATATTTACGTGTTTTATATCATATTACATAAAAATGGAAGAAATTTCATTTTCATGTATCGAATATATCCACTATACATTATATCTCATATTAAAATAATCGATGATAATTCAATGTATACTCGAGATCCTTTGCAACGTCGATATCCATCTATCAATACAATAAATCAGGAAATATGATAATTATGGTATTGATTGCCATAATATAATTTTCAAAGATCATAAAGGCATTGTCAACCACACAGTAATTGCGTGACAACGCATGATTGTCGTACAAATATTTCAAATTAGGAAATATTGAGCTATATATGACACTAATTCCGGTTATATATGTACTCATTAATATTGGCTGAATTTGGTAATGGAAATTCACCATCGAAACAGAAACATATTTTTGATTGTCACTGATCGATTTTGAATTTAATTTTATTGACTAGAATCTCAGTTTGTTTCATATTTAGCAGGTGAACATATCATTCAGTTATGAGTACGAAGATGAATTGTCGAACATGTCATATATTGCTTTTTTTTAAAAATGTATATAATAGATTTTGAAGTGAACAATATTCAATTCAATACTTTTTCAAAATAATGTAACAGATTTCGTTGAGCATATCATTTGATTTTGTGAAAGACTAAGTGCAACATTTTTACATCAGATTCAAGAAGAAATTAATCTCGAACATGTAATATATTGCTTTTTTAAAATGTATATAATAGATTTTGAAGTGAACAATATTCAATTCAATACTTTTTCAAAATAATGTAACAGATTTCGTTGAGCATATCATTTGATTTTGTGAAAGACTAAGTGCAACATTTTTACATCAGATTCGAAGAAGAAATTAATCTCGAACATGTAATATATTGCTTTTAAAAATATTTATAACAAAGCTATGAAGTGAAAATATTAAACTAAGAACTTTTTAAAGGCAATTTGTTTTTGTTAATATTTTAATACTTCCAAGATCATGATCAAATTCTGCATAAATCATCTTTTACGTTGTGAGACGAAATCTAATGAAAGAGTTATGTACCTACTACAAAATACTGGAATGATTAATTTTTGGATAGTTCGACCAATCATAAAACTATACAATATTCGAAACTACATATATTTTCAAAATTATTAGTCTCAGTTAGAATAGCAATTAAAATCGACAGTGATTTAGGAAAATACATTAAATTTCCGTAAACAATGCATATCTTTGATTATGTCTTTCTTTCCATGCAAAATGTGTAATTAATTCACCGATTGATTTTACAAACGTATCAATCATATCTAAAATTTTGGAGTCAAGTTTGGAATCAATTCATAATCTTCACTAATTGATTTTTTAAAACCATCAAGTAATTTTCCTCAATTATAGTCGCTGAGAACAAATTTCCATATACAATTCGAGATCCAAATTTTGCATAATTGAGAGCTGCGTTTTTTATTACAACATGTGTTAAGGAAATTTTAAAGTAAATTGTACCGCAAGTTTGGGAATATTAGTTAGTAAATACTTACTATAATTTGGCGATTTGTTTTAATCATTAAAATCCTAAACATATAGCATTACGTATATAAATACGCAGTGTCTTCAACACATCTCCTCACCACATCACTCTTTCAGAATCATCATTAATAAAAACCAGAAGGATACTAGGAAAACACCAATGGTGGACTTCTTAAATTTTATACAAGTTTTTTTGCTTATTCTTATAGATTCACTTCCACGAACTATGCTTCAATCACAAAACAAATAACACAAAATTTTAAAAAAACTTTGAAGCTTATTTTATTTATATATATATTCACAATTTTGTTGAATCCCTTAACATGAATAGTATGTAATGTCTATGTCTATGATTTTTACCTTTCTAATATCTGTATATTCAAAATTATAATTTTTAAAAATTTCTTTATCCTGCGCAGGGCGCAGGTCATCACCTAGTACTGAGTTTAAGGATTTATTTCTTATAGATAAACTAATAATATAGGTAAGGAGTAAGGACTATAAAGACGACATCTTTGTTCGTAGTTTTCACAAATTTGGTTTAGCTGTTTGAAGATTAATGTTACTATAGAGAGTTTGAAGAATTACTCTCTCTCTCTCTCTCCTTTTTTAAATATGAGATATATTAGGAGTTTTATTGTCTCAAAACTAATCGATATTCCATATTCTAGTTAAATTTTGTTCATTTTATAAAAGTATATGATTTGTTGTATCCTATTTTATAATTTATTTTATGATATGTCATAAAGCAAAATAGATTTTTTTCAATTTGTTTTTAATGATCTTTGATTTTTAACTAATACACAATATATTTTCGAAAAGATTGAGTTATTTGCTAATACAGAATTACAGATTATCAGTAACACGCAATATGTCGATATTAAACTCGGATGGTGACACTATATACCAGTAAATTATATATGTTTCTCGCAGTGGCGGAGGTAGGACAATCTTTTAGGAGGGTCAGTTTCTAAAAAATGGCATAATTTACATGGATCATGTAGCTAAGATTACCAATAGTTGCATTTTTATAGAATTATACCAGTAAAAAAATTTTAACAGAAAATTCACCTGGGTCAGTTGACCCATGTTCCAACATTGTGGCTCCGCCACTGGTTTCTCGTACACTAGAGATAATTATAAATGTTGTTGTCTGTCTTTCGATCATAGATATTTATAAAACGTAAGGATATAGGAGTAGTAATTCGTCGGTGAGCGTCTCATACTTGTTTATGGGTTTGAAAACATCGGCCGGTACTTAAGCCCATAGGTCCAGAGTGATATACGAGTATGCATTTCTTAATTACCATTTAAATCAAGTAGAACGTCTAATGTCTGGTCTTGTTCTAGTCAAATCTTTCCCATTGGTTTGCTCAAAATTACTGGTATTTGATAATTTGGAACTCAGACAAAGTAACAGACACACTGCAGGCTTTTACTTGTCCAAACTTTTAGAGAAACCCAATACGTATTTTCCCACAAACAATTGATTTTGAGATTACAAATCCATTAACTGTTTATCCATTTTCCTAGAAATTTAACTTATGTTAATGAATCCGTTTATTTTTTGAATGAAGATGAAAGCTCATTGGTTCAATAAATCGTTTATATATTCGAACTAAGTGTCTCAAATGGTTGAAAAAACTGACGGCATAGTTCGCCCCCGGTTTCATATTGAGTTTTGTTTTAGCTTTTAAATATTATTTTATATTAGTGTTGTTTTACATATTTAATGTATATATTAAATATTCTTTAGTTGTTACCCTTATTTATTTATTCCTCCATTTCATTTTAGTTATCGTTGTAGAGTAAAACTTTCGTTTCAAAATAAATTTCTTTTTAGAATTTCAATGTAAATTTATCAATTTTTTATGCTATATGTTTTTTGTATTTTTCAATCTATTTTCTGTTGGTTGAAATGTAGTTAACTATATAGGTAATGATATTTTTGTAGAGGAAAAAAATTATTAAATTTTCTATTTTATCTTTATTTCATATATTTTTTGTTAAATTTTATTAATTAATAATACTTTTTGTTTTATTTGTAGTTGTCATTTTAGATTTGTACACATAAATTAAAAAATATTTAATTTTGTATATTTTGAAATGTGTGCACAAATCTAAAATAACAGCTACAAATAAAAAAAAAAGTATTTATTGATTAATAAAATTTAACAAAAAATAATATTAAATAAAGGTAAAATAGAAAATTTAATAATTTCTTTATCCTGTATAAAAATCTTAAACGATGCTAATTATGAATTAGAAGAAATATTAGTTTAGAAGGGTATCTAACCGCTTAATAAAGTTCACTTAAGAGTTTAGAAGATTACTCAATCATTCGGTATAACATTTCTTCATTTAATAATTGTTGCGTCTACGTATTGCTATCATGTTTTAGAGTATTTTCAACTCATTGTTATTTTATTCTTTGCAGCATCTGGAGGGAATTCTATTTTAAATCACTGTTATTTATTCCTGTAAATTAGAAATAGTCATTTTTATTTAGTTAGAAAAAGCAATTTCTATTCTACCTTTATGTAGAGTAATCCTATTATAGGATAGGAACAAACTCCATCTTAATTATAGAAATTCAGTATTTTATATGAAAAAATAGCAAAGTATACATAGTTGGAAATTGTCTGCATGTATATACATAATAAGAAAATCCATGTGATTTTTTGGTTAAAGAGCATAACATTGACATAAATATCATGAAAATTAAGGTTTAATAGTTTGCGTCTGTTGAAACCTTGTTTTACAGTTTTTCGATAAATTGTAACAAAACAAAAAGGACTCTATGTAAAGAAAATATGTCGCCTAAAAGCCTGAAATTATGTTTCCGTAAGACTAATTACAATGGACCTGTTGAATAATAATTCAACTGTTGAATGCTTGCAATGGACCTGTTGAATAAAATTAAAACATTATGTGAATTGTTTGCTATTGAATTTATTCAGCATGTTGAAAGCTAAAAGTGGGGTCCACAACAATTTGTGTGTTTTTTTATTGGTTCTTGGTATTAATTGATTTTTTTCATATTCAACTTTCTTATTATAAATCATTTATTCCATAGCAAATTAATTAATTTATTTTATTCATTATATCAAAAATTATAATTTTTGATGATTTATAAATAGAAACTAGTTTTATATGATTTGAACATATACAAAAAAATCCTTTATCATGTATTTTAAACATTTTCAATCAAATTCTATTATACTTTTATTAAATATTTCATAAAATTTCAACTCTAATTATTTTTATCAAATTTTATAATGTTTTTAAATTTTTTAAATTTTTAATTCTTATTATTTAGTTACAAAATTATAATATGAAATATGAAATAAAAATAAATAGATAAGGTATTGATTTTTTCTTTAAAAATAACATTATAAAATATAAATATTAGATGTATATGTGGAAGAAAGAGAGGATGATGTGTTAAGTTAAAAGCGTAAAATAGGGTATTGAAATAGTTAAACCATTGTACATAGCTTATGTTGGCCTCGCGATCTACTTGCATTGCAATAACTGAGCTAAAGAGAAAAGAGGTAGAAAAGAAGAAACCACAACACCAAGGAGTGTTCCTTGGCGATATGTCTAACTTGAGATTTGGTCTTTTTAAGAAATGCCAACCTTTTATATTTCGAGAGAGCAAAACACGGCCTGAAATTTTGGACCCCATCCATTTATTACGCTCATATTTTTATTATTTCGAATATTCCTTCTTAATTAAAAATCTACTATTATACTGCTTGGGGTGCCTAACCTTCAAGAATCATCCAACTAAACAGTAGTATAATGCATGTGGAAAGATGAAATTTGTTCACTGTTAACATATGCTAAATAATTGTAAGAAAAAGCCAATAATAGTGAAAATTATATTAAAATGGAAGGATGATTAGGGTCTTTAGAAATATGTTTAAAATGGCTACTGATACAAAAGTTCGAAGCTTCGTTGAGATTTTAATACTCGTTACTGAGAAAGACTGATCTCGAAAGTAGAGAGTTGACATTATTTTATTTCCACATCAATCTAATCGAATATTATAAACCAATCAAATCATTTGTCTTTATCTTATCGTTTTTCGTTAACCGTTAAGTTATGCAACTAATTAGAATGTACATGATTGTAACTATGTCCATGTGGTCGCTCTTTAACTCCTAATTTTCTCTTCATCCAACATATAACTATCTGTCACACATCTTCATTCAAACCACTAGTATCTATATGATATTTCGAAGTGAGTGAGGATTGATGAGTACCCTATAAACTCTCAACGGCAGCCAAAATCAACATATGCCATGCATTTTCCTCCCTAAGAATTTTCACTGTTCTTCATGTGCTATGGTGTTGCACACATCAGTATGAGAGTTAAATGAAACAGAGCCAGAAGTAAAGATCATATATAGAATAACTTATGTGGAACTATTGAGTCAGCAAAGAAAGTTATGTACAAGATCTTCCTATTATGTATGGCATATGCAATTACACATGAAAAGGCTTGGATTGCGGTAACTAGTCAAAGTTCCTTCACATTTGCCTAATGTGTCAATAGTAAGCATGTCAAGTTTAAGTTATAAATTTCTCTCTTTAGTTTAGTGATAAAATTCAGTGACTTATATCAACTAAAGGCCGTGGGTTCGAACATTAAATTTTCAAATTGATTTTATGCAAAGAAAAAAGGTTTAGCAACTTAAACCTTGATTTTTTCACTTTTCGTGGATAAAAGTCTTTAATGTGATTCTATAGATATCTTGCAGCATCAAGATGTGAGAAATTGGATTTTTTTTGAAAAAGAGCTTTTAAAACGAAGATATGATGGTCCTTCTTTTCATAAGTTGAACTTCTGCTCCAGCTCATTTATGGTGTGTTGAATCCTTTCTCGCTTTTATTCAGTTTAGTTTTGATGGTTTCAATTCGGTTTTAGTTTTATTTGCTTAAATGATAACATGAGCTTTCAACCCAAAACCTTAAGACAATAGGTGAATTGGCTCATGTGTATTATATATTACTTAACTAATTCTTAGATTACCGATGTGGGACTTAACATACTAACACCCCCTCCTCACGCTCAGGTATGATCATCTGATGCGTGGAGTATTTTTGTGGGACTAATAAATCCACGGGTGCTCCCAACGATCGAAACACGCTCTGATACCATGATAACATGAGCTTTCAACCCAAAACCTTAAGGCAATAGGTGAATTGGCTCATGTGTATTATATATTACTTAACTAATTCTTAGATTACCGATGTGGGATTTAACATACTAACATTAAATTATGTTTGTGTTTGAAATTTTTTCTTGTAGATGGTATGTAGAAGGAATCGAAAAAGTTGGAACATGGACAAACGGTTAAAACTAATAAGCCAGACACAAATATAAAGTACCGATGAAGTAATAGTTTTTGTTTTGGTCTAAATGTTAAGATGAACTAATAGTTATCCAAACCACTACAACCTTTTCAGTTCCGTCTAATAAGCAATACTCCAGTTATTTATATAGTAATTAAACTACAATTACCTATCCGACTAATGTCTTCGATGAGTTCTTAAAAGTTTTAGACATGTGTGGATGATTTTAAACTAAAAAGAATCAGAAATGCAGGGCCTTTTTTAATAACGACAGATGCAGGTATATCTTACAGCATCTAATATTTTGCAGTCACAATTATTTTTGGATTTACTATGAACCAAGTCTCCTATAAAACAAAAAATGCCCTGCCATATAAATAAACGACGGTAAAATTCAAAACCAAGGGCTCAGATAAGATCTATCAAAACATGATGTCAGAGATTAATTAAAGCATATCATCCTAACTATTATTATTATCATTATTTATATGTGTGTAAAATTACATTAGGGAGACAATCTCGTAGGATTGTGTCATTCACAGTCCCACATGTCTCATCTTAAAGGCCAACCTGCCGTAGAAGCGAAGATCTTCGCTGTTTCCGTTCTCGCTTATCCAACGTTCAAACAAAGTTTTTTTTTTGCTATAACGTTCAAACAAAGTTTTAAATTTATATTATTATATTGAACTTTGTCTGATCTCATCCAAAAAATGCCAAAATTTTCGTGGAGAAAATATTGTCTTAAGAAATTGGTTTTATACAACAACTATAGTTATTAACTAACAAAAAAAATTTAGAGTTATTCACTCTAGGCGATAGTTATCATTATTTTTGTTGTTTTTTCCTTATAGAAAATAAAGGCTAATGTTATCGATATGTTTGTTATGCACATTGTGTCAAAAACTTATATCAATCACAGCTCAAAGTGACTTGATTTTGTTTTCATCAAATAAAATGGTCCGATCCAACTATCATCATCCTAACAAAAATAAACAAAAAGCCACATAAATGAAAAACTATAACGTAAGAGCACATATACCAATATAAAATATTAAGGGTAGCCAATGTTACGATCCTACACAAATTTTAATTATACAATAATAGAAATAAAGAAGAAAAGCATTCTAAACCAAAATGTCTTTAGTTTTCTCATCCATCTCTAACAAAGAAGACAACGGCAAGAATCGTACGGACGTCGAGGAAGTCTCATCGGAGGAAGAAGAAGAAGAACACGACGTGAAGAGTGACAAAGGAGACAACGGACACTCGCCAAGACTCATACTGTTATAACAAGAAGTGGTTGCTTCTCCGGCGGTGGCGCGTGAGGCCGAGACTCCTTCCACGTCGTCTTTGGCAATGTCGACATTGATGGGTTCGTTCGTGTGCAGGGTTAAGTTCAAGAGGAGATCGACAAAAGCGGCGAAGATGTATCGATGGCTGGTCTTGGCGTTGACTTTCAAGAACTTTGAGAGAAGCTTCTCGAGGCTTCTCCAGTCGTGGTGAAGCGTGTGTGCCTCAACCATCTCCTCCATGGATCTCTTGAAATCAGAGTAAGGGTCCTTTGATTCCAAGGACAAGAGCATGAAACTTTCCTCTTCGGTTTCTTGTTCTTCTTGCTTAATCGTAGCTTCTTCGAGTATAGAGTTGGATTCTCCTTTGCTTTCGAAGATGAGTCTCTCTGATGATCTTAGCCCTTTTATCACACTCTCTATCGATTCTGTACCCTCAGGTGGGTCGAGCTCATCGTCTTCTTGGTCATGGATAGGGTTGGTGAAAGTGATGGTTGCTCTGAAAGATATGGTTTTAGGGTTTTGATGACAAGAAGGCCATGGCCATGAAGTGGTATTTGTTGATGTTGAAACTGAATTTGAATTTGAAGAACACGAAAATGAAGAGTAGTTCTTGTTTAGAAATGGGAGTTTCATATTTTCTTCTTTTCTCTTCTTTTAGAAAAGAAAAATAAGGCGAGAAAATAATTTATTTCCTTTGTGTGTTTGGAAATTGGTTTCAAAGTAAGAAACTGAGAGAGTTAATGGAGTGAGGAGGGAGGGAAGATTTTAAGGGTTTGAAGAGGGGAAGAGAGGCTTTGTGGGGTCTATTTCTTTACTTATTTTAACGTCTATATATTTATTTAATTTTTTTCTTTTATTTGGTTGATGTATTAAATTAATGTCTTCAAAATTCAATGTTGTTTGGTTGGGGTTCATTCAATATAATTCAGCACCTTTCCCCGGTTAAGTTGTTTTCGTATTTATTATAATGAATGATACTACTTTCTTGTTTTCGTCTCCCTTTTTCAGAGCTTTCACTGTTTTAGACTTATTAAAAATATTTTAACTTTTCTTTTTGGATATTTTAAACTTTGCTTTTTGAAAGGATGCTAAAAGGTTGATTCTACACAAATTATCGGGGCTAAATCATGTTTTTTTTTTGAACTAGGGGCTAAATCATGTTGTAAATTTTTTTTTGCCGAAGTTACATCTTTCGCCGTGCTGCATTATCGATGAATATACAGGCGAATATGGAAAGTTAGCTAAGCGTCAAAGATCGCGGTTTCGAAAAGATCATCGAAGCTTTCCTACTAGAAGGCTACAAATGTATATTGCACGTGGCATGGAAACGTAATCGTATTTATATGGAAAGACAACATATTAGGTCACATTAAATTTTGGTCCATAAACAATTCAAATTTTTAATTTTCTTCATATTGAACAATTCAAAATTTTAATTTACTTCCATACTGAATTTATGCTGCATTTTCATAATTTTCTTCTTCAAAGGTGGAATCGAATATAAATTTCGGATGTCCGGATTTCCAAATTAACTTCCAGACACTAAATTCAATACACTAAATTCAATACTCCTTTTTTTTTTGAAAAAAAATCGTATACACTAAGAAAACATAAAATATAAAATGAATTTTCCATTACATAACTATTTATACATTACGTAAAAAAAGTCAATCCAACCAATAAAAATAAATTATGCCGGATACCAATGATCATGCAATCTTAAAGAACTATAACAACACATAATTTTTTAAAACAATTTTTTAAAAACATCTTTTTATGAGAATAAAATGATACGTTGGAAAATAACTGACACCCAACATCTCTTTTAGATCCATAAGTAGGGGTTGAAACAAATCGAAAATTCGAGGTTTTGAAGGTATTTGTAATCCGATATATTTTTCCGAATAATCAATTATCCGATCTGGTTCAATCCATAGCCACCCAGATATCTGGAAAATTTTAGATTTTTGTAAGATATCTGATTCGATCCATAAAATAAATGAAAAGGAAAAAATAAATAAAAATGTAAAATAATATAAAATAATAATATTTTATTACAAAAATAAAATTTTATTCACTTTTTAAAATTTTATTAAATAATTTAATAAATTTAGTAAATAAAATAGTATAAAACTTATATACAATATAATATTTATATATCTTATATATATATAATTCTGTAAATATAAGTATATATATGCATATAATGGATTGGATCGGATCGGATCTCCGTTCATAAAAATATTAGTATTTGTGATTTGTTTTTTTTTAGGGATATTACATATTAGTGTTTTTTTTTCTCGTAGAGTTATAGATATCCGAATTTTTCGGTTCGAATCGAAACAATAATGAATCTAATCAAAATTTACGGATTTTTCGTCCAGTCATATCCATAAGGTTCAAGGCAATAGAACGTAATTCGAATGTGAGATTCTTTAAAAAAAAATTGGATATGATTTTATTTAGAGAAATTGATTGAAATACATTATGTTGAATATCAATTTTAAAAAAATATACTCAATCTAAAATATCCTAACATATGGGTTTAAAATTTCCAATTTTATTTTATGAGCTCATAACTGTTTCAAAATATTTTTTACTAAGAGTAAACAGTTAAAATGTTTGGATGTAGAAAATATTCGTCATGGAAGTTTGCGGGTGGTGGACGAGCAAAGAAATGGACCATTTAGTGGCATCCACCAGCTGAGAGAATGTGGTCCTAAGAAATCTATCATCCTTCTCTCTTCGTCGCTATATCAAAATCATGATTTTTTCCCTGGTTCTATTAATTGACTTACAAACTCTATATAGTATTATCTTCAGCTTAGCTCACCAATTTTTGATATATTAAAAAAAAAACGTTTTCCAATCCAGTCCAAATAAAAAAATTACTACCTCGTTCCATCTTGCAACTTAAATTTAGACTGAAAATTTTCTAAAAGTCGTTAATTAACTAGTTTATTTCCAAATAGTTTGAATCAAATGATTATGCTCACAAAAGCGATATTTCTGTCAATGGTTTTGTCAAGAAAAAAAAAATGAGCTCGAAATCCGATGACTTCTCCATTATAAGTTTATAACATATAGAGTATAGACATATCTTTGGGATTTGAACGGGGTTTTAACATAAAAAGTTGTCCTGAAACAAATCCTTGACACTGAACACACATGTTGTAACAATAATTGAGCTATCCTAAGACATTGTCTATAATGTGATTGTTTTTGGGTCCATGAAATTGCAGCGACGTGACTAAAGTGGGGAGGAGGGGACAGTGTGTTGGTGTCACGAATACGAAAGATATAATATTTCTAGCTCAGAAGTTGGAGAATGTCATGTTTTTGATCTTCTAATATAAAAGAATGATTAAACATTAAGATTATCGCTTTCAAGGGACCAATCTTATCTAACTAATCCTTATTTCCTTGGACCATTATTGTCTTCTCTTTAGTGGCCCTAATGGACATAGTTCACTCGTAAGAGTGTTCCATCCATGAAAATACCCAAATCTTGAATGTTTTTTTTTGGTAATTTAAGATTAATATATGAAAGCAATCTCAAATGTTTTTTGTCAAAATCATGAAGACAGCTGATAATAACAAGTATGCCGAATAGCCAATGTGTTGTGGATCTTGCATTCGTATAGTGGAACTTGTACGATTTGGGATGTAAAACATAACAATGAGGCAACACAGTAAGAGGAAGAAACCGACGTTTTGATCAAGCGTCTCCTCCTAACAATCTACTGAATCACATAACCGATCTAAGGAAATTAAAAGCATACAATGACCCATGTGGACAAAAATATTTCGGATCCCTTTAGGATACGATATTTTTGTTATCTGTTATATACAAAAACTGGACATGAGCCTCCGGACCTACACATCTCTGCTCACATGAGCTCAAAGAACAACTCGATCTCCTTAGAGAAAAAGATGAAGCCAGATCATAAACTCGTAATGAATTCACTATGTTATAACAACAGTAAAATTGAATTTGTAAATTTTATATCTTAATGTTTGTCTAGTCGTAATAAAGTCATTATGTATATTTTGTATTCTCCATTTTTATTTAGTTGTCATTGATTATTAATATTTTATAAAAAGTTTTTGATAAGCATTAATAACTTCTATTTTCGGTAGATATGTAGATTTCAACAAATTTATGAAAACATCGATCATTTGATATTGTTAACTAAATGATTTTTTTTTGTATTCTAGCTTTGATTTGTCCGAACACCAAAATTCAAACATCATTTGATATCTTTTAAAAGACAAAACAATTAAAGTAAGCAGAAAATCAAATTAACTAAAATTACTAATCTGCTATCTAATTGGGCCGCAGTTCCCGAGAAACCATCCTAGTTTTGAACTCCGACTCATTTGTTCTACGTCAAAGAATCACCGTAATATTGTTATACATATGTTACGACTAAACCATAAGCTTTTGGCCATAACGATTTACGCCGTTCATTCAATGGGGTTTTTCGGAATAATTAATAGCAAAACTTTGTGAGACAAATCTTCTCTAGTTAAAAGCTCAGACCGATGATATCTAAGTGACATCCTTATTTTTTCATTAAAAAACGTTACGGTGTACCTCTGAGTTAACACAGTTTAGGTTAAGGCTGGATAATTTTCTAATATAGAAATTGTGCCGAAAAATTGCTCGAAGAAACTACAGTCTGTAGCAGTAGCACACTAATGTAGTCACTCGTAATTACTAATTGCTCTGTAGTAACCACCCATTGAAATGAATACTCCAGCATATTCCTTTCTGAATACATATTTTTTAACGATAGAAGCATGTTACCAAAGCAAGAATCAAACAAAATTCGTCCGTACCTTCCGTTGAATGATGAGCACATGGGTACATGGCTTGGTGATGGACCCATCTGCGTCATGTATGTATGCATTCCTTGCATTATATTACACTTTTTGTAATATTAATAATTTTTTGTAATATTAATAATTGATAATCATATATCATTGATTCATCGGTTGCTAATTATTTGGTCAAATTTCTTTCTAGATATGATATGAAATCAGGTGGCGCGATTCATGAATCGTGTGGTTAGGTATGTGCGGATACCCATCGAAAGTCGTTACAAGATTTCAACTAAAATACTTGTGGTTCTAATCACGCATTCTTGTGTTACATAGAAAGATGAATTATAACGTAGTGTCGATTCCTTTTTGGTGTGTAAAATCCTGAGAAAGAATTATATTTCCTCAGTGAGTTTGACTTAACTGGAACGAACAATGACATGCAAAAAAAACTAAAATATGATAACTATATAGAAGTTTAGCTCAATTTAAGGCTCTTCTCATTTTCTTTAAATTTAAAATCTATAGTTCTAAAAAATCAGGATGATTATGTAAAATAATCATCAAAACACTAAATTGTGTTTTATTATTAATAGAATGATCATTCACCTATCGCTACAACCCTTTAAATACATTATAACTAATATAGCATTGGAAAAAGGAATAATTTTTTTGGCAAGAATATTTTAAAGCTTTTTTCTCAAAAAGAACTAAGTAAAAGTTAATAAGCAAAGTATAAACAAAACAACCCTTTAAATACATTATAACTAATATAGCATTGGAAAAAGGAATGAATTTTTTTGGCAAGAAGAACTAAGTAAAAGTTAATAAGCAAAGTATAAACAAAACAAAAAAAAACAAAAATGTTTTTGTGATGCCAACATGTTTCATGTTCGATCTATTGTTTATTCTAAATTCTATCACATTATTTCTACACATCTATATAATGTGAATTTTTCCTCTTGGTCTATTTATATACCTAGATACTCTCTCCTTAAGTTACATTTTCTTTATAGATTTGTCTGGATCATTATGTAGGATTCAAATACTTCAAATTAAACTAAAAAGACTAATACAATTAAAAAGGTAAAACGGGACAAAAATAAACCTATATGTCAAAATTTAATTTAAATAAAAAATCATCTTTCAGTTACCAACTGTATACAATAATGAAAGTACAAGAGATTCTATAAAAACTATAAACATAATATTATTTGGTTGTCTTTCATATAATAAATAAGATATATAAGAAGTAGTAACTTTAACATAAAGTTATATCCAAATATATTATTTAAAACTATATAAAGAAAATATATTAGTTTTCAAATATTTCCATTTAGTCTTGTAAATTTGAGATATCCACTTAAAAATATATTAATATATAATTTAGTTATATTTATATATATAGATGATGGCATGCACCTTATGCTGACTAATATATATCCAACTAATTCAAATTTTAACATAATTTTTTAGTTTCAATCTAAATTATTAGTTTCAAATATTAAATTAATCAGAAAATACAATTTATCTTTTTATTACAACGCAACATAGATAATGGTTTGGTACTTGTAAAATCTTTTACTTATTCTATCACCAAACCATACATGTAAAATATATAATCATCATAATAACCTAATAAAATTTTATTAACTTTAAAATATCATAAAAGATAAATTAAACAACAATACCTATTATCAGTGACGACTATAAAATCAAACTCCTCTTCATCAAAGTCTTAATTGTATTTTATATGAATTTACTCTTTATTGAAGTTCATAGTGACACCTGTTAGCAAAATCTACAATAATTAAAAACATACTTTTATTTAACTAAAATTTTATAAACTAAAAATAATAAATTATATATGTCTAGTAAAACATATATTTTTAATTATAACGGCAAGATATTGTTTTCTTTGAACTCATATATTTTTATTGGTAAGATTATTCTGTGACATAAAAGAGAAGAAAGCTTTAATTTAAAAATTATAAATAAAAGCATTAAATGATTTTTTTTTTCTATCAAGGAAACATAAAAATATCTAATATT
Organism: Brassica carinata; assembly: GCA_016771965.1. NCBI lineage: Eukaryota > Viridiplantae > Streptophyta > Magnoliopsida > Brassicales > Brassicaceae > Brassica > Brassica carinata. The sequence goes on from CM028692.1 coordinate 50,088,142, forward strand.
ACTAAAATAAATATAAGATGAACAAAACTATAAAATTATTACTAAAATTTGATAATACTCGTTAATAATAATTATCCATGAATATAATAAAGATATTTATTAAATAATTACTAAAAATGTTTTAAACTAACAATTTAAAAATTTATTTATCAAAATTAATGACTCAACCTAAATCATGGAATATGACAATTAAGCTCCTAAATATAATTAAATATGACAAATAAGCAAAATAAACTAAAATCATGGAAAATATGATACTAAGTAAAACTAAAATTACCACCTAAGATTATTTAAAAATATGAAAAATATATAAGATTATCAATTAAAATTATTAAGAACATAAAAATTAATAAATAACCTAAATTATGGAAAATATGACAAATAAGCAAAATTAAAATTATTAAAAACATAATAAATAAACAAATCATTTAAATTTATGGAAAATATGACAAATAAACATTATCGCCTAATACTATGAAAATACTGACAAGCAAGCAAAATCATTTCATAAATAATAGTATTAAATAAATTTCATGGCATAAAAATAAATAATATTGTAAACTAAAGTTGTTTACTCACTACAAAAAAAAGGTAGTTTTACATCATTTATTTTGAATATTTGCATTAGTTATAAATGATGTAAAAGAGTTTTACATCAGTTAAAAAAGTGACTCTGAAAGTGGTGATGCAAATAATTTACATCAATTCATTTAATAATTGATGTAAAAATACAAATTATTTACATCATTTACATTAATGATGTCATTATGTATCATTTATAATAAATGATGTTAGTTCTTACATCAGCTATACTAAATGATGTAAGTATTTCTATCATTTAAAATAATCGATTTTAAAAATTTGTATCACTCATAAATAACTGATGTAAATTTAATATCAATTATAAGAAGTGATTTTAAGAAATGTATCATTTACAGTTACCGATTTAAAGTATTGTTATCATTTACTTATAATTGATGTTACATTTATTTCAGTTTTCACAAATGATTCTAATTAAATGCATCACTTATAAAAAGTGATGAAAATATTTTATTTTCAGATTTATTATTAATATTAAAAATATTATATTTTAGAAAACGAAAAAAAAACAAATTTAAGAAAAACACAAATCTGAATTACTAATTAATTACAAGCATCTGATTTACATAATTCATCCATAATACAAATTCATAAAACAGAAATAAACAAACGTTACAGAAAAATGTTGCTAAACTAATGTTAATGATGATCACTAGCATAGTTTCCAACACTTGAATATCCATGGACACCTGCATCATTCCATTTCCTGAAATAAAATAATATAACTTGTTATGTATCATATGATTTTTAAACTTAAATATACTATTTACCTGATTAGGATTCAATGGAGTTGGTATGTTTGCAAACGATGGGTTTGGTATGTTAGCAAAAGCTACCGCAAAACTTGCAGCCCATGCTCTAGCCTACATATTTATTTTAATGTATTAGTTTTATAGAAAATATAATGATATATTTTAACTTATAGACTATTATTATATTATTACCTGTTCACGGTTGAGGTACCAATTATTTGCTGGATGAAAGTTGTCATTCCCTTAACTTGATCCGATAGGTCTTTCACTTGTGTCTGCAACCCAACGACAATTTCAGAATTTTCTACCTCTTGTCTAGTTGCAGTACAACGTCTCACTAATTTTGATGGTGTAGGTCCTCGACCAACACAGCGTACTCGTCCTGGACGCTCTGGACCAAAAACTTGAGCAAATTCATCATCCAATGTGGCTGTAACATTGCTTGTGCCATGAGAATTTTGATTCAACAAAGTTCTAAGCTTCCTAAAAACATGCAAAAGTAAGTGTTAAACTAATTGGCAAAGAAACAATGAATGATGATTTTATATAAAACTAACCGCCGTGTTTTGCCTCTTCACATACAAAGTTTCCATCAGATTTTGTCGTGTCTCAATAAAAAACTCTGCTCGACATGGAGTTTTTCCGGTTCTGATTGTCTTCATAAAAACAATCATAAACAAAATTAGTATAATAAACTAGTTTTATATCATAACTATGCATGTTACTTACTATGTCATTTCTTTTTCTTGAGAAACTCTTTCTTCCACATACATGAGGCATAGTATGTTTTTTTTGGTTCTTTGTATTACGCTCTTGCATTTTCTGTAATCTCAAATGTAAAAATAGTAAAAGTGCTTGATATAAAAATATATAACATATAAATGTACACTAAATAAATTTTACCTTCCATTTTTCAGTAAACCTCATGTGCACTAAATGCTCCCATTGTTCTTCGGGAACATCTTTGGGTCGATTCTGCAACGTTTGAAGTAGATCATTGCGTTTGTGTTCTTTCCAAAGACGTAGTTTGACATCTTTGCATCTGCTTCCTAATGCACTCATCACATATCCTTTTCTCATCGTTGGATCATCGAACCAGAACTTGGACTGAAAAAGCAATACCCAACAATTCATATATATATATATATATCACTAAACAATACTTGATCAAGAAAATATATAGAGATGAATTGATGGCAGAAGCTACCTGAATAACGTCCCAGGCTTTTCTTTTAGTGTGAGTATTAACCATCCTCCAATCACTGTAATTGATAGGTAGCAAATTCACATCATTGCTTAATTGACCTAACCATGATCCGAGTAAACCACCAGAATCCCCAATTGGCTGACCGCTATTTTCATCAAATTGCACAATCACTCTACTGTTCTGAAGTTTCCATACATCTTTAGATGTCACCATTTTTCCTTCTACATTGCCCTCAGAATCTTATTGATAAACACATATACAATAAAATTGAATTAGTACATATAATAAAACGAAGTCTAGTGAGGAGACAATAAGATAAAGTCAAGCAGAGAAAAATATAGCTTACAAGTTTTTACCATCTAATCTGTTCAATAAAACAATAAGATACCAAATGAAAGACAAATTGAAAATCATGCGTGTATATTTGTTGACTAAATCTCTAATAAACAATTTCCTTGAAAAACAAATTTGTATTAGTATTAAAAAAAAAGTGATCAATTTAGATTATACTACCTATCACTTGTATTTTCCATTTGAAGCTTTTACATTCTGGAGCAAGTGGAGGAGGCACATTATAACTTGTTTCTAAATGCGGTGAATCATCTGGAGGTTGTGTCTCTGAATCCATGAAATCCATAATCCTAAACATGGTAGAAAAACAAAGAAAACTTGTTATATTCATTCTTACAACTATCGGCATTGAGAAGTAGAAGAAGACAAAAACAAACTTAACTAAACCTCACGTAAGAGATATAAATGTTTGAGACAATTTTGTTTCAACAAAGACGTTGAAACTTCGAAGAAGATATATTGTTCAAAAAACTCGAGAAAAAGATACATTTGCAATAATTTTCTTTTGTTTTGCAGAGACTCGCTTTGGAGAATCAAATTAATCCACTTAAAGCTCGTTCACTTAGAATTAGATTGAAGTATTCCAAGTATTGAATTCGATCAGGATCAGAGCTACGTACCTTAACCGTCAATAGAAGCGTAGTGTGCCTGCAAAAAATAACTAAACATATATATATAATTAATCAGAAACTCTACAAATAATTCCCGTTCGAGAAAAAGCGTAGTGGCGGGATAAAAACAGAGATTATTTTCACATATTTTCACTAATACATGTATGTGACCGAAGTTCACTCAGATTGTTGCCCACCAAATTTTCTTATATTATGCATATAAGTTTTAGACGCATTCATGATTTATATTATTATATTTAATTTAATTTTATAGTCATAAATTTGCTAACAACTTTTGTACTTTATAAGCTGTAAATATATTTATGCATGTAGGTACATATGCATTTATACATGTGTATTTTGAACTTTTAGATGAAGTTATAAATAGTCCAATTTATTTTACATGTACTTACATTTAGAAAAAAAATATGTATTCTATAAATACTTCAATCCTGCCACAAAGACGTCAGCAAACTTTTGTATAGAATAGAGCCTTCTCAAAGACCCAGATGTCACATACACATGTAAAAGCAACATCGATGTGTCTCGCTTGTAGATAGAAACGTTCTTATATTTCTAAGTTGGTTACAGCAAGTGAAATCAGATTTTGACTGATACAGGCCAAATATTATTTTTAAAGTAATACCAACTAGTTGTAGCCTCGAAACAATAATTTGATCTACGCCCCTAGAAAGAAAGAAATGATCTATGTATAGTTTGCTCTTTTTTATTGTCTCCAGCCACTACAATGCCTTTTGAATCGTACGCTTCAAATTTCTGAAGATAAAAAAGATATCCGAACTCAAGACAACTTCAAATGCACTTGAAACATTGTGATGACTAGAGATAACACTGACCTGTAAGGACTTGAGTCAAGAGTCAAACATATACTCTTTAGATGTGAGAAATTAAGTAGATGTCTAGAGCTGTAACGATATAGACACACAATCAATTTCTAAACAAGCTTATGCAAAATCTTTAAAAAAAAAAAGAAGAACGGTCGTCAAGAATCATTGTGTAAACAAAAGAAAAAAAAAACAGAGGTATCGAACCTGAATTATGGAAGCTCAAAGTCAAGTTGTTCATGAGAGAGGGAAATTCAATCTTGATCAGATTCATCATTCAACTGTTCTGAGCCATTTGAATCACCCATATCATATACGTCTCTCGGCTGCATATGAATTGCTATATTCCACTCTAACTCAGAAGGATCTTTAACGTAGTAAACCATTTTTGCTTGAGACGCCAATATATATGGTTCATCCTCTGCATTATCCCCAGTGTGTAACAAGCGTGAAAAATTGACCATATGATGACCATATATATCTGTTTTATATCCTCGTTCCGTACGGGTGTCCGCCCACGTACACTTGAATAATACAACTTTGAAAACTTCATAGTAGTTTAGCTCCATAACTTCGGTAAGATTGCCATAGTATGGAACAATTCCTGTTTTTGGGTTAGGATCACGAGAACTAGCATAGCTCATAGTCTCAGCAGCCACATAAACACCACTATTTTGTGTTTTCAAGTTAGCTTCTCTTTCTGTTGTACGGAACTTGCAACCATTGATATTATAAGCTGTATACTTCAAAACTTTGTCAGATGGACCCAAAGCTAAGCACCGTATGTCATCAGTTATCCCATCTAACTCATTTGATTCCACTTTCTGTTTGAGCCAGCTTGCAATATTAAGATGCATTTCTCGATCAATGTCAATAGCACGATGCCTATTGCTTTGATGAGATTGTTTCGTCAACAACTCATTTTTATATTTCCTAAACAAGCAATTAATAACATAACAAGTATATTAGTCAATTATGAAAAATAATTGAATTAATTATTCTTGAAAGAGATAAACTTACTCTCGTAATGGGTCAAGTAGTTGACAGTTGATCAATACATGTCGATGTGCTTGTTGTCTCTCAACATGATTAATAGAACAAACTTGACCAGCTCCAACAAATCTTCCATGGTTTGGGAAAACAAGGGGAAGTTCTGAATGTGGTCTAATGTTAGTATCAGCTAAAGGCTGATCATCAACGCCAGTCCGAGTGAATCGTGTCTATATCATTGAGATACATTGAACAAAATGTTATACACTCATCAGCTAAATACTGCTCACATATAGATCCTTCTGGCTTAGCGCGATTCCGAACATATGATTTAAAGTATCCTAGAGTCCTGTAGATAATTGAATCAAGTAAGGTTTTAAATGTGTATATATATAAATATATAAATTAGTTAATCAAAACGCACCTTTCAATCGGATACATCCAACGAAATGGAACTGGCCCACCAAGTTTTGCCTCTTCTGTGAGATGTACTATCAAATGTACCATCATCGTGAAAAAGATGGAGGAAAAACATCTCCATACGACATAAAGTCACCACAATACGATCTTGTAATCTATCAAGTTCATCGATATCAAGAACTTTTGCGAGATATCTCTAAAAACTGACAAATTTCGACAATGGTTGACGCCACATCTGTTGGTAGCAGATTTCAACTGCGACTGAAAATAAATCTCTCATTATCACGTGACAATCATGGCTTTTTAAGCCTGCTAGCTTTCGACCACTAACTTCAACACAACTTGATATGTTAGAAGCATAACCATCTGGAAGTTTTACATTTTGTAAGACACTTAAAAGTATCTTTTCCATGATTGTTCGAGAAAACAGGCAGCTTGATACTTGTCATTATCATCAGGCCACAAGTCGAACGTATACCCAGCTCACGAAGATCTTTTCTAGCATTCAGATTATCTTTCGATTTATTTTTGTCATCCAACAAGGTGTAGGCTAGATTGTCAAACACATTCTTCTCTATGTGCATGACATCCAAATTATGTCGCAACATTGTAACTTCCCAATACGGCAACTCGAAAAATATACTTCTTTTCTTCCACTGTTGAGTACTAGAGCTTCCAGCATCACTTCGATTCCTCTTTCTTCCAACGCCAACTAAACTTTTTTTCTTTCCAAGGGTAACATCAACTTGTTGTAGTTGATGAACAATTGCAGAGCCTGTCAATGTGGCTGGTGGATGTCTAGTTTCTATTTTCCCATCAAAATGTGCGTATTCGGCGAAAACCATGATCCGGAGGAAGAAATCGACGATGACCGATAAAACAATTTTTTCCCGTATGCAAACGTTGTCCGATTCCATCATAATTACAGCTTAGACATGCTGATGCTGTATATGTATTCCAACCCGACAAATTTCCAAGACCAGGAAAATCGCTAATTGTCCACATAAGAGCTGCTCGCATGTTAAAAGTTTGCTTGGTCGAAGAATCTAACGTTTCAGTCCCATCAAACCATAACTCCTTCAACTCTTTGATAAGTGGCTGCAAGTAGACATCAATATCATTACCAGGCATGTGTTTTCGGGGATAACCATAGAGAGGATCATTGATGTCGCTTCATTGACATCCACGGTGGAAAATTATAAGGAAATAATATCACCGCCATATGCTATAACTGCTACTCATTGTACCAAATGGGTTAAAACCATCCGTCGCCAAGCCCAACCTGACATGCCTTGGATCAGAAGCAAATTCGGATGTTTTTATCAAATTCTTTCCAAGCCTCACCGTCTCTTGGATGACGAAGTTTACCATCATTGTTACTAGCAGTTGCATGCCATTTCATGTGAGTAGCAGTTTTGGATGACATGAATAAACGTTGCAATCGTGGTTTTAGAGGAAAATAACGCAAAACTTTGCGTGAACTTTACTCTTTTTTCTCTCGATCCGAATTTGTGCTCTCTTTATTTTCTTTCCAACGAAGCTTCACAAACTTTGCAAATTTCTCTTTCTACATCTGCCTCCCAATACAACATGCAATCATTTGGACATGCATGGATTGACTCATAAGTCATTCCTAATTTGCGAACAACTTTTTTCATGTCATTAAATGAATCCGGCAATTTGGCATGTGTAAATGCTTCTTTCATCAAGTCAAGCACCATGGACATTCCTTTGTCGCTGATCTTGCACATACATTTGATATGGTATAGCTTCAGTATAAAGGACAACCGTAAACTTAATGCATCCCGGATACAGCTCTTGATTATAATCAGCAAACAACTCATCAAAACTTTCTCCTTTTCCAAAGGTTCCACTTGAAGTTGATGGTCTATCTGTGCCCATAGGTTGAGTGGTCGTTTCATTTCCATGTTCACCAGACATATTCATGCTGATATCAGGAAAAATGTCATCCAAGAGATTCAAAGTTGAATCCAATTCAACCTCATTAACATCGACGGTAATCTTGCATTTCCTGAGACACTCACTTCCTCGCCATGTAGTATCCAACTTGTGTAAGAACTTAAAAATCCATAGCACATCAAGTCACCTTCGATATCATCTCTTGACAAAGATTTGGTTAGAAGACAACGGTTACATGGACATTTCATCACGCTTGCATTTGATCTAGTAAATGCAAAATCCGAAAATGTTTCACCCCTAATATGTAGTCTTGGGATAATCGTGGTTTGTTTATCCAGGACTTGTCCATTAAAACCTGAAAATTTTATTTATATAAGTTATAAGTTTTAGAATTTACAAATTTGACTATAAATTCCTAAATATTTCAAATCAGTCAGTTTATAAATAGAACAAAGAAAACAATTATGATAATTGGTTTAGTTTTAAAAACCATGAAAACAACTTGAACAATATGTTCGCTGGAAATTTTTCTTAGGATTGTAATTCTCTTAACGCTTTGACTTTTGTATACTAAAAATGTGTCGCTCTATTACAAATTTGGGTAAGGTTCGTGTCTCTGTTATTGTTTCAGTGATAATGATGAAAAGAAACAAGTATTCTCACTAACCTCCAATAAAAGAAGCAAAGTCTTGGTTGTGGAAGCTTTTGTTGTATTGAAGAAATGTTTGAACCTTGACACCAACCCTTAAACAAGATCGTTTTCTTTGACGTAGCAATTTCTTTTCCAAATCCAATTTTGATAATGGCCTATAAATCTGACAAATAAATGAAAGCAACTCACAACATCAATACTCTTAAAAATCTGGTAGATGACAAAACATTAAACATTAACCCTTATGAAACTTACGAACCCTTCAGTAGTGATCTCTTCCTCTAGGATATCTCGGAAAAGATTCCTTTGCATAAACAAGCTACACGACGCTTAAAGTCTATCAATTTCCACCTTCTCTCATTTCTAGGTCACTTTCAATATCTCAGTTCTTATAAAAAGAAGTTCAATTATGATCAAATGACTAATTGTATTTCTAAAATTGAAAATCCACATCAAACAATATCTGAAACAGATTCCTTATTTTTCGACATAAATATCGATACCAATCTAAACTAATTTTCAGAAATGAGAACTACAATTTTTATATACATTTTATTAGGATAGTGAAATTAATGATTTTGACTTTAACAGTGGCGTGGTCACCACTGACTTAGCATTTGGAAAAGGAAATTTGTCATTGATTTATATTAATCAGCCAAAGACTTGATTATAAAAGATATGCAAAATTGTAAGTTGTAACTATATAGTGTGATTTTAATATATTCAAGGGTCAAAGCAACATGGCCTACTAAACTCTAGTTCTATATGATATTTAATTATTAAAAACATAACTATTGATTCTTAAGGTACCAGGTTACGTGTGAATTTGTAAATAGAATTTTAGAAAGAGAAATTCATTAATATAGTTCTTTTGTTAGAATCAATTGTTACTGATGTAAATTTTGTATTATTTTTGTAATTGATGTTAACTAAAAAAAAGAAATACATCAATTAGTTAATCGATTTAAATTTATATAATTATATCACTTTTGTTTAAATGATTCTAATTTATAGAAATTATATCACTTTGTTCAATTGATGCCAAATTTATTAATACTAACATCATTTATCGTAACTGATGCTAGATTATGTATTTTTTGCCTCGTTTATAAATAAGTAATGTAAAATAAGATCACTTAGTTTTGTGATACAAATTAAGTGATACAATTCAACACTTATTTTGTAGTGACTCCGGTCTTTGAAATCTGTTCAGCTAGCTTTTATTTTATTTTTTTGTAAACAATGGGCTTTGAAGGACATAATATATTGAAAGTGAATAGTGGGCTTGATCCAATTCTACGCCCACGAAGAAGTTAAAAGGAGCCGTTGTAGAAGCAAAGAATTCTCGAACCTTTTAAAAATATTTCTAATTACTCTGTTGTAGCCTCTAATATACCAGCAACAAGAACTATCACACAGCTGGATGTTGCGAGCTATAAATTCGCCGAGACATACCCTTGAAAGATAGAAGAACTCGTAAAACCGAGTGTTGTGCGAATGTGTTTAATTCGATTACTACTTAGTTACTTTTTGTACACATAAGATTCTTATAAGAAAATTGATTTAGGTGTACTAAAAAGACACTTAATTAATTTAAGATAAATATAGTCTTCAAATTCTAAAACTATGGTGTATTTTGCAACATCATTGATATTTTAGACTAATTTTACCGAATTTCTAGATATATATATATAATTGACTGATATTTGCCTCGATGTAATTGGGAATTAATATATAAAAGATGACTTTGGAATATCCAGAACTTTGGATTCTATACAATTGTTAACTAATAGAAAAGAATCTAATACAGAGAGAAGAATAACAAGAAGAGGGTGAAAACTGAGAAAAAGGTTAAAAGAAGAATCAATACGATTTTGCTATAAAAATACAAAATGAAGCTTGTAAATTTATTGGATCAACATCTAAAACACAGGGACCAGATGTGAAGTATTTGTTCTATCCTTGTTGGCTTCTCGTCCGGTGCACATCTCCTGTGAAACTTACGTCCTGCAAAATAACATAAAATCTATTATATAAAGAAGTTTACAAAAAAAAAAATATTATATAAAGAACGCTTAATTCTACACGATCCCTCGCAAAAGTATCAAATATACTTTCCATTTTCTTGACTTTTATAGTCAACTTAAAAGATGTCTTTATTATCGGGCAACACCTCATGCAGGATGGGTCCAAATCCAAATATTGTCAAAGAGTAGATATATTGTGACGGTATTAAAAACCAATGATAGACATATATGTGTCTATATGTGCATCAAGTTACACGAGAGATCGACACGTCATTTATGCTTGTTCATGTTTAAATATTCGGTATAGAAGAAAAATTCGACGGAATTGTCACTTTTTATTTTCCAATTGTCAAAATTACTGTTTTGAAGACTAAAAGTATATGATATAAATGGAAAACGTGCATGCCTAACAATAACAAACACTAATACTTATTACACTAACAGTAGCAATAATAGTCATGATCATTATAACAATAGTGGACGGCGCTTTTTGCAGGATGTTTCTTTTCATCGACCAATGGCTTATTAAACTTTGTAGGATAAGTTTAGAACGACTACTCGGCGTGGTATGTTAACAGTAAGTAGAAACTGTGTATACAGTTTGTTCTTTTCTTACTTTCAGTATAAAAAATCCAAATTTAATTTATTAGTTTGATAAAACATTATAGGCCACATAAATTAGAGGACGTAGAGATGAGTACCGTCATGGTAATTATAAGTGGAAAAAGGTCAAACCAACTCGAATAACTTTTATCTCAATATGAAAACGCGTGGACAGGAAACATAAAAAGTCGGTATGTGTGATTTAACTACTCTACTTAGACTTTTAACAAAACGAAAATGTATCGAGTTATTTGTTTATTGTATAAAATTAAAAATTGAAACGTACCATGTAGTACGGAGGAGGATAGTGTTCAGGGTAGATAGGAAACTGGTCGTGATTGGTTGGACATGTGGTGAAACCGTCAGGTGTGGATGGCTCGGACCAGTCTGAATCTATCTGGCACTCCATGTTCACTCCGAAAAGTCTCAATGTCTTGGAGTTACCTCTCTGGTTCTCCACCGCGTGAGTCCCTGCCATCCAGTTAATTAACATCTCAATTAATGTAGAGAACTCTATTTTAGGTTTTTAAAATCAAAAAGGTTTGGAATCTACAATGGATAACTACATCGACTTTGTGACATGTAATTCCCAAAAGGAACAAGACTTTATCAGAAACTTTTTTTTCCAATTTGGTACTCAGATGACAAGCTTTACCACAATGACACGTCATGTTTATTAATACTCATCATACTTATATGCCAATTACATTTGTAGTTAAATCATTATCACGCTTGTATATATTTTTTCCAAATACATACATACATTGTAATGATGGATGTGGACTTAATTGATGTTTTAGATAGAGTTTGAGTGAATGGTTATATTCGGAACATGTAGTGAGCTATTGATAAATGTTGCGTATATTGATAATGTGAAAGTATATATAACATATATGTATGACAAATGAAAATGTTAGGATACGCAACAAATGTCACGCAGCATTGATAATACGAATCCGATTCTGTTTCTATGGGCTTCCATCATTTCTTTATTTTTACTTCTCTTCTTACTTTAAAGAGCGTCTACCCTCAGTGCCTCACGCGCCCATATTACAAACTCATTCAAGAATTTTTTTTTCTTCAAACTCATTCAAGATTAAAAAAAAAGAGTGGTTCAATTGTTCACGTAACTTCAAATATTACATGAAAAAAAAAATTTAAATAAAGACCTTTTTGTTACTTTTAATTTTAAATAAATAAAATATCACATGATTCGTTAAATAAATGGTAATTCCGCTATATACCCAATATATGTGCATTGCAGATGCATCTATTCGTTGACAAAATGGACTTTGCTTAAATTTTACTAATATCTAAAATATTTGTTAATTATTTAACTATATGGTTCACTACGATTGTCATTGTAGTTGGTATTGATTTTTTTATATGATAAAATATCATATTTTCACAGATTCTGGGGCTAGACTGGATTTCGGTCCAAAAATCTCTACGTTATTGAAGGAAAAAGAATCAAATAAAAAGGGTACCTGCATGAGGATAATAATGGAGCGAGGCATTGGATTGAAGATGGCGACAAGAGTCGGAGGAGGAGGAAGAGTCACCGCGTCTTCTCCAGCCAATGAAGAATCTTCCACCGTCAGCACGGTGGCGACGAAAGATAACAACGTCGCCGGCGTCAAGTTGCTTCTCCTTGACATATCTGCTCCATCCTTTGGTCAAGACGTAACTCTGACTACTATTCCAATACGAGTATCTGAATCTCCATGCCTTACCTTCCTCGTCCTCGAAGCAGAGGAGTAATCCCTTCTCCACGGCGTCTACCGCGGCGGCGGCGAGAGGGAAGTATCTCTCGGCGTGCTGTTTAGGGATGACGAGGCGGTTTAGCTTTCCGACGTCACTTGGGGTTAAGGGTTTCTCGAAAAGAGCTTCTTTTTCCTCCACGACCTCGTTTTGGTGGTGGTGTTGCTGCTGCTGTTGCCACATGAGAGAATGGTAGTGGAACTCGCTTGAGTATTGGTTTATTGACATTTGAATGAGAGAGAAAGAGATGGAGAATAGTTATGCTGTCAAATAATTGTTTGAGGAGGTTAAATGTATCTGCCTCTATTTATATGTCTACATATATATATATATGTTTTTGAACATCTGTATAAATGTGTCTCAAAGAAAAAAAATTACGTATGATTCTATAAGAAATATATATATATGTACATAAGTAAGATATGTTTCTTGTATAATATATGCAATGATATGGTGTCTATAAGAGTATCTACAACTTTATTACATAATTCACTCCAAAATGGAGTTTGAAGTTAGAAATGCTCTAATTTACTCCATTTTTTATTTTATAATGAAATAAAAGATGGATCTACTCCATAAATGTAGTAATGATTTTATTTTTTGTTCATTATTTCATTTTTACTTCAAAATAAAACAGGACTGAAATAAAACTCAACTTATTATGGAATTATTTCAATGGCGATATTCCAACTAGACTTATTTATGATGTTCATTGAAAATTATTTTTGTATTCTTGATATAAATGTAAAAAGTTCACGGTATTATATATAAATTAAACATACAAACTATATGAAAAGGTGGGTTTGACAAATATGAAAAGGTCGGACCTATAGATCTAATATATAGGGATTGTTATTTCCTTGTAGTTTAGGGTGTATAGATTCATATTTTGGTTCTTATAATATACATAGGTACATATCTTTATTCACTTGTGAGATTTTCTTTGTCGGGATGAGGCACATGTTAACGCATTATCCTTCATATTCTAGCTTATTAGTAACTTATCAAGCACGTGCAGTCCATTCACCACCCAACAAATCATCCAATTACTTCATTCTAATTATGTTAGATTTTGACATACCGACATTGATTTACGGGTAAGCACAACTAAATATAGGTTTCTCGTATTTTTGGTTTTACATAATTTCCTTAGAATACTCCATTTGATTTTCGTTATAATTTGAATGTGTTACCCTACAAATTTCATAGAGTAGGAAGAAATGTATAATTCCACAAATAGTAAGGTAGAAAATAATTAAAATGGAAAGAAAGGCAGATACATGGACCAAAGCCTTGAAAAGATCCCTCTTAACCAAGAAGATTTCAATGTACAGCCTTCCCTTATCTAGTTTTTCCATCACGTGCATGACACATTCATTAATGTCTACGTATAGTTCGCAAATTTCGAAATTGTCATGGCTATTTTACGTGAAATGATAAAATATAAATTATGTTCAGGATAATAATTACTTTATATAAAAGAACAGATAGCTTTGTGTTTCCAAAGAGAAGAGTCGTGGGAGGGATAGAGATAAGATCTGTCTTCAACTGTCTGCTCCTTCTCTCTTCCTTCGTGTTTCAATCCTCTCCTCACATTATCCCCTCGCAAACAAACATAAAAATAAAACAATAGTATATATTCGTAAATGCATAACGTATTACGTAAACTCAAAATAAACTATTCTAATTTGTAGGCTCTGAAAAAAAACTTCTCTTATATTTGTTACTTGCTTTTTGTTTTTATGTCTTTCCAACTAGTTCAGTAGTTTGTCCTCTTTGTTTTCCTTTTCTGACATATTTATCACAGTCTACCGTTTGTGCCCTCATGAGATTTTATTATTATTATATTATGCTAAATTTGAATTTGTACAGTTAAAACTAATTTCTAAAATCTCAAAAGTTTTTTAATACAGATTTCACATTATTTTAATTATAGATTTTTTTTTGTAGATGAACACTATATAACTCGATTAAACTTGATCACACATTTTCGGAATTATAGGTTAGATATACTCGAGATTAGATGCTAAAGTGACCAAGAACAAAAGTGTTACCAAAACGTTTGAACACGTTCAACCCTAGTTTCGGTCTTGAACACGCAACAACTTTAGTAAAGAATCCTTCCTTTATTTCCTTTATTAATGTTTAGAAAAATTCTCAAAAATTAAACAAGCTATTGTTCTTCCTTCTTGTGTTCTCTTATTCTCTCTTCCTTGGGTTTATCCCTCTTCCTTTTGAGTTATGAATTTTTATCACACACGATGACCATATATATAGGAACTAGATTTCCTTTTCTATTCCTATTACACAATATATTAGGTACTTCCTTTTCTTAATATCAATAGTTTTAGTTAATTATCCTAATTCTTCTAATTCCTTTAAGGATAATTTCCTTTTCTATTCCTATTACACAATATATTAGGTACTTCCTTTTCTTAATATCAATAGTTTTAGTTAATTATCCTAATTCTTCTAATTCCTTTAAGGATAATTTCCTTTTCTAGTTATCCTAATTCCTTTAAGGATAATTTCCTTTTCTAGTTATCCTAATTCCTTTAAGGATAATTTCCTTTTCTAGTTATCCTAATTCCTTTAAGGATAACTTCTTTTTCTTGATGTCTTCTTTTTAGTGATGTTGAAGCTTATCTCCAACATTCTCCCCCTTAAGCTTCAATCTTCCTTCCCTCATCTCTTTAAACTTGATTCTTGCCAACGACTTGGTCAAGCTGTCCGTCTCTTGCTCACTTTCCTGAAAATGTTCAACGCCTTCCTTACTTCCTTGAACATGTTCTTGTAGATATTCCTTTACTACAAGTCGTGATTTGAGCTTGTTGATAGTTCTATCTGCAGTCTTCTCTCCTTTGACAACCCATTTGAGACCAATGACCTTCACATGACTTGGTTTATCAACTAAAACCCATATCTTGTTCTTGTTGATTGAGACGACTTCTTCCTTACAAGTATCTCTCCATTTTTTCAAGTCTTTAACTTCCTTAAGGCTCCTTCGCTCATTTCCCTTTGATAGTTGACGTCTCTTACATTCTACTTTGGCTTGAAGAACATAATCGACCACGTAGCTCGGTTGAACACTTTGACAACTTGATCTTCGCAGATGTCGAACAGGTTCTTCCAGCTGAACATGTTGTTCTGGTTGAACAGGTTGACGTTGATCTGCATCCTCGATATTATGATCACTGTCAAAATCATCTTCATTATTGCTTCCCGTTTTGACATGATCATGATCATTGTGGTGATTGTTATTCACCACCACGAGTCCTTCTCTTCCTTGTAGACAAGTTGGTTTCTTGACTTTAAGAGGTGTCATATAAAGTCGGTTAGAAGCTCTTAGCACCTTTACTATTAGCCTTCCATTTGAATCTCTTATAAATAGTAATCTTCCTTCATCTCTTTAAACTTGATTCTTGCCAACGACTTGGTCAAGCTGTCCGTCTCTTGCTCACTTTCCTGAAAATGTTCAACGCCTTCCTTACTTCCTTGAACATGTTCTTGTAGATATTCCTTTACTACAAGTCGTGATTTGAGCTTGTTGATAGTTCTATCTGCAGTCTTCTCTCCTTTGACAACCCATTTGAGACCAATGACCTTCACATGACTTGGTTTATCAACTAAAACCCATATCTTGTTCTTGTTGATTGAGACGACTTCTTCCTTACAAGTATCTCTCCATTTTTCAAGTCTTTAACTTCCTTAAGGCTCCTTCGCTCATTTCCCTTTGATAGTTGACGTCTCTTACATTCTACTTTGGCTTGAAGAACATAATCGACCACGTAGCTCGGTTGAACACTTTGACAACTTGATCTTCGCAGATGTCGAACAGGTTCTTCCAGCTGAACATGTTGTTCTGGTTGAACAGGTTGACGTTGATCTGCATCCTCGATATTATGATCACTGTCAAAATCATCTTCATTATTGCTTCCCGTTTTGACATGATCATGATCATTGTGGTGATTGTTATTCACCACCACGAGTCCTTCTCTTCCTTGTAGACAAGTTGGTTTCTTGACTTTAAGAGGTGTCATATAAAGTCGGTTAGAAGCTCTTAGCACCTTTACTATTAGCCTTCCATTTGAATCTCTTATAAATAGGTAATCTTCCTTCATCCTAACATCACATCCTTGTTCAGTCGCTTGGCTAGACTTAGTATGTTTCTCCTCAAATTTGGAATATAGTAGATGTCTGTCAACAACTTGTGCTGTCTGGTTTTCGTCTCAACAAGTATCGACCCTTTTCCATTGATGTCGACACAAGATCCATCTCCAAACTTAAATTTTCCCTTGATGTTTTCATTAAGCTCAGAGAAGTATGACTTCTCACCCGTCATATGATTGCTATCACCATTGTCTAAGATTCACATACCAACTTCTCGCTTATTTTCTTCAAGCGTCTTAGGCATGATTTTTTCTTCACTAAGGAACACAACCTCGTGCATGTACATAGCAACATCAGCTTTCTCTGTTTCAATTTTATTTAGCTCCTGGTCGTCTTGCTTCTTCTCTGGACAATCCAATGCATAGTGTCCTAGTTTGTCGCACTTGAAGCAGATGATATGAGACATGTCCTTTTCATCCATGTATCTGTCTTCAGAGTTAGAGCGACCACGACCACGTCCTTTGTGTCCTCTATATCCTCATGCTTGATTCCATCCTCTACTTCATCCTCTCGAACTGTCGTATCTCTTCTGACCGTACGAGTGTTCCGAGTTCAAGTACAGTAGGTCTCCTAGAGGTTCCTGCGTATTTTCTTCGAGTATCAGTTCCTCATATGCCTTAAGTCTCCCAACAATATTTTTGAAACTCGTTTTATTTAGATTGAGAACTTGTTCAAGTGAGGCTGCGATCTGAATATACTTGCTTCGCGGTAAGCTATTCAGGAACTTTTTTACTACCTTAGGTTCTTCCAGAGATTGATCTAAAGTTGCGGATTTCGAGGCCAATTTTGATATTTTGCCTAAAAAGACATCAATAGAGTATGTGTCATGCATCCTTAGATGTTCAAACTCATTCATCAAGGTCTGGAGACGAGCTTCCTTCACACGTTCCACTCTAAGATTCTTTGATTTCACGGCTTCCCATATCTCTTTTGGGGAGTCTTGTTCACCAATCTGCAATATTAGGTTTTCTGGGATTGATTGAAACATCAGAGCAGTAACGACATCATTCTTCCTTTGATCGGCTGTTCCTGGCTCCCAAACCTCGTGTATTCGTAGTAACACCTTCATTGTCATCGTCCACACCGTGTAATTCGTTGAAGATAACATCGGACAAACCACCGTGGATGGCACGACTTCTCTTGTTTTTGATGTTGATTTTAGATCATTCATTTCCTTCGGTGAATCTTCTTCAATGAATCAAACCTGGAGCTCTGATACCAAATAAAGTGACCAAGAACAAAAGTTTTACCAAAACGTTTGAACACTTTCAACCCTAGTTTCGGCCTTGAACACGCAACAGCTTTAATAAAGAGTCCTTTATTAATGTTTAGAAAACTTCTCAAAAACTAAACAAGCTATTGTTCTTCCTTCTTGTGTTCTCTTATTCTCTCTTCCTTTCGGGTTATGGATTCATCATATACGATGACCATATATATTGGAACTAGATTTTCTTTTCTATTCCTATTACACAATATATTAGGTATTTCATTTTCCAATATCAATAGTTTTAGTTAATTATCCTAATTCCTTTAAGGATAATTTCTTAGTCTAGTTATGCTAATTTCTTTAAGAATAACTAACTTCATTTTCTTGATGTCTTATTTTTTAGTGATGTTGAAGCTTATCTCCAACAGATGCTCGAACAAGAAATAGCTCTCCTCGGCTTATTTTTGTAACCTTAATTAACAATATTAACAATGCTATTTTGAAACAGAAAATTACCACAATCGTGTGAATCTTACAATAAATGCATGTTTCTATAGAACTTATGGTCATCTAACCCGATCTGGATAGCTCAATAGCTGACCACCAAAAAATAGTACTATAGATTTGATAACTGATGTTGTAGTTTTAGTTTTTTATTTGTTTTATAATTTAGGCTATTGATGACTTTTATTTAAAAATAATAATTTAGGCTAATGATCTTTTAGCTAAAATGTTAGCTTTTAGTTGCATATTTAATTTTAAAAATCAAAGCACTACATAAAATTGTAGAAGAAACAATTTCTAGAGCTATGTATTTCTTATTTTAAAGAAATTTTACTATAGTTTTACTTTTTAAAACTAAAATTTGATTGGTTTATAACAAAAAAGAAACTTTAGAAAAATATAGTGGGTGTTCAAAGCTTCTAAGAGCATATTTATTGAGGGTCTCTTAGGTTGAGTCTCTTAGCGTAATATAAGATACGGTCTCTTAGTTTTTAACTAAAACTAAGAAACGTCTCTTATATCTCTTATTTAGAGACGCCTCTTACCTTTTTAGCTAAGTTTCAAGAGACCAGATCTTATATTACGTTAAGAGACTCAACATAAGAGACACCCAATAAACATGTTCTAAAGTACCTATGATCAATCCCTACTATATCGTTGTTTCTAGGAGTTCGAACACTGGTGACGTGGTTGAAATTCAACATCCTGAACTACAACTTATGTTGGTGAAAAGTTCAAAAAAACTTATGTTGGTGAAAAGAAAATGCAACTCACAACGTAGATAAATCGTTGGATCATGTGTAATGATTTATGCGTAACAAAATACGTCATATATATTCAGGCAATTTTAAATCTAAAAAGGAAAAGTTGATCGAAAAAGGCATGTCCACCAAAAGGTATTTCTGTACTTCACATAATAAATCCTCGATCGCTGCGAAACTTCATCAATTTCCAAGTAGATTCATCTTTCAGGTAAACCCTTTTTCTTCGCTTCGACATTAATGTATCCTCACATAGTAAAATCGGTTTATACTCCATTAGTTTACGTTTAAAGCTTTTAAACACAAATTAAGAAAATAATTAAATTTTCTATGTTATCCATATTTAAACATTATTTTGTTTAATTTTGTTAATTAATAAGTTAAAAATAAAAGTAAAAATTAACAAAAATATTTAATATTTACATTGAAAATATAAAACAAAAATAAAACAAAATGTAAAAATTTAAACAACACTTAATATGTAACTAGAGAGAGTAAGAGTTCAATACTTCTAAAAATGAAACGAAGAGGAAAATTTTCCCCAAATCTAGTTAATTAAAGTTTTCCTGAAGTTTTTTTTTATGTCAGTCGATTTTAAAAAGTATTTTATTTTTCCAATTGAACGTAGCAATTATTGACAAATTTTCATTCTCAGATTCAAAATTACCGAGGCAATTCAAGTATGTATGGTTGTAGACAAAGGCCAAGTTACCAATTACAAACCAATAAATTACAACAAAATAGACACTATTTAGTATGTGTTCGAAAATAATACCGATAACCATGCATCATAGCATGCCAATGTTACAATGCAGAGACTGCAGTTTTTTTTTTGTCAACACAGAGACTGCAGTTATTCTTACTGAATGTTATCATATAAAAATTGAATAGATAAAAAATAGTACTCCCTCTGTTTCAAAAAGATCCATATTCTAGAAAAAAAATTTGTTTCAAAAAGATCAATATTTTACATTTTCAATGCATATAATAATGATAAATAGTGAATTTCAAGAAAATTAATTGTGGTTTTTGAATTTTGATTGGTTAATAATGGGACATTGTTCAACACAAAAAACAATGTGTTTTTTTTTCAAAATTTAAGATGTTTTCTTAATATATGTGATTTTTCTAAAATATGTATCTTAATGTAACAGAGGGAGTATAAGAAAATAAAAGAAAACAATAATGTGAGCAGCAGGGAATGAACATGGATCCTTAGCGGCGAATTAAAGAGAGAATCGTCAATAAATATGGATAGATAAAAAGAAAACAAACAAATTCCAAGAAATTGTAAAATTTGAGGAGAGAATTTTAGATTTAGAAGAATAAATACTGTATGAGTTTAGTGGTAAGGGAAGTGAGTGGGACTAATAAGCTTGACCATGCACGAAAGTCATATATGCTCTAAAAATATATCTCCAATATACATTTTTATATTTTCCTCTAAAATAGAGATCTCTATTATAGAAGTGAATTTGCTCAAATGTATGCATCTATAATAGAGTTCTTCTATTTTAGATGAAAATATAGAGAAATCATATTTTTTGTCTCTATATTTAGAGATGAAAATAGCAAATCTCTATATTTTTTCCTATAAATAAAGGAACTCTATTATAGATACATACATTGGAGCAAATCTATCTCTATAATAGATTTTTTCTATTTTAGGAGAAAATGTAGAGATAAAAATAGAGTGAGTTGGAAATGGTCTAAGCTTATGGGATGTTGGTTTGCTGTACCCATTTTGATTCGTCCCAATTGTTGTGTTCCCGTTTTATGATGCCGATAACTTATTTATTTATTTAGTAGTAATTATTATATGTTAATAATTATATTTTTTTGTCATCTATTTTAATAGTCCAAAAGAGAGAGAAACAGAGTCAGCCGAATAACGATATATCCTCAGAAATAAAACAGACAGAATTTTTTTTTTTTCGAAAATGAAAGCCCTATCAAAGAAAAATGAAACTCGAACTAAAACAGATAACACAATCTATAATGTTACTAAACATCTACAATAAAAACTCTATAAATTAATAATATTGGGGTTTATTTATTAATTTATAGAATTATCAATTTAAGGAAATTTTCGTTTTTGGATTTATATATATTTTTAAAAATTTAGTGTAGAAAACAGAAAATAATATTTTATTTATGATATTATATATTAGTTAAAGTTTATAGAAATATATTTAACTATATGTTGTAGGATAAAAATTCACTTGTATATGTAGTTGGATAAAATTAGAGATAATTTTTTTTTCTCATTTCTTCCTTCGGCACATCTTATTTTACATTAAATTGTGTTATTTATATAAAATTTATATAAACAATAATTATTAATTTATAATTTTAATGAAACCATTTATTTACGTAAGAGTTTTTAAAAAATTATTATCTTATTATCTTATCGAATTATGTCATATTTTACATTGACCCAACTTAGGACCAAATTTTTTTATTAATTTATAGAACTTCTACCGTATGAAGCTCTTTATATTAAAAGGTCTATTTATAAGGTGTATATACACACTACGTTTACAACTAATAAAGTCATGTTTTTTTAACATAATAATGTCGTGTTAGCCGTGACGTAAACCTATACTTTTATGTATATCTTTATATATAAAGTTGGGTCTGCTTTTTTTTCATAGGGTGTCCACGTCGGATGCCACGTCACAAATTCGGAGCGTGACATTGCGACACCTGTCTCAGTATTTAAAACTCATCACTTTATTAAATGAATATATCTCTTCGCATTTCGGTATATACAAGTAGTCTGTAACTGACTTTTAATTAAGAGATCCATTGCAGCCACTACATACACTGACAATACTCTAAGATATTTTTAAAACAACTTTGAGTTATGGTCACGAGATAAAACAAAGGAAAGACTAGACTTGCAGGCAGATATTGGAGTAACATAAGACGTCGTCATTTTTCCTTAGTCATGAACGCATCTAACATTACTGACGCCGTCTCTAGCTCGACATCGGGTTCATACTGCTTATGTATCTTTAAAACATCCAAAATTGTTTTTCTAGATTATTGTAAAGTATTCTTATTCATATATTTGTTAGTATTGATTGTCTAGGATGTTTAGGTATATATATTAAACAACCATGCTTACAAATACAAAATAGTACTCAATTCCTCTTACATACTGCAATAGTGGATTAGACTAAAAAAGAAAAAAATGTGCTTATAATACTGTTTTAGTTCTAAGTTTGAGGGAAAGAAAAATAATAATAACAATAATATATAGATGTAGTGTATTATACGGGGATTATTATGATTTTGAAAATAAAACAAATATAGGGGAAAATTGCACATTTTGGATGCGAGTGCGATTCATATAAACCGAGTTTAGTTTAGAGTGCAATATTATCTGCAAAAAATATTTTTAGATAGAAATTATGTTTACATCCATGATCTAGATAATTTAAGTTTTATAAAAAAAAATTAAAAAAAATTGTGCACATTATTTATTTACTTAATGTTTTAAAAGTTATGTTTTGAACTTCAGAAATATTATTATCACTATTTTATAAATATATTCTTAATTTTAATATTTAAAGATTAGATTAAATAATTTATAAGAAAGGTTTGCTTTTACTATCAATTTGAGATGTTAATCTATTCATATTTTAGATTTACAGAGAATTTTTAATACAAATATCGAAAAGTATAAATAGTTATTCTATTAACTAACATTTACTATAGTGTAATAAAATAATTTAAAAATAATAGTGAGTTTAATATGTATTTTGCTGATTTATAATATTTTTGTAGAGAATAATATATGGTAGTATAAGTTCTGTTTGTGTATAATATTCTATAGCCAGATTAAAATTTTATGTAAATATAAATAAATAATCATCAAAGCATACTAATCCGTTTATTTGGTGTGTTTTACGTTGGTTTTAGTTTGTCTCTAGAAAATTGTTGACATAACAAGCAAAAATAAATCGTCAAATATAACATAAATATATAAAAAAATAACAACAACAAATGTTAATAGTAGCAATTAATGATAGTGTCCTAAACAACTATAAAATATATTCGACTAAGATTACCTTAAAGTTAAAACCTTATTCTCCACTGTATTAGATACCCTGACATAAAAAGTATTTTAGTATTTGAAAACTCAATTTCATTTTCTTATCACATTTATAACCAACTGAACATAGAAAAAAATTTACATAAAATCATATATTTCATAAAACTGATACATCGATCCGCGCGTCTGCCTTAGTATACTATAGACTTAAACTGTATAACGTATAATTGAATCGTGCTGCGAGTAAATCATGGTTTGGATAAAGGTCGAATCTAAATTTTTAAAAATTATAAACATTTATTTAAAAAAATTATAAAACACTTTCATAATTTAATGACTTAATTTCAGACTCGGCTCAAACTATAAATGGACTTTGTGCAAACTCAGTTTTTTAAAAACGAATTACATCTATATGTATGAATTTTGTAATCTGAACTTTTTTTACAAATAAATCTAACTTTAGGACCTTAAATTACAAAAAAAAAAAACTAACGAAAAAGAGTTGGATCCTGTACAAAAACACAGCTTGCATATGTCTAAAGCCGGATCTAGGGTCTGCTTAGTTCTATGTGTAAGACCTCCAAGAATTTTGCAGGTTAATGCCTGTTTCAAAAGACTGCGTTCAGATCTGGTCTTTTTCTGAATAAACTATTAGAAATAGGTTTGATGTGATTATAAAATTGAAGTCTCTTAGGTTTGATTTACATTTTTGATTCAAAAATTGATCTTAACAACTATGTACGACAATCAAAGCCGTATATGAATTTTAGAAAATATGGACCACTATACTAGATAAGAAGATGAAAGGGAGGCCAGCGGTAACTTTTTAGATTAACAGTGACTAGGTTCTTTATGATTTTCCCTTCATTGTTTTATTCGGAACTCCTTTTTATCTCTGTGTATGCAAAAATTCATTGTTTTCTTCTAGTTTTATTTCTAAATGGTAAGATTTGGTTTAACTGTTTTGTTGGAAAAAGGAAGTTTTAGAACTAAGTTCGAGTTTTTTTATAACAAAAGTACTTAAAAATTCAAATGGAGCAGAAAATATATTTTTAATGAAATATTGGCTGAATTGTTTCAAAAACCAGAAGAAGAAATATTGGCTGAATTTTTATTATAAAGACAAAGACCGCAAATATGAACTTCTCCAACTTGACTTGAAGGCCGGCAGTGATGACAATAGCAAATGTTAACAAAATAAAAATTTATAGACGAATATATAAAATAAGTTTTCCCTACCAATCAACTATGTATGGTGTGATGCACTATAGCTGTTTGTGTTTAAAATAAATATTATTTTAAAATGGATTTCCAATATATTATTGTGGGAAAAAATGTATGTGAGTAGCTCTGTATGCTTTTTAACATATATAAACCAAAGTAAAAGAAATTCTGATCAGTTTCAAAAAAAAAAAAAAGGAAATTCTGATGAAATACCGAAATCAAAATTTGTTATAATTAATCTCCAATAAAACATAATAATTCTACTATACTAAAGATCATATTATTTGTATCTCATTTTTATTTTCACATTATTAAAATTTAAAATATTATTTATTTTATATTTTAATTAATAATATAACTAAATTAGTATTATCAGTTATATAATTGTAACAAAATAAATTAATTTTCTTTTTTAAATATATAGAATTTTTAATTTGAACGAATACATTACATAATTACTAAATGAAAATAAACATTTCTAAATAAATATTGTAAAATCTAAATGTGATAAATATAATTAGTAAATTATAAATAATTAATATATTAAATTATTAATATATAATATTTTTCGGTATAAAAAAAGTTTGTGACGGTTGGAGATGAAAAATAAAGTTATTACCAATACATCAATTTTAATGTTATTTCAACACTAAATTTGATATCATAATTGGAGTTGTCTCAAATTACTTTAAATGGTTTAGATAATCCTCTTATATTTTTAGGTAGTTCTCAATTTTATTCGTTTTTCCAGTTAGCAAATCTTGTGACGAAAATTGAAAGAAATAAAGTTTTATTTTTATTGTTTCAAAATATCCAAGTAGATATATTTAACTTTTGAAAGCATTTAGATAGTGGTTTAAACAAAACATAGTTTAGCAATATTTAACAGAGCACTTTTGATATTCTGTCTAGCATCTTTAGGGCAGACATTAAATTAAATCCATAGAAGTAGATGTGGAAAATCTTTAGGATTCGCGTGAACATTCACGAACGACTTGACTTTATTTGTTCCCATATAACCTGAAAGTATAAATATAAAACCATAGTCTAATTTTATCTTTCTTCCAATATCATTGTCAATACAATTCAAATCATCTCGTGTCTAAAAGATCAGACGGTTTAGTTTTAGTTCAGTTTTGATTTTTTAGTTCTAAAAATATAAGAATCACTTGGTTATTTGTGAATATCAGAACAGTTTTTTCAGTTCGGGTTTCAATTGTCGGTTTAAATTTAACGTTAAATAATAATAAATAATACGAAGACCATGCTTTTTTTTGTCAACATACCCATACCTAAGCTAAATGTTATCAATCACATGTACAAGTTACAACACATATTAACGTTAAATAATAATAAATAATACGAAGACCATGCACAGTTTAACTAATGAAAAGCAGTTAAAGAATTAAAAAATAATCATGCGTAAGAAAATATAGAATCTTTGACCTAATCTTTTGGCTAGGCTATCTGTGAGCCTGTGATGCAGTATCAATCTCTGATCGTTTCATGGCTTGTTAGCATCTCATTTAAAATGGAAGAAAGACACTTCGTTGATAAAAAAGTGTTTTTTGACAACTTAAATTTATTAATTAGATTGTAGAATAGACAGATTACACAAATACATAAACCATGATAAAACAACAAATAACATAAGTAAAATAACTAAGAAACAATAAGTCTGAAGAAAAAACTTGAAAAGATGATTTTCTTCAAAGATTTTGGAAATTTTGCGATCTTTGCAACTTTGTCGCATTGATACTGATTCTCTTTGTTGTATTACATTGGACTTTTTCAATATAGATCTATATATATTTTTCGGTTTAAAATCTAATGTATTGATTCAACTTAAAAAAAAAATAGAAAAACTAATTTTTAACAATTGTAAAAATATCACCACACAACAAGAGACCACATCTTCTACTATATGCGTCTTTTCCATAGTTCCAGTATATTTTGATACCAAATATATTGTATCAAAATATAAATTTTGAAACTTTTTTCCTTTGATGACATGAAGCTTTCTGCACTGGTTTCTAGATCATCTTCCACATCTTGAGTCCATGGTAATTTTTTTGGTAGACGTTGTTTCCATAACAAATCTGATAAGATCTGTTTCAAATATCGGATAGTCATCACACTTTGACAATAACCACCGGAGACTATCACAAAACTAACAATAAATGTAAGGTTTGACAAAGACTCAGGAAAATGCCGGAAGAAATCTGATATAATTTTCAGAAAATGCACTCCGATAGGCGAAAGACAAGAGCGTCCCTGAACAGAGCGTGATGAAACATGGATCTTGGACCCTCAAATTTTAAAAATTTAATTATAATTATGCTTAAATTTTAAAATTTAATGTAAAATAAGATGTGCCGAAAGAAGAAATGAGAAAAAAAAACTATGAAATAAGCAAAGTGAGACCTTTGATTCATTAAAGAATAAATAAAAATGTTAGACTTTTCAGCAACTATTTGTCTTCTTTAATCTCTTACTTTTTCCTTCTCTCATGATTCAATCTTCCTTCTATCAAATAGTTTGAACTTGAATGGAAATGTGCATGTTTGATTATATTCCTATAAAAATGTTTGTATAGGCCCCCGGTTGTTGTTTATGGTCCCAAGTACTACAGGAACGCCCCTGGCGAAAGAATAACTCTGATAAAAACAATAATCCATGCTTTTTTTTGGTCTAAAATAATCCATGCTTTTGTTTTGATATTTCTCTCACGACCACTTTCTGAAACTTCACCGTGGAATTATATGAATTAAAAGGGAAAAAGTGTCTTTTATTATGTGAATTCTTTATCATTTGGAGTCAGAGAAAAATATGAACCTTTTTATCAAGGATAAAATTCGCTATGTAACTTATTAAAAATCTAGAAATAGAAACTAACGTAATATTATTAATCATTAAAGAATCAATTTTTGGTAGTTCAGTCATTTGAAATTGGAGAGTAATATTTTTTCTACTGTGATTTCAATTTTAGACCACTAATATACAATAAAGGATTATCAATAAAAATACCTGACACTTCGCATATCTATATATTTATCTGGCTTTTGGTTCGAGGATCATCTACTTATAAAAAATAATTGTCATTAAGATACTCATACGATTCGTTCACAAGTGTCGTCCTTAACCTTGTTCGCTTCTCCTTGATTAAGCAATACTTTGTCACGTCGTTTCAAAGATGGTAGCAGCCAAAAAAAGTAGCTCCTAAGACTAATTTAATAGTCAGCTAGTAATTAGCATTTCAGCTCGTAAGTAAAATTAAATTAAAAGATGATGTTGTATAATTAAATACATTAAAAATACATATCGGCATAAAAAGTAAACATATACTGACAAAAAAAATATTATCATAGAAGTACCTAGAAGTGTACCCACGTGCCACTACTACACCTAAGTCTAATATGTGTGCACTGTGCATGTACTGATGTACACAAATCAGAGATGCATTGGTACAAGCCATGAAACATTTGCAACAGCTCGCTTTTATAGGTTTCAAAATATAAAAATTCAACTATATTATATATATATAAAAGTTTAGTATTCATATAATACCCACGTTAATTTTTTGTGATGTTGTGTACTAGCCCCCATTTTCTATTTTGTTTCAGGCCCCCGAAATTTCAGGGCCGGCCCTGACACAAATGTACATATACATGTACGATATTCGTAGACTTTCGATTATGAAAATTAATGTAGTATTCAATAGTAGACAGATAATCCAAGTTTGATTTAGTAGGTGTCTGACACACCTGGATTAATACTTAAAAAGTACGCTGTAAGATAGATATGTAAGTTCATTGCACTTAGATGTAAATACGAAGAAGTTAGCTTATAAATACAGAGAATTATGGCAAGAATAATGCAAGAGTGCTGACACAAGTGAGATGTCTTAAACAAATGTTGTAGGCATGTAGTTAAATGTCTAATTAACTTGGTAGTCTATAAGTAATGGGTATATAAAGTTAATAAGAATCCGCTTCATAAGGACAAGAATATTGTTTTATCTTTATGAATAATATGGTTGGTTAGCGTGTATTATTTATACCATGGACAACAGTCATGAGCCTTTGAGACCCAACTATGATACTCTATGATCTGATCGATACATGGACCTTAGCTTGGGCCGGTTTGAATATATTCTTGAAAAATGAAGGAATATATATCTTTTTATTTTGGAAATATTTGTGCCTAGACCGGAGTAGCCCTGGGAATTTGGTTTTCGGTTTGATATTTTTGGTTTTTTTGGTCGTAAAGGTTTAGGATCTGTACGAGTATCTAGAAAGTTTGGTTCAGTTTCTGTTTTGTTATTTTGATTTTCGGCTCGGTTCTTCAGTTCTAGAAGTTTAGGATCTGTACGGATATTTAGAAAGTTTGGTTTGGTTATTTTAGTTTTCGATTCGATTCGAATAACAAAGTTGGGAACCGACTTGTATCCGAGGTGATAGATCCCATTCAGTTCCGGTTTTTTGGTTAATTTGGATTAAAAAGTCAAAGAAATCGGATTTTCAGATTAAATATCAGATTTTTTTTGGAGGGATGGGTGTTAGATGAAAATTTGAATAATTCAGATAATTTTAAATATTTTGGAAAAAATACTCTACTAATTCGATTTTTAGATATTTTGACTTATAAATAGTATTTTAAATTATTAAATTATTTTTTAAAAACTAAACATAGCTATTATTTATAAATATATAGATTATATTATAGATATTCAGGTATCCATCATGTTTTCAGTTCGGTTGCGATTTGGTTCCAATTTTTGGTTCTAGAAATATAGGATCCACTAGTATAATTAATAGGATCGAAATTCAAACCGAACCTTATTTTTCCGTTTGGTTTGGTTCTTCGGTTTCGGATAAACGTATCCAGCCCTAGGCCGGAGAATGAATCTGCAAAGCAAAAAGTTGATAGGAGCCCATTCAGACCAGTCAAGCATATGAAACTGGAAGAACTTGATCCGGATTTTAACTTATTAGTTATTTTGATTTCTGTTACATAAAATGCTAGTTTAAGATTATTCAAAGTTTTGATAATTTTCGTATTGTAATAAAGTCTGTAAGGTTCTACATTTGAACACATAAGTTTTTTATGTGCTCATTTAAAAAAAAAAAATTGTGAACAAATCTACACTAGTTTTTTGGGAAAATTGTTTTTTTGGGCCAAAAAATGATAACTATGTCTCTTTAAACTAATCTATTTTTTATTCCATTTTTTCCTCTAATATCCTTTAGTATTTCACAAAATAAATCAAATAAATAGTTATACAAACTAAAAAAAATTAAAAAATAGTAACTAGTGATGAAATACCTATATCAACTTATTGGTATTTTTTCCAGTTCGAAAAATGTTTAAATCATAAATTCATATTTTGTTCTGCAAAATATAAAATTGACATTCTACATAGTAGAAAATATGATCCACTTTTTTCATTGAATCTACTGTATTTAGAATATGTGATCTACATAAATAATAGTATTCTAAAAATATTTGCAAAACACATTCTGCGCTTAACATATCGTTCTGAAATCTGTAGAAATAGGAATCTACACATTACTATAAATCTAAAACCTGTAGAAATCAGAATCTACAGAATACTATAAATCTAAAACTAGTAGAAATCGATTTCAAATATGTTAACTTTATTCTAAATATAGTAGAATATAGATTCTACGGATAAGGATAAGGATAATCATTTCCAAAAATATGGGAAAAGAATATTTGGAAATATTCAGTTTTCTTATTTGGTAAATATTTTTTTTCATATATGGATAATATATTTTATTATAATATTGAAAATATACCTAAATACATTATAATAATTTATTAATTGTAATTACGAATTTCAATTATAACAATATATTTTATAAGATATTTAAATGTATCTAAATACATTATAATGATTTTTCTTTTTATATTATTATTTATTATAATTATAATAAATATTTTATTATAATATTAAATATATCTAAATACATTATAATGATTTATTAATTATAACTACGAATTTCAAATTAAAATTTTGATTTATTAAAAAAAATATTTGGAAATATATTTTTTCCATATATGAAAAATATATTTTATTATGATATTAAATATATCTAAATACATTATAATGATTTATTAATTGTAATTACGAATTTCAGTTATAATAATATATGTTATAAAATATTTAAATATATCTAAATACATTATAATGATTTAGATATATTTAGGTTTTTTGGGATTTTCATATATTTTTAAATTATTTTAGTTAAAATTTATATTTTAATATGTAACAACTGTTTAAATAATTATAGGTTTGAATTTTTAATTGAAATTAAGGGTAATTTTGTTATTTTGAAAATATTTAGTCTAATAGAACATGGACCATATAAGATTAGTCTAATGAGACATAGTTATCATTTTTTGGCCTAAAAATACAATTTTCCCTACTTTTTTTTAATTGTAGAATATCAATGAAAATGTAACTTCGATTTCTGGCGTATTATGGTAGATATGAAAATGATTAAAAGAATTAGTTTGACTGTTTATATTATTAAAGTACATTGATTTTTTGGTTCAGACCTACTTTCTTTTACAATATGTATAAATTGGAATAGTGAAGTGATCGGTAGTTTATCAAAAATGATGTCCAATACAGTGTGATTAAAGCCAAAACACATGACATTTATTTAGTGATTATATTGTCAATAATCAAATGTTTCGAGTTCCTAAAATTAACGAACTAGCAGTTGACCGGATGGTAAGGCTTTACATCCGGAGTGAGGGGCCGTGGGTTTCCATGGACGGAAGCAGTCGACACGTTGCAGAAACTTTCAATGTAAGTGCTTTATATCTATATAGTAGAATGTTTCTATTATTTACGTATCCGAAAGCTACTTTTTTATGAAATGTAAATTTATTGATCATAAAAAGAATATGTAAGTATCGAGAGTTTAAAAGAAAATGCTAACCAGACAAAATCTCCAGTCAAGCGTCATGCGCTTCTAACCAACAATACAATAGTCCATGCAGTTTTGGTTTCATGAAATATCTAGTGAACATGATACAGTTCTTTATCATTTCATCAAGTATGTTTAATAGCCGGGGCACCGGTCTTTGAATATTATTGTGCCTCCACTTATTACGTTCTCTCCGAATGAAATAAACCGTAACTTGAAAGGATAATCTCAGCAAGATGTAGAATAATGTATCTTGAAAAGAGCCAATTACGAGCATGGCCATTGTTGGATTGTATGGGTCATTTTGGAAAGACATGGTTTGTATTTCATTCAGTGCCGTGCGAAGGTTTCTAGAGATCTAGGGTAAGTTTTAAAATCGAGGCTTTTCAATAGAAAGTTTAATATAGTTTTAAAACAGTATAAAAGATTGAAAACGAAAGCATAGCATATAAATTTTATACTATTACCAATAACAAAAGAAAAGAAAAGAAAAGAAAAGAAATATAACTGTGTAAAAATGATGATTTTGAACAAAAACTAATGACAATATGGTCACCGAACAATCAAAGACGATAGTCCAGTGGAAAACATGTTTGAATTATTAAAGTTTTTTTAGTCTTTCGATAAATTTATCCAGGAAAATTGTTTTTAAATTCAAAAGATTGAACTAATTACTTTTTATTTATTTTGGATTGAAATCTTCTTTTTCTGTTTGTAATTTATTTTCAGTTTAAAATATGGTTACTTTTCCATAAAATCTTGAATTCAATCAAAAAATAAGAAAACAAGAATGGATTGAATTATGCTAACGTAGGTTAATAACAATGGGTTTTGATACTCAAAATAAAAACCGCTATGATACAGCTCACTTTGTATAATCGGGGCCTTAAAAACTTTTGTATGATCGGAAACCTGGAGCAAATGCTTTTCTAAATACATGGTAAGCACGGGCTCTGATTTCATTATCAACAAAATATCTTTATTTGATTAATACAAAAGAGTTGGCGACACTGATGTATGCATTCGCTATTATTACTATATAAGGAATACAATTAAAAATGTAACTGTATATGTCCATGCAGTGGATATAGTCGGTCAAAAGAAGAAATTAGGTCGAGAGTAGGAACCGTAAACTAATAAGCAAATATGATACACACATGATGTCGTCGGCTTTCATATATATACACACACTATATCACACAGATGAATAATCATCAGATATGTTTGTTAGTAATAAACTTAAGATTAAATAATAATATAGCCAAATTTATGTATCAGAGTTGTTATAATGTCATTTAGAAATTTAAGGTGGGTTTTCACAAACCATTTCTAATTACTATGTATTCTAAACTTAGAAAAATGAACTTTTAACCATATTTAGTTAGTCACTAAATACATTTTAAATATGTAAGGAAATGTCAAGAGGATGTATTTAATTATTCCGTTGTTCATCATGCTGATGTAAAACATTGTTGGCCTTTCCTTTTCTCGTTCTGCCTTTTCTTTTTGGTTATTACTTACTAGTCAATTAATTTTTTTTTTGAATGAAGTCCTACTAGTCAATTAATTAATCAACAAAATGTTCTAAACCTAATCGATGGTGATATATTAAATTTAAGGGAACCCTTAATCGGATATAATAGGGTTGCCCCATCCCCTGTTGTTTCGCTTTAGCATTAAGAGATTCTAGTACGCTAGATCAGAGCTTTTCAGAGGAAATGATTATCAGAGCCTACGAATCTGCAAGAACGCAGCCATTTGTGCACAAGAGATATTTATGTCTACTTATTTGATATCTTGAATTTTTAATGATTTTAACCATTTTAGACTAATACTTTTGATTTGTGTATTTTTAAAATTTGCATGTATTTATTTATTTTTACTAGGTCATAGAATGATTAACTTAAAGATTTAAGGATTATTGGAAAGGTTTAAAGTCCAGAAGCATAAAATTGCATCACAAGAGATTTTTAAAGATGAACTTTAATCCAGAAAGTACAAATTAGTGGGTTCACAATGGTTTACAACAACGGTCAAACATAGACCGCAGGAACCCCCCAAGAACTTCAAACCAACAATTTCTACGGTTCGCTGGAAGATGTTCTGAAGTGATCGAGAAAAGATTAAGGTCTAGCAGTCATGTTCAAAAGCCGAAGAGCGAATCACCACAAGCAAATGTCTCCAACGGTTTAATTTCAAGTAGCGGTTTGGAGACTGCTACATCATTAAAATGAGATTGGATGATCTTCGATGACTAGATCTTTTAACCATTTTTCTGGAGCTCTTTCATTTATTTATTTTTTGTTAATTTCACATTTAAGATACCTTTACAATGAACTTCTCGATTTTTGAAATACATGTTTATTATATATATTTACTAGGGCAAGCCCGCGCTTCGCGCGGAAACTTATTCTATTAAATTTTCTTTTAATATTTTTAGCTTAAATGATTTTATTTTATTATGAACGGAATGTTATTTTTATTATTTTTAAGAAAATTTATCATTTTTTGCTGAATTTATTTGCCATAAAAACTCAAAGTTAGTTTCGTCGGGATTAACAATGTTTCTAATATGATTGTTGTGGTTATCAATGAAATTGTGTTCTATTTCTATTATGTTGGTATAAACTTCTTTAATCTGTTTATTTTCGTATAATTTATCTAATTTCATTCTATTATTTTTGTTTGTTATCAGTTTATTTTACATTGCGTCTTTTGTTAGAATATGCAAGTATATATATATACACACAAAAATTATGGTTGATCTTTTATTTAAGTTTATTTACTTATACTTCCCATTTAGTTCAATAAAATAACCTTATATTTTGTGTTGGCAATACTTACAATCATATAAATATTTAACCCTTAAAACCAATTTAATGTAATTTTTAATGATTTTTAGAAAATAATTTTAACATTGACCTCATTAAATGTCATTGGTTTGTTGTATATTAACAATTCAATAATTTATTTTATTTATTAATATTCTGATTATACTTAAAAATAAAACTTAGACATATAATGTTAAACCAGTTATTAAGCTATTAATTTATGTATAGCAATAATGGTTAATGGTTATATGACTACTTAATAAATCTTGCAACTACTTACAAAAAACAGGGTGATAGAAAAAGGTGGAAAATGTTAATATCACTCGGCTCGAAATTTTTGACGCGTAGGTTTCATGCATAACCAAATATTAAGATTTCGGCTTCAAAAACTAAAAAATAAATAAATCTTTACATTTTCAAAATCTTTTTGTCATGGTAAAATAATTTTCGGTTCTTTACAAAAATAATAAAGTGAATGTTAGTGTTATCCAGGCCAATCAAATATTCTAGATACTTTATTAATTTTTTTCATTATAGTGTCAGATTAAGAAAGAAGTTGTTTTTATTATTTATCGTTTTTATAAAATTGTATTTAATTTAAAATACCTTTTTATTTTTATTCATTATTAAAATTGAAGGTAATTTCTTTTAAAAATCTGTTGTTCGTCCATTTTTATATATTTAAGATATTTAGAATTAAGTTTCCCGTTAATTTGGATTATTTACAATTTGAGAATTTCATAGAGAAAACATTGGAAACTCTTAATAGTTGTGAAGTAGTATATTTATTTATTTTGAACAACAGTAGTATACTTATTTTTTTAAATGTTGGGCTTCACTTGTAACTTAAGCTACATATACAGTATAACCTCTTTAAATTAATAATCTAAAAATTAATATCTCTATAAATTAATATAATTTCATAGTCCCAAATTGAGTTTTTGGTTCAATTAGTATCTCGATAAATTAATAATCTCTATAAATTAATAAATTTTTTAGTTTTGGTGTAGTCCCAACATTATTAATTTATAGAGGTTTCACTGTAGTTAATACCCAAAAAATATTCATTTATGTTAGGTTAAATCTATCTCTTAAATATGTAATTTGCTAGCTAGATAGAAAAGATCAGTATGCCCAAAATTCGTGGAATTCGAATAAGTAGGCTTATTAGATAATTGTGCTCATTATTAAGGTCTTCTGGGGTAAAGAGAAATATATTTGATTAATTGGGCTATGTACTCTCCCACAGATATATAAGAGAAGTCCAGTGGTATACATAGTGGTAAGGTATTTATCTGAGCGAATCTAGAATACTTGTAATGACAATGAATTTTTATTTCGTATTCTAGATACCAAGAAGGCTACACTTCGGGAACAGAGATAAACTAAGCTACCAAGTCTTTTTTTTTATCATCAACTTCCACACTTAAGGAACATGCGTTTGGATCAACAACATGGTCTACTGGTACGTAGATAGTTCTTTTGGTGTGAAGGTATGTACAGAGTTACACCAAAAGATGATTATAGCGACCAAAACTATAGATCAAAGAAAGCAGAAAGACCCAAACTTTATGATAAAAAAACCAACAGAACTTGCCAAAACCACCAGGGAGCAAAAGTCACTCGAAGGCCCATGCATTCTCCTTGCGAACATCAGCTTCTCCCTCAGGCGTGTAGTCCTTATTGATGTTGAAGTACGTGCGCATCTCTTCTAGAGTATTTCCTATATCATATCCGCCACAGTTTTACACGTCGGGTCAAGAAGTCCAGTGATGTCAAATAGTTAACAGCCTACAAAACAAATCATCAAAAATACTCAATTTTTACTCAATATCAATCACACTCTAAACCATATTTGATCAAAACCCCAAATTTGATACCATCAAAAGACTCTATCTTTACTCAAGACCGTATTCGATCAGAAACCATCAAAATACTCAAACTTTACTCAAATTCAAAGAGACTTAACTTTGACGAACTCGGCGACCCAAGTTTTGAGCTCATGTCCTCGGTGTTGCCAAAGATACCCTTAATGATCTCTTCTCTCTATCCTCTTCACCATCATCAATGGATTTCTCTTTATCCTACACCGCCTTCATCCTACTCCTTTCTTCCGTCGCCACTTTCCTCCTACTGTGCCGCACTCGTTTCTGACGATTGTCTTCCCTCCGAAAAGTCTTAGGCTTCTTCGCATAGGCCAGAGCTCATAGCTAGGAGTTTGCCATTGTGTTCTGCAAAAGAATTTAGAGTTAATATGATTGTGATGAATAAAATGATGAGATTTTCAGAAGCAAGACTCACATATTTATATATGTAGATTAAGTCTGAAAGCAAGGTGGGAACACTGAATGAAGAATCGTGAAAGGAGAGGGGAGAGAGAGAGAGATGGAGTTAAGTGAAACTTTAATGACATTGATTGAATCTGGTTGAGATCCATGACGCTTTTGATTTCCCATTGCAGGAGGAAAGTGATGATCAAACGACGTAATTGAAATCCATCGAGTTGGTTCCTCATGTAAATTGCAGCTTTCCAACGGCTGTCAGCAAAAAACGGGATGAACATTGAATTCACACGCAGGTTGGGAGGATTAACCGGTTAGGTCAGTCACTATATATTAGGCTGGGTTTCATGAGAAACACAAAGCCCACAATACATATCACGGCCCACTTCTATGGTTGCTTGATGAAATGCATCGTATAACTAAATGGACACGTGTCCGTTGCGGAAAGAGTGAATTTGTGACCTGTCAGCCTACGTGGCATAGCTCAGGAAGGAGGAAACTGAGTTTTATAATATTAGATTTACTTTCTTAAATAACCATGTTGAAAACCTTGTAATATGATTTTCAAAAGTTTTAGATATGTGTTTATCTATATAATTTCAAGAAACATCTTAGAAATATTAAACAACCCTAATTATTATTAAATATGGTTTGACAAACAATACCAGCTCTTGAATAATGTATTGACAAAGGGCATATCTCGAATATAATATACATAATTTCCTTTTCCCAGTGGATCAAGTTGTCCGGCATTCGAATGCATGTGTGGTGATCCTTTGGCTAAGTATTCTTTAATTTGCATGGACATTTCTTATTTTATACTTTTGTCCCAAAATTCATTTATAGTCTACAATTCAATTTCTAAATAATCATGATCTACATAATAGAAGCATAATAAATGAAAAGAAAAAAATTGACTAAAATATTTTTTCAGAATTGATAAACCAATCTATTTATATAAAGTTGAGTTTGCTCACTCCTTAACCATGCCACATGGGACGACACATCACTAATTCGAACGTTGTGGTCGCGACACGTGTCACGATCAATCAAAACTCAATGTTTCATTAATTCTTGGTACAGGGTTTTATGTGTTTAATATGATTTAAATACATCTTCTCCAAAAAACTGTATACAAAACTTAAGGAAAATAGCCATCGTGCAACAATTCCCGTTCAGTTAACTGTCAATAGAAATCCAATGGTTTCACCGGTGACGAACGATTCCGATCGATGTCAGTTGGAAGCCGAATAGACTTCTTTAATCTGGCGCTGTTACGGAAATCAACTTGGTTCATGCATCTTCATTAACAATCGCATTAATACTTACTCACGCGATCTCACATTCAATGAATCCCTTCATTCATTCCTTTGTGTTAATCCTTCATTATAAATATGAAAGTTTTCTTCCAACAAAATCATCAGTTCATTTCTATTTATAAACAACATAAAAAATGATGAAAAAAGATTTGTTAAAACTCATGGTTGTGCTTAACGGACTGTGACAGAAAAATGATAAGAAACAAAAGAAATGAGATGAGAAACATAATATACAGAGAAGAAGAGAAAGGAGGAAGACGATAGAATAAGGGAGATAGATTTTTTTAGTGAATTTTTTTTAAAAAAATTTATTTATCTTTAGCTCATAATAATTTCCAACATCTTTGTGTTGATTTTTCATCACTGTGGCTCCCTAAAAGGTTGTTGGCCCTGATCTCAAGGATACAACAGTTAGTGCAGACACTTATGGATATAAAACCCTGTATGAGTATGCATGATTGTGATTTGTGAGTATACTTCAGTTACGTATTTTCCATATCGCTACTGAACTGTGAATTCTATTTAACTTGGATGCTTCTATGTCTCCAAAATGGGCTGATTTTTTATATATAAGTAAAATGCATTTTTCTTATTATACTTCTAAGTTTGAGTTTGCATATATCACAATAAAATGAGGACGGTGGACGAATGAGCTGAGTGTGAAATACTAAACATGTTCTTACATGAAATTGAAGCATTGTAGTTTTGTCCAAACATTAGCATATGCCTTATTTAGAACACTCAGTTCCCACAACATAAATACTCTCTTCTCGACAAATGACATATGCTAACCTAATAAAAACGATATGAAAACAATAGTTTCAAATATATATATATATAAAAATAATGTTTCACAACTAATAAAACTGAATCCTTTTTTTTCGTGATGATATTTCATCAAGAAAAATTGTCTAAAAGTTTGAAAACTATAATTTTTAAAACTTTATTAAGTATTCCATATTTTCAACATATTATTGTTTTAAACCAAATTTATTGGTAAATTATTTAATAATCCAATTTTTTTATCAATATTTTATTTTAGGTCTAAGAAAACATTTGACATCAATCTAAAATAATATTTTAGCACATAATTAATAATATAATATTAAAGAAACAAATTTTAAAAATATTTATAAGGAAAAAATATAATCTAATATTTTTGTATTAAAAATTATTTTACTTATTATCAAAATTATCATAATTACAGTAGAATAAACAAAAAGAATATGTAAAACTATTATGGACTCATGAACATTTTAATATTAAGATGATCATGATCTATAAAAAAAAAATAACAAAACATACATAATAAAAGTTAAACTTTAAGTAAGTTAAACATTTTGAGATACTCTTTAACTGATATATTTATGTATTTTTGATTACTAACACGTACGTAGGGTGAAGAGAGAGAGAGAGAGTTAAATAATGCTAATAGTTAAAATTAGTTGTTTGATTAATTTTAAATTAAGAAAATAGTATATCTCATATATATCTCTTGCAAATGTAAACTTAAAACACAAACCACAAATCATATAAAAAATAATAATCTTGATTATATGTAAAGTATATCCCGCCCGTAGGGCGGGCCGACCCTAGTCTATTTATATAAAGAAGACTTGATTCTCTCCTTAGAGAGACACGTCACTAATTGGGAGCACCAGACAAAGACACGTGTCCTGATAATCGATACGCGAGCATTTCATTAATTTGAGTCGTGTTTTTGTATCTCTGGGCTGGGAAAATGGTAGGCCACGGTTGATTTTAAAACAAGCCCATCACCTGAATAAAGAAAACCCTAAGCTTCTCATCTTTGTACGGAGACTTCTCATCTTCGTCTCTATCATCTCAGCACCGAAACGCTCACGATTATTTCTTCGTCGTGTTTAATCTCCATTAATTCA
The DNA here is from genome assembly GCA_016771965.1 of Brassica carinata. Taxonomy (NCBI): domain Eukaryota; kingdom Viridiplantae; phylum Streptophyta; class Magnoliopsida; order Brassicales; family Brassicaceae; genus Brassica; species Brassica carinata. Next base: position 50,128,099 of record CM028692.1, read on the forward strand.
ATCAAACACGATGTGGCCTTTAATGCGTGCTTTGATTCGGAGTCGGTGTATCTCCGAGTATAAATAAGCGAGCATTCTTCCTCTTACAATCATCTTATCAATCTGTTTAAACAGCAAACACACATTTATTTTCTGGGATATGGCTAACTCCAAAGTTTTTCTTTCCGACTTGAAGTCTGGTAAATGTTCTTCTAGAGTTCAAGTTAGATTGTTGCGATTCTGGGAGGTGAGAATTGTTAGGTGCGGTGGTGAACTCATTTCCGTCGATATGCTCTTGCTTGATTCAAAGGTGAGTCTCTTCTTATAAGTGATGTCGATTTCCGGTGACCTACCGTTAATATTATGAATCTGTTCTATGAGAGATTTTGTTAACCATGTATGATATGTTATGCTATTATGATATATTTCCAATAATGTTTCAGGCAACTCTCATTCCAGCCCCCGTGAATGCTAGCCATTTTTCCCGTTTTATGGTGCGAGTCCAGCTCAGTCCTTCTTCTCCAAGAAGGCTCCGGCGAGATCTCCGGCGACTTATGGGATCACAGCGAGCTTAGTGATGAATTTGGTCGTGGCGATATTAGACACACTTCTGCTGCTAAGTTTAAGAGAAATGATAACAAAGGACAACAGGTCGCTGCTAAACTTATTCCCAAAGCAAAGGTTAGTGCTTTTTGATTTGATGTCTTCTGGTTCTGTAGTAATGATTTCTGTAATTTGTTGTGTAGATGTAAGGAGAGAAGTGAGGATATTGAGAGGTTTGTCTGGTCATGATATAACCTTTCTCAGTTCAATGATGCATATGAGGATCATGATAATGTCTATAGTGATGTAGTGATAATGCAAGTGATTTGTTGTTCTAGGCTATGGGAAGAAGGAGTGCTTTTGGATATAATACTCTCAAGTTAATGGAACAATACACTTCAGACGCTGGATTGTTTGTTCTATACTGAACTTAGCGGTGTGTTTTATGTGCAGAGGTGGGAAGTATAAGGAGGAGGATGCAAAGATTCTTATGATACAAATATTGTAAGTGATTGCATTTTGTCATCTCCAAGGTGTTGTACACCGAGATCTCAAACCCAAGGTGATTTGTCATCTCCTAGGTGTTGTACACCAAGATCTCAAACCCAACGTGATTAAAAGACTCTTCACTTCTGCTTATACATTTGATGTTTTATCACCATCTTATCAATGTTTACTTAACATTGTTTTCTACAGAATTTTCTGTTTACCTCAAAAGACACCTCTCAGTTTAAGGCAATAGATTTTGGCTTATCAGATTACAATGAAACGATAACCAACTTATAAAGATTGGGTTTTAGGTAAGAGACAAGTTCTTATAGGTATATATCACTATCTCTCTATGCGGGATGATTAAACCAAGTTAAAAAAAATAGAATCTTCAAGCTTTCATTAAAAATTCATCATTAGCCTTACATAAATTCGCTAATCTGCATCGCTTCTTTATTTCAAGTTTCTCTTTTGGTTTGCTTCAGGGTCAAAAAAAGGCAGCGCTAACATTTACCTCTAGGACAAGCAGCCATAGAATTCTGAAAAAGAAATTCAATGCAACTCACGAAGGGTTAATCAAATTGTGAAACGCAAAAGAATATCCTGGTTTCAAGTATGCTTTGGAAACTTTGTAATCAACTTTGCAAAAATCCAGAAAAGCAATCTTAAACCATTTTTATATATGTATAAGGAATGAGACTTTTGTGAACCAACGCTCATTTACTTTCACAAAGAAAGTGCTGCAATAAACTATACGAGTTTAGCTATAATCAGTAGAGTTAAGCTCTTAAGGGTTGATCATCCTTGAGCATTTTTGGATATATGGCTGGCAACGTTCAAATGCATCAATAAAGAGAAGTCAATATTCTCAGACAAAAGATTGATGGGGCTCCTAGAGCTTAGGATAAGCATCATTGGGTAAATACACAAAAATGGAAGACTTTTGTTTATCTTCAATGAAGATAATGTAAGAGCTTTGGTATATTTTCACAAAGAATAATCCATTAAATTTTGACATTATATGATGAAATTTAGTTAACCGCAATGAAATTAAGGTTGAATATCACAACATCAAACAATTTTAACAATAAAAGTTGATTAAGAGAGAAATCAAAGAAATAATGATTTAATAAGTATACAATAAATATTTTTAATAATAAAGAGATTTATAAAAAAATATGTAATGTTTCATAGTACTTTTTAATTTTTTCTAAAAAAATCTACGTATCTTATTAGTATAGTTAAACTAAAATAAACATTGAGAGAAATTAAATAATTATATTTTTCAAATTTTATTATAATTAGACAAGTTTATAATTTCTTTAATGAATTTAAAAATAGGCAGACAATTACATTTGTATTTTTATTTAAAAGAAAATTTAAAATTAAAATAGATTTGTATTATACTTTATTTAATCGCCCGCCCGTAGGGCGGGTTTACCCTAGTATAGCTATAACATGATGAAGTCATAAAAAAAGTCAATAAAATAAATTGATGAACAAAATTATCACACTAATCTATTTTCATCTAATTTTATAGCGTCAGTTATCTTATATATTAAACAAATGACGTAAGAAGAATATCAAGTTGCCCCCGTTGCAGCAATAGTGTTATCGTAAATAAACTTTAAAACATGGGTCCTTTTCGTCAAAGCAATAGCTTCGACGCTATTATATAAATCCTTTACTTGATTATTAATCAAAATACAATTAACTAATCACTCGCAACTATAGTTAGTAATCACTAACATCGTGAGCAAACCACCTCAACATGGCGGGTACCTCCTCCTCCTCCACCGTAACGAATTCAATCTCCACCGTCCATCATGACATCATAGAAGCTCACATCCTGACACGTCTCGACGGCCCGACACTAGCCTCCGTCTCCTGCGCCTCCTCACACCTTCACAAGCTCGCTTCAAACGAGATCCTCTGGTCCGAACTCCGCCGCTCCACGTGGCCTTCCACCGCCACCTTCTCCGACGATGACTCCCGCCTTTTTTTCTCCGACGCATACTCTGTGATCGACACCGCCGGTCCAGTCTCCGATCCCGACCGTCCGTTCCCGGAGCTGATCTCCGCCGTGGATGTACACTACAGAGGAGAACTGATTTTGAGCAGAGTGGTGAAGACGGAGACGACGACGGAGTGGTTCCGTGGCTCGCCTCTGAGGATCGATCTCGTGGATACGAAGGACACGGTGCCGACGCCGATCAAGCGAGGACGGTGGACGGAGGACACGTGTCGTGATCTAGAGAAGGAACTGACGTTGAGCTGGATCGTGATCGATCCCACCGGAAAACGAGCGGTGGATCTTTCTAGTCACCGGCCGGTGTCGGTTCATCGGAACTGGCTGAGCGGTGGAGTGGAGGCGAAATTCGCGACGGTGGTGGGGTCGGTGGAGTGTGTGATCACGGTGGTCACGTGCGGGGAGGAGGAGGTGCACGTGAAGGAGGTGAGTCTGAAGGTGGAGGAGATGGAGGGAACGCATTTGAACGGGAAGGATAGTTTGGTCATTTTGAGGAGTGTGATGGAGGGTAAAAGAGGAAATGGAAGAAGGAGAGACATTGAGTCAAAGAGGAGACACGAGGAGTTTATGGAGAAGAAGAGAGAAATGAAAGAGAAGAAGATGAGGGCAGAATTGGTATTTGACATTTTAACGGTAGCTGTCGGAATTTTAGGTTTTGTATCGCTTGTTGGGTTTTATCTTTGGTCTCGATGACTTTGATATTATCAATCAAGATTCAAAAACATAGATGAATTCTGAGAACTGAACATGTAATTTTGATCCAAACCGAACCAAAAAGGTTTTCATCAAGTGCGTTATGAATTCGGTTCAATTCGTATTTTAACCAAAATTCTAAACCAAACTAACCAAATCTCAAACTAAAATAATTGAATTTGACTGAAATAGATTATAACAACTCAAATTTTAACAAAAACTTAATCGAAACCAAAAGCTTTTATAAGTTTTGGTGAAACGTTCATTAACATAACCAACTGAAAGTAAACCGAACCAAGTTTTTATTCGGTTCAATTAGGCAATATGTTATATGAACCGAACCAACCGAAACATCCGAACCAAATCCACATGCCTACTCAAAACCTTCACAAATTTCTTTAAAACATAAACAATTCTAGTATTCATGAGATACAACAAAGCACAAGCCACAAACAAACACAAGAAAAACATCTAGGTTCAGTACGATCTTGACAGGTTGAAAAATATGAGATTAATGTCTTTTTAGAGCAATGGCTGAGATGATGATGAGAACGATGAAGAAGACAATTCCAAAAGAAGCGGCTACAACTGCACTACTCGTGGCCTGGCAGAAGTCTCCAAACTGCTGACAAATGGGGAGCCAATTGGTGTTTGGGTTGCCGTTATGTGCAAGGTAGACAATTGCAGCTGTCGCCGCCGTCGCTGATGTGGTAAGCGTCACGACCACCTTCACCATAACATAAAAGAGAGTATTTTAATATGGAACTTTAAAAATATTGTTTTCTTGGAGAATAGGTTTCTAAGTGAAATTACGGTGTCAGAGATAAGGAGGATCAACCGGGGCAAGGCGGCAAGTGGACGGACCATACACATTAAACAATAAATTTAAGAATACGTATATAAATTTCAGGGAAAAATGCATATATATATATATATATATATATATAAAGGAAATTACGGTGTCCGAGATGAGGAGGATGAGCCGGGGTGCAACCGCAAGTGGACGGACAATAGTTACGATGGAGAAGGGAAGTGATAGGACGAGATAGCTGGCGACGATGGCTATTGCTATCACAAAGAACCTTCAAAAACGATTTACGTTTATATATAACTACACAACTTTAAAATATATAAACGGAACATGACTCCACTTACGAGTAACATGAATTTAAATATTTTGTTTTTCAGAGAAAAATTATAACAAAGTAAATTGGTCAAGCCTATAAATAACAGTAGCTAAAAATTATAATATATGTTAAAACATGATTTAAAATAGTAATCATATTCATATGCTAAGAGAGTGACAAAAATCATGTGTTAAGAAAAATGTAAATGGAGTTACTGAAATGTAGGAAAGTCGTCGTAACCGGCTTGGAACTGTAAGAACTGAGTGAAGAAGGGAAGTGTCTCCTCAGCGGTAAACATGACAGAGGAAGCCCCGATGGTGATTCCTATGGCCGCCAAACGGAGAAGGAAATCGAATATGGCCAAACCTCTCTTGGAGCCGCCTCCTGCAGCGGCTGCCACAAAGCCTTTCTTCTTCTTCTCGTCCACTACGTCATGGCTTGTACTTTTGGTCACGGTGCTCGGCTCGCCGACGTCAATGGTGGTGGAATCTTTCGCCATTCTCTTTTGCAAATGGGATTCAAAGAAAGAAGAAATGTGTTGTTTGTGTATTGATATGTTTTCTACTTGTGGTGGGAAACTGATGGAAGGTGTACAAGTATTTATATAGTTCTTATTTTAAGTAGTGATTAGTTATAGGAATAATTATCAGCTAATTAGCTGTGAGACTTTTTAATTGTGTAATATTTAGTTTCGTTGATTTGTTAGGGTCCGGGAAGAGGAGTTGTTGCTTCTTACTGTCCCCACTTTACTGGGTCTCAGCTCATAATTCAAGATAAAAGAAAGCTAAAAATATCATATGTAAAGTGAGTTTACGTAGGTAGGCAAACAAAAAAACTTGATAAAGTGATTTCTTTTCATTTTATTACATTCCAATTGTACAACCGAACTTTGTTAATTGAATGACTTACTACTTTCAAATTAGTTGGTTATCTTCAAGCGAAGCACAGGACTCTCACGACTCACATGACTATTCGTGCATAATCTTGATCATTCCTGAATTATGTTAAAGACAAGCATTGTCATATTCTTAAAGATCGATTGTTATGGTACTCTGTACTTTGACCATGATTGGCATCAGCATCACCCTATATAATATATGCATGTCTGTTAGAGTTAAAATCCAAAATCCAGTCTAGCTCAATCCCAAAAAAAAAAGAATTTCAAATCTACATATATTTTGATAGTGATGATGATGATGATTTTAAAGACGTAAATGCAACTCCATAATCTTGACTCAACTGCATAGGTTCGAATTGTTTTCGCCATATATGTATTAGTTGGCATATGTTGTTGATCTTGATGGCCTTTGCTTCTTAGTACTTATTGGTTGAGTTGCGTCTCTGATTTATCTTCGGGCTATTATATATAATCTGTGCTTATTTGATGTGGAAACAGACTTGTCAGTTCGTGGGAGAAGAAAGAAAGAGACAGATTTGTAAGACGCGGGTAAGTAAAACAAATGTCATGTTCTGAACTGTTGTTGCAACTTTTACATGGTAAAGAGGATTTGTGTATGCCGGTTCTGCGTGAAAAAGTCTTCTAAGGTCTCATGCTAATGAACTCCAAGCAGGCTACTCATACCCTCCACTAGATGCTGAGATATATAGACATTTTGGTTTGCAACAACTTAAAGACGTTTCTCTTGTAATCCGTCTAGCCAAACTCGTTTTGCATCTCATAACGTACAAGTCCTTTTTGATTTGTGACCTCTTTGATACTCCTTTTGATTTCTTCCAAATTACTCATGGTATCGTAAAGAACAACAAAAACATCCAAAATAAAATAAAATGTCTTTAAACCAATTAAACCTAGCTAGAAGCCTAGAAGGGGAAAAGAAAACACAAACAAGCATAAGCGCTTAAAGATACATCAAGTTCTCAACATCATCTAATCCAATAACGTCCCAAATACTATAGTGAGATAGCGGTTGGATGTGTCTTTGATTTCTCTTCTCTCAAATGGTTGTTTTGTAGATTGTAAAGAAAAATGTGGAAACGAGTGCTACTTTGAGGTTGAACGATCATCATGCCGGTGGTGGGACTACGTGATGTATTTTGAGGTACCAAAATTACCTCACCATTTCTAGTTGTACCTTGTACCCTTAACCTGATGCCGTTGAGTAAATGCATCTGAGAAGGATCCAACAAAAAAGTCTTTCTCGACCACATATTCTTCTTCACATCATCCATAATCCATAGTTCCATCACACCTCTGTCTTCAACATCGACATGGTGTAAAATGGCTAATCTTGCACCGTATTCTATAAGTTTAGTAAAATTAAGCTAGTGCCAGAATGCCTTATCTTCAGGTTCTAAGAATATACTGATTTATTCAGAATTTCAGATTAAAAATTGAAACTGACAATCATCCAAGCTAGGTAATAGACACGCCCCTTGATAGTCGGTCTGTGTTAAAGGACGATTTTGTCGACACAGGTTTGAAATCTTTCTCCACCGACTTGATCCATCTCCTGCTACATGAGACATAAATTTCTGCAAGTAAAAAATCTAAACAATATATTTAAAAGAAACAGCAATAAAAGGAATATACGATAATGTATTATAGAAACAAATTTGCATCCCAATTATATGCTATAAAGAGGAAAAGCTTTTAACTATTGGGGCAACCGATGATGTTGCAAGATACCAAGACATTGAAACAAGTCATCTTCAAAATGAGCTTCATCTAACAAATAAAAAGGAACAAACGTTAAGAAAATAAAAAATTTATGAGTATAAATAAATATTCTTTTTAAAAAAAGAGAATATACTTGCATCTTCAACTTGGTGCACTAGTTGTTCAAAATAATTCTCTCTTACTATGCTATAGGAATCTTGAAATTCTCAATATGAAACCCCAAATTCATCTATATAACACAGTGTTGTCAAATGTTGGTGGTTAAGGATACAAATTTTAGTATATGTAGATTGAACTTTATACCATAACTATAATCTAATCTACCTTTATTATGCAGAGCTGCATCGGTTGAATCAGTGGAATTTCCATTGTTATGTTTTTGTAAATAGTTCATAAGATCGTGATTCAGATAAACCGATCAGACATACTGCAATTAGTGCCAGTGGAATGTATACATTAGTATAATTGAGTTTTGTTGTTTAAAAATTCAAGGATATTACAAATTTTTACAATTTCTCTTTTTTTATTTATTTATTGGCATTTCAAGTTAGTTGTTAGTATAAACGTGAAAGAAGTGGCTAGTATTTGGAACAACAATCAACAACTTTACACTCATTCCACCAACAAAATTACTCTGCTGAATACATTAGTGGAATATAAAGGAATAAAATATAGAGAAAAATGAATATATTTCATTCTATTTATTTATGATCAAAACTGTAATGAAATATATATATATATATATATTTTTTTAATTTTGTTTATTTTTGTGGAATTGAAGAAATGAGCATTCCATCTCATTTATTACATTTGATTATAAAACAGATGTCAATCGTTCTTAGCAAAGTCATTTTATACTTTAAAAATTCGAAATTTTTTACAAAAAATACTATCATTTACAGTTCTTCATGAAGATTATAAAGTTTTTTAACAATAAGAATTTTGATCATGTTTTACAAAAAAATTTCAAGACGATTTTTTCCATCGTTTCAGTCATAAAAAGCTTGTATTTTGTTTTTTTTTTTTGTAAAATTGTATTTTAGGTTTTGTAAAACTTACTAGGTAAATTATTAAATTTTCTCAAACTAATAACAAAAATTATGTATCATTAAAATCTACAGTTGCAGTGAAAAACTTACAGTTAACGTTTAATAACAAAAAAAAAAAGATCAAGCTAAGATTCTGAAAGAATCAGACATATACTTCCATTTTATATCAAAATAGAGGGGAAAAAAACATGATAAATTCTAATTGGATACATTCCATCGCTTTTCTCTCATGATCCATTGTCGGTTTGTGGGGAAAAAGGGACCAGGCCCAACTATTTTAGATTTCTCGGCTCGGCCCATTAAGAAGGAAGAATCAGAACCGATCGGTATAGTAAAGCGTTTCGGGTTCCTCCTGACAAGACGCTGCTCTCTGGAAAAAATGACGGCGAGACCTGAAGGAAGTCCGCCGGAGGTAACACTGGAGACCTCCATGGGTCCTTTCACCGTCGAGGTGATGATGCACATTCTTCTCAAATCCAACATTCGATTCAGGGTTTTAGGGTGGTGTTTGATTTTAGAAAGTTTCAGATGTATTACAAACACTCGCCGAGAACGTGCCGGAACTTCGTGGAGCTATCACGGAGAGGTTACTATGACAACGTTCTCTTTCACAGAATCATCAAGGTCTCATCTTTATTTCCTAACTGAGCTTTCTTTCTACGGAGATCACTTTTGATGATGAAAGTTTGTTCCTTTGCTTCAGGACTTCATCGTGCAAGGTGGTGATCCTACTGGAACTGGAAGAGGTGGCCAGTCCATTTATGGGTACATCTCTCTTTCTTTCATCAGTGCTACCTTTACTGGTTGGTTCCATGGGTGGGTATGGATGAGAAAATGGCTAAGCTTTGATTAAAGTTATAGTAAAGTAGTTTCCTTTTCTTTTTATGCTCACTTAGAGGTTTTGGAATTGGGGAAACGTTATTCATAACTTCTGAACATGATATAATATATAGTCGAGGTTATATCTCACGTTAGTTGACGACACTGCCCAACTTGCTCTGTTCATTGTCCGTTTCATTCTTTGTTTTGGGTCCAGTGATTTGTCTTAGCGGATTGAAACCCTAAAGATATTGTTTTGTAGGGTTTAAAAATAATAATGGATGAATCTGCCTGTATGCTGTATATTTGTTTTAGCATTTTATCATAAGGGGTGACTCTTTGGCCTTGTTCTTGTGTTCTAGTTCCAAGTTTGAGGACGAGATAAAGCCGGAGTTGAAGCACACAGGAGCTGGGATTTTGTCAATGGCAAACGCTGGTCCTAACACTAATGGGAGTCAGTTCTTCATCACTTTAGCACCTGCTCCCTCCTTGGATGGTAAACACACATACATCTGCAATTCAAGTTGCTATATATCATGTTTTGAGATCCTATCAAGAGAATTGTCGCTTCTATTGACATCTCTATGTATGTTCATCTTCCAGGAAAGCACACGATATTTGGCAGAGTTTGCCGTGGTATGGAGGTGATCAAGAGGCTCGGTAGTGTCCAAACCGATAACACCGACAGGTGATGTTACTCTCTCTCTCTAAAATCGAAATCACTGAGAATTGACCCATTGAGAGAAACCATTAACTCTTTTTTCTGCTGTCAAATTTCAGGCCAATACATGAAGTGAAGATTCTGAGGACCAAAGTGATTGATTAGTAAACCATTATGTCATTGATTAAGAACTATAACTCTGTAATGATCCTTGTTATTGCTATGCACTAGTTTTTGTCAAGGTTGATTTTAATGAGTGAAGTCTCTCTATCTCTGTTCAACATACAAAATAATCCAATATTGTTACAAAATCAACGGTTTCGGTCAGTACACGTCATCAAGTCTTTTCCGACAACGTGTCATCATGTTTCAACTCATAACCTCTAAAACTCTTATCTCTCAGATTCTCTCGTCACACAAAATGTCTTACGCAGCAGCAGCGGCTCTCTTCTGGACATTAACTCCATATACCCCATACCCTCCTAAACTCAACCTTAGTACCTCAACCCTATTCATCCTACCCCTTTATCCTCAGACTCCTAAATTAAATTTCGCTTTATCTATTTATTCCCAATTAAATAATCCAACCGGATCCCAACTACCTATACTTACGAGACAACCTTAACCAATCAAGATTTTTTGTCACATGTCTTCATCTTCCTCGGCCTCTCCTCTCCCTCAACCTTCCATCGGCCAAAATCGCTTCAAAAACAAGTAAATTCGCTGCTTTTGTTGATTTTTTGCAAAATAACTTGTAAATATCATATATATCTCGCTTATCAAAAGAAGAAGATCCCTTGAAAATATGAGAGTTTTAAAAACTTTAAAAGCGTAAATAAAGATTTATATGCAATTTTATGTTTGTTTTGATGATTATCTGGGTGTAATTTAGTTTACGATGAATCATACATCATGTGGAATGTATAATCGAAACAATGTAGATCTAAAATCGGTTTGTAAGTGGAAGGATAATTTCGGTATTACAAAGATATGTGGTTTTACTAGGAAAAATAAATTACCGATTACTAGTTTTACTTGCGGTATTACTATGTATTCTTGTCTTGAAAGAAAAAAGTATTAGTTACGGTGTGAATAATTTATAAGCGTCTTAATAAAGATAATACTAATGGTATTCTATTTTATCTCGTGAAAATGGAAAATCCATGATGCACATTCATTTGTTTTGATTATGGGGATATTATATGAAAGAGGGGCTGAAATAAAATGGATCTCGGGAGATGGTGAAGGAGAAGATGAAATTCACACGATTTTGTTTAGGAAGTCGATGGAGGAGATCACTTACTCTGGTTTGGTTGGCGTGTTTCGCAGAAAGATAAAGGTAGATGAATCTAAGGTGAAAGTGAAGATTAGTTACTTTCAATGGTATTGTATTCGATGCAAGCCATCATACATCCGGAATGATGACGAAATCTTTGGTTATCTACTGCAGTAAACCGTGAGAAATGTAGAAGTGTTACATGTGGAGGTCACCAATGAAGAAGTGCGGTTTTGAAGGATGATGAAACCGAGGGCTATGTCGCTCTATCGATAGAGGCTACTGAGGCTGGTGATGAGGATCTTCCGAGAATGATGAAACCGATGTCTATGTTGGTATATCGATAGAGAGGCTATAGAGGCTGGCGATGAAGATGGTAATGGTGGTGTGCTCACTTTTGCGAAGACATTGAGATGCGTGATGGTGTCAATCGGACACGGGATGATGGTATGGATTTGGTTATAGGTCAAGAATTTTAACCAAGGACGCAAAGAAAAGTTCTTATTCAAACCGCGCCATATCAAAATTGTTTTGAGTTTGATATAATTAAGTCGGATACTAAGAGATTTGTGGTTAAATGCCGAGGAGCCAAAGATGGGTGCAAGTGGTTTGTCGCGAGTTGCAATGGTGAAGAATTCAGATATTTGGTGGGTTAGAAGTTATTTGGCGGCATACATGTGTTGTCGTTACAAGAGGCTGGTGATGAAGATGGTGCGAGAATGATGCAAATGATAATGGCGTTTTGGTGGTGTGCTCACTTATCACCAAGACATTGAGATGCATGAGAATGGCAACGAAAGAGATGGCAATGATTTTGAAGATACTGAAGTAAGACCAGCAGCTAACTATGAGCCATGGGATGATGGTGTGGATATGGTTCTAGGTCAAGAATTTACCACCAAGGAGGCAGCAAAAGTTCATATTCAGAAAGCTTCACATCGAAATGTTTTGAGTTTGATATAAAGAAGTCGGATACTAAGAGATTTGTGATTAAATGTCGAGGAGCCAAAGAAGGTTGCAAGTGGTTTGTCGCGAGTTGCAAAGTTAGAGAATTCAGATCTCGGGCCGGTTAGAAGTTATATCAGCGGCATACATGTTCTATTGTTACTACTTAGAACAACGTGTGATAGAAGGAAAGGCACAAAACAAATCGTTGCATCTGTTTGGCTCAAGATTATCTGGTACATTTGACACACCAGTTCCCAAAGTTCGATCGATTTGGTTCATCGCAAAGTTGGTGTGAAAGTATCATACACCGCCGCATGGAGAGGAAAAGAAGCTGCTAATGAAGTCGCGAGGAGTCCGAAGAGAGTTTTACTTTACTACACTGTTATATGCACATGCTGGAACAAACCAATATTGCCACAAGAACACTTGTAGAAGTGGATGAGCACCATAGATTTAAGTATCTGTTTTTGCACTTGGAGCTAGCGTAGAAGGGTTCGTCTGATGAGGAAAGTCCTCATTGTGGATGCAACACACCTCAAGAATGTTTATGGTGGAGTTCTCCTTGTTGCGACAGCTCAAGATCCCGATCATCACCACTACCCAATTGCATTTGGTGTAGCAGATGGTGAGAATGATCACCATTGGACTACTTGAGATTACTAGCATTAATGCGTGTAATCTGGACTACTTGAGATTACTAGCATTACTACGTGTTATCTGGACTACTTGAGATTACTAGCATTACTACGTGTAATCACGAATCTTGGGAATTTCGGTTTTATTATGTGCTATTCGTAACCAAAACATATCACTAGGTAAATTGTTTATGATGTACGTTTAAACTATTTTTTGATGATTGTTTTCACTTCCTAGGCTATGTCTATGATAAATATATACATCTAAACTATTTTTGATAAATATTTTCAATTATTAAAGAAAACCTTATCAGTTTCCTAAAAAACATCCTTAACTTTCTATATTAGTTTACTAAGTGTTCTACTATAGTGAAGAGAAATTTTCAAAACATGTATTCTTTGAAATGTTTTTATGCAAATGTCTTCCTTAACAAGATTGACTAGGTAAAATCATTGGTTTTACTACAAAACCTTCAATTTTGTGATGGTTTAACTAGATAAACGTAATTATTGCCAAAGTATTACTATGTGTATAGTAGTATTACTACAACCTTGGAGATTATTAGACGTATTACTAAGTGTTACGTATGCTACTAAATTTATATATGACGGCTGCACGTTTTACATGAGAAATTTGACGGCTACACGTTTTACATGTGAAATTCATTTTAAAAAAATAAATAAATTGATTTCATCTATTTTTATTTGGGCAGAGTAACACCTGTAATTCAAGTTATCCCAGCTATTCCATTACCTGTCTTAAACATCCAAAACAACATTTCAGCACAGTTTTAACATCCAACAACAAAAAAAACAAACATTCTCCTACAAGTTTCAAACATCCAAAATACTTAAAAAAACATCTAAAAACATAAGGTAGCTGGAGTCCAAGGTAGCCTTTAAGCCTTTGTTTTAGTCTTCTTCCTCCCCTTCTTCCCCGTCGTGAAAGGAGTCTGCACCCACTGTGATGGTTCAGACTTCCTCTTCCCCGTTATCGGAGGTGCAGCATCAACAGCTCTCATCCTTGGTCGCCCCTATTCTAGGTCCAGCGGTCGGTGTGGCCTTTTACCTGAACTCCTCGGCCTGGGTTTTCCATACGTTTCTGTCTTCTCCTTGCATCTAAGTAAGATCTCGCCGTCGCTGCATTCTCTTTCCTCCAAATTCTTCTTCCTCCACGGGGTTTTGTTCGAGATCAACTGGTGGCAGTTTAAGCTTCTTTGGTGTTGTTGGAGTCTCACGTGGTGGTGGTGTTGGAGTCTCGCGTGGTGGTGGTGGTGGCGGTGTTGGAGTCGCATACTCAACCAGAGACTCATTGATCTCAGATAGAACACTTGCCATAATGATATCTGCCTCATCTCCACTCATTTCCTTCTCCTTTTCCTTCTCTTTTTTCTTCTCTTTTTCCTTCTCACTACTCTCAGATTCCTCAGCTTTCTCTTCTTCCTCAGCCAACTCCCTTCCAACATTTTCTTCTTCCTCAACTTTCTCATCTTCTTCAGCCTCAGATTCTTCCACCCTTTCTTCATCTCCACTCTCGATTCCTCCTTCTCTTCTTGATGATCTTCTTCTCCTTCTCCCTCTCTTCTTCCTCGAATCTCCTTGACTCCCTTTTTCTTGCTCATCAACCCTTCCAAAATGCATCAGCTTGTACTCTACTTCTCTCTTGCATCAGCTTGTACTCAGATTCCTCCTTCTCTTTTTCTTTTTCACCATCTTCATCATGATTCCTAGCCTCTTGCTCAACATCTTCTTTTTCTTTCTCACCTTCTTCATCACGTTTCCCAGCATCTTCATCATGATTCCCATCCCACTGTCCAAAATCCATGTCTTCACCAAGATTTGGTTTCTCACTCACCTTACTCGATAGATGTGAGCCTTTTTCTATTTTCTTAGCCACGGATCTCACAGCGCTGCCTTTTCAATTCCACCCAGCCTCAAATCAACAAACTTTGTCTCCACCATTAGGTTAAGTCCAACAAATGCTTCTCCCATGAAATCCAAAAGCCGTTCCGACCTTGCAAGCTAGAATCGAGGATGATGTTTCTGCAGGCGTCACCTTTTCTTTGTCCTTCTTCTTAGTAAACACTGCGGTACTGATCTAAATCATACAGCTCTTCCCACCAAATACTCTTTCCCTTCACGGTTAACCAGTGGTTCCAAGTCTCGCTGCCCTCGACGGTCATACTCTCGTTCCAGTCAACGATCACGAGCCAACAAGATTTCCTCACCAATAATTGGTTCCAACACTGCGTGAATAGTCGAAAAAACAATTAACACCAATTAAATTTTATGTTTTGAGACTGAAAAAAACAATCTACTATAATCGTAAACATGTACCTTTGTGTCTCCAAGCACTCGGTATATGTCTTCCAGGATAACCCTCGGTGGTCTTAAGTAAACCGACTCTTGCACATCCTTGGACAGTCCGACAAGGATTATTTTGATAGATTCTAAACTCTTTCCCCGTGAGCAGAATACACTCAAAAGCCAGAACCTATAGAACAAAAACATGTCAGAAATTCATTTAAAATAAAAAAAAAAACTTTTGTCACTTATTTAAAAAATAAAAATTATATTCTTACCTCTAAAGGGACTATGAAACCAGGAAAGGAGACTGCATCTTTTTTCACTTCTCCCTTTAAATGGTTCATCACCCGCTAATCTCCTTTATCGAATCCTCAAATGTGAGACGACCCATGGAAATGTTCTCGAAGCATCCAAATCATCCACCATCCTCAAGATGAAGGCGTCTAAATGTCCTCATACTTTGGCTTTCCTCTGATAACAGTACCAAGGAAAAACAAGACCGCCATTTTCAATTTATCTCGACAATCCGGCATAGACAACAGCTTCTGCTTCACATCAGTGATGGTGATCTTCTCTATGTTATGGAAGTAGTAATTCACAAACTCAGTACCCCGATCTTCTTATATCCGCCGGATACTCGCGCTCTGCCAGATGAGGGCATGCTCCCTCATAGAATAGCGGATGGGTACTCCATTAACCGCAAACCATGCAACATCATCTTCGGAGTACAAATGGCGTGCGGGGAGTAACATCCACATCCCGGAGCTTCAGGTTTGGTTCGTCGGCATGTGAAAGAAGTGTCGAACCGAGAATGGCTTGTGAACCATTCGCCTGATCCTCCTTAAGCGTCTCCTTGATGACTTTTACCGTCAGCCACATAACACTTCGTTTGTATCTTGCACATCTTCGTGAACTCACTGCTTTTGAAGTATAACTCAAGGGCTGCGGTGGTTGCATTTCCTCTGCAATGAAAATACACACAAGAAGTCTTAGTAATGCTAGTAATGCTAGTAAAACAAGAAGTTCAGTAATCCTAGTAATGAAAATACACACAAGAAGTCTTAGTAATGCTAGTAATTCTAGTAAAACAAGAAGTCTAGTAATCCTAGTAATACAAGAAGTCTATTAGTATCTGCAGTATTAGGAGCTCCCACGTATTAGTACTACTAGTTACAAGACAACATTTCTCACTAACGAAACAATGATACAAAATATATACCTCACTGTCGGACCCTCCCTTCGGATTCATCCGACATTGGTGTGTTGGTGACTCGGTTCTCTCTCTGCGTACTCTTCTTACTCCTCGTAAATACATATATACATGTTAGTAATCCTAGTAATGCTAGTAATACAAATAGCCAGAAGCACTACTAATTACAAATCACCATTTTTCCACTAACAAGAACAAGGATGCTACAAAATATATACCTCACTTTCGGACCCATCCCTTTCGACTCATCTCACACCGAGAGCACGTAATCGGTTCTTCGCATTTTCTTTTACTTCTTACTCTTCTTACTCCTTCAAAGAATCATCGGGTGTTTTTGCAATAGGGGCGGTCTCGCCTAAGGGATAGACGACGCTTTCATTGGGGACTCCCTTCTTCTTTGCCACCTTTTGATTTCCTTCATAACTTTCTGTACAAGACATTACAACACTCAATCACTCTAAATCCAAACCGCAAAACAACAACACAACATCAATTAACTCTCATCACCAACTCGCTATCACTCCCATTTAAACCAAACATATCTGATTCATATATATATTTTCACCCTAATTTATAGGAGTCATGTGTTTAATCAACTTATTAAGTAAAAATATATCAAAATCGGACATTTTCATCTAAAATCAATCCCCAAATTAGTTTATATCATAACATATTCATAGCATAAAATCGCACAATTTCACCATGTATCCACCGAATTCATATCACAAACTAGCCAAATACAAATAATTGACAAGTTTTTCCCAATTTCCCAATTTTTTGACCAAAATACAAATCAAACCAAATCAATCACAATAAATCACTTACAAAAACGCAGAACTCAATTCGAGATGGGTGAACTCGATTGTACAGAAATAAGAAGAAGCGAAGAAAATGGAGGAGGGGGATGTTAGGGTTTATCGCCGTCGAGCCGTTTCAATCGCAGGGAGGAGGGACTCCTTTTTGTTTACAGTTGAAAAATTAAGTGTTGAAGAAGGAGCACAACGACGACGTTTAGGGCTATCCGGTCGAATTTGTCCGGTTTCTTTGGTTTGGGTCGGATCTTGGTGGTGGATCCTCAGAATAACTCCTTACGTTCTATATTAAAACCGTAATTAGCCATTTTCTCGATTTAAATTTAAATAAAAAATATATAATATTATAATAAAAGGTTAAAGGGGAATTTTTGGGAGGGGTATGGGGTATATGGAGTTAAAGTCCCTCTCTTCTTCCCGTCTACTGTGAGCGTCCGATCTCCGGCTAAGTTCCTTCTCCGTCCCTCTAATCCTTGCCGACTTCTTGTTTCTCCGACGAATGGCGCAGCGAGCACCAAGAACGCCTCACGCAGGCAAATGAAGAGGACATTTGTAGTAGCGAATGCTTTGCCGGTGGATGAAGAAGGTGTTTCACTCGGTACCATGAAGCTTCCCATAGATACCGATCTTCCAAGATTCGAAACTCTTCTTTTTCAGGTAAACGGGTGAATGTTAGAACATGCAAAGCTGGAATAGCTCAGTTGGTTAGAGCGTGTGGCTGTTAACCACAAGGTCGGAGGTTCGACCCCTCCTTCTAGCGAGATTTTTCCTATCTAACTTTTTGTTTTGTTGTTGATGCAACAGTGGGCGAACAGTCTTTGCCAAGGAGCCAACATACCTCTTCCTGTTCCTCTCAAGGTGATTTGCTCTCCACTTTGATATATGTCAACAAGTTTGGGTACTGAACATATGAATGAAACTAGATCAGGTGGATAGAATAAGTGGAGGAGCGAGGTTGGGATTCATAGTGATGGAAGATGAAGGCAAAACTGATGTTCCGGTTTACATAGACTGTGTGGTGTACCAGAGCACAGAGAGTGGTTCAGGCTCAGGACCAGTGTTCCGAGCCACGCGTAATGGGAGGAAGAAAGACAAGGCACCTCCGGGAGAAGAAAGAATCATGAGAAGTCTCTTAGGAGCACTTAAAAGAGCTGTGGAACTTGCTCGTGTCTCATAAAAACTATACTCTTTTGAATCCACTGTCTGACAATATTTCTCCTTGTATTTAATGTCTTTGCATCATCACCTTTGTAAGAATCAGATTGGTCGATAGTTTATACACAAGAATAATAGAGTCCAACCAATATTTGCAGATCTTCCACCAAATGATGGTTGGCCGAGCGGTCTAAGGCGCCAAGATTTAGGCTCTGCTCTGGGCTTGGACATTTTACCAATGATCCGAACTAAATTGAACAGAAAAAGCGAAAGTGAAAACGGATGGGACTCTCAAATACTTGAAACGAATTATATTTTTATATTTGAATTGAATTATCCAAACTATATGATTTTGTTTCAAATTATCTAAATATCTGAAAATTTGCTGTTTTTGGTTTTATTTTTTGAACCGAACTGAACCAAAGGCTATTGAATCGATTCAAACCTGAGTTTACTCGGTTTTTGAATAGATCATAAATTTCTTTATCCGAACTAACCAATATCTGAAATTACTGCAACCCCAACCGATACCTGAAATACAACAGCTCTCATCTATTTTTGAATGTCTTCAAAGTCATGAAACGACAGACGTTACTGAGGAGGCATCAACAAACTGGTAATATAAATTGGGCCGAGCTAATAAACTAATGCTAGCCCAATAGTGAAGATTCAGCCCAAAACGTATTTCGAAAACCCTAATATAAATTCGATTTCTGCCTCTGCATTTTCTTGTTCTTGCCAAACTCTTTGCCGGCGGAAACTACAGGAACAAGAGACTCTTCCATATCTTTTACTCGCCCTAAACCATGGTAACCTTTGTCTGATTGTAAAGTTTTCTCATTTCTCAGTTTATCTCAGAATTTGATTATAGTATAGTTATGAAAATTTTCGTTTTTATTGAGAATGAGCTTGATGCAACTGTATGTTTATGATCGAGCTTGGGAAGTGTAATGAAAGTTAGTGTTATTGTTGGTACAGTCGAGGAGAAAGACGAGAGAGCCCAAGGAGGAGACAGTGACACTTGGACCAGCTGTTCGTGATGGAGAGCAAGTCTTCGGTGTTGTCCACATCTTCGCTTCCTTCAACGACACTTTCATCGTAAGTTTTCTAATAAAAGAGAGAGAGAGAGAGATCTCATTATCAAAAGCTGACATTGTATCTTCACTTGTGCAGCACGTTACTGATCTGTCCGGACGTGAAACCCTTGTCCGTATCACCGGTAAGTATCGATTGATCGGTCTAAATGTTTCTTACTCATGTTTTTTAGTATCTGTGTTTTCAATCTTTGTGCTGTGTTGATTTAAAGGTGGAATGAAGGTGAAAGCTGACAGGGATGAGTCGTCACCATACGCAGCTATGCTTGCTGCGCAAGATGTTGCTCAGCGATGCAAGGAGCTTGGAATCACTGCTATGCACGTGAAGCTCCGTGCCACTGGAGGAAACAAGACCAAGACACCTGGTCCTGGTGCTCAGTCTGCTCTCAGAGCTCTTGCCCGTTCTGGCATGAAAATTGGCCGCATTGGTAAGCTCTCATCTAACCTTAAACTAAAATCTTTGGTTTAACATTTCTTAAGCATTTCTAACTTGTTATTGCAGAGGATGTTACTCCCATCCCAACAGACAGTACTCGCCGCAAGGGTGGTAGAAGAGGAAGGAGGCTTTGAATTAATTTTTGCTTTGTTTCTTTTTGTCATAACAATGTTTTTTTGAATTTTTAGCTTGTTTCACTTTTTCAGAACAATGCCTTTGAACTATATTTGTCTACAATCATGAATATAATTCCTTTGGGAATTACTCATAATAAAATTATTATGAGACTAGCATCTGTTTCC